>ML996123.1:0-102167 GCA_010093805.1 Polyplosphaeria fusca | reverse complement strand
TTCTCCCACGACTCGACCCGGCTGGCGTCCGCGTCCGCGTCCTGGGACCGCACGGTCAAGGTGTGGGACGCGCGCAGCGGCGAGTGCCTTCAGACAGTCGACGTTGAGGAGGTACTCTATCACATCTCATTCGACTCTAGTGGTAAATACCTGCACACTGATGGCGGTGTTATCAATATCAGTGCTCAGTCGACTATCACGCCAGCGACAATTTGTGCAGAAACTCGGACCGCTCAGCATCAAGGCATAGCTCTAGATGCTACTCGCACATGGATAACGTACAATTCTCAGAACTTATTGAGGTTGCCTTCAGAGTACCGACCTTCTTGTTCGCAAGTTTTAGGAAATGTTATTGCTATAGGCGTTGGGAATGGAAGAGTATGGTTGTGTGAAGTAGAGCGTAGCATGTCCTAGAGACGGTCCAGCATTTGTATTCAACTTTTTCTCTCTTATATATTTTCCATTATCTCTATTCCATAGACGGGGCCGGGGAGCATGAAGTTCATATAGTATGCGAGCCTCCTCCTCCGAAGGTTCGAGCAGGTTCTGCTCACGTAAGCAACTTTCGTTGATTTGCCACTCGGTAGTTCTTAGGTGCAGGAATGGTTGATCTAGCCTTGTAAGGCTTAGTGTTGAAGCCGCAAAGAGCACCAGCCATACCCTAAGCCACAAGTCAATCACAGTTACCGTATCGGCAACGCTTTGGATCCCTATCAGCTCAGATCGGAAGTACCCCTCAGGTGTCCCGGCTCGGCACCTGTCCCATTTCGCACTAGGGGACGTTAAGGGTTAAGTTATTGAGTCGGCCACCACGAAGGTCGAATCACCACGTGTGGGACATCACGTCGAAGTTGGAACCATTCAAATCAAATTTACACGCAAAGGAAGCAGGTAGTGGGAAATCGGAACATAGAGTATTGAGTTGGAAAATTCATTAATAGAATCCGAACTATACATAAGTTATTCATACAACAGCGAACCAAAATCGACCCCAACGCCATGCAAAGAACTCGAGGCATCTAACAAAGGAGAAGTGTAGCTGACGAGCCATCGAAACGTTTGAACAAACACGCAACAGCTCGAGAGCCTTTTAGTAGCGCCGTCATCCCCAACTCTCTCACCCCATCTCCACTAACCGTCAGACCCCCCGATCCTCGGGCTCGCGTCGATGAGCTTTGCGAGCTGGGGACGTGGTATCATAACTGATTCATCCAGAACATGCCAAATTCGTGCCAAATGAAAAACCCTCCCCACGCTCTACACGTCCGTGTGGGGGCGTTTACTTGCCGCCAAGCAGGCCACCGACGATGGGCAGGCTCTTAGCGCCACCTCCACCCTTCTTCTTGTCCTTCTTGCCACCACCTAGCATCTCGGAGATGGATCCAAGACCTAGGCCTCCGAGTAGCTTGTTGATGCCGAGACCGCCGAGAAGACCGTTGACGAGGCCGCCGAGACCGAGACCATTGAGCAGTTTGCCGACGAGGTTGAGCACACCCGTCAAGAGCAGACCGACAGCAGCGATGATCTGGAATAGCGGCTCGGTGAGCAGAGCCCAAAGCGGGTTGAGCTTCTTCTTGGCGTGGGGCATGTCGGCGATCTTCTTCTTGGCGTTGTCGATGGTGGTGACAACCGTCGACGTAATTTCCTTGAGCAGGTCGGCGAGACGGAACTCGTTGGGTGTGGCCTCGCGCGTCTCGGAGCGACCCTTTGCTTGCGCGGCGATGCGGCCGTCGGGATCCATGCCTCTGAGCGAGCCGTTGCATTCTTGGAGGATGCGCGAACCTTCTTCGATGAGCGGCTTGACATTGTTGACGAGCTCTTCTTCGTCCAGCTCGTCGCGTGGTGTACGGTCGGCGGCTTCGATGTACTATGGATTTGTCAGTATGCTGTGAACGAGGGTACAAGTAGAAGAGTCGTACCTCGGTGATCTGCTTGCAGACCGGCTGGATGCGCTCCAGAGTTTGCTGGCAGACATTTGCCATCTTATCAGCAAGCTCATCATCCTCGCGCCTCTTCTTCTCGTCCTCCGTCTCGTCTTCAGGCTCCTCTTCGACGATGTTCTCGAGGAGAGTGACCTCGCCGACCTTGTTGCCATCATTGTCGATGACATAGCCGTTGTCGTCGATTTCGAGACCGGCACAATGGCCGAGGTCACCAGCAGTGAGACGACCAAGGACATCTCCGTTCTGGTCGCGAACCTCGCCCTCCTTGTTGACACGCATGCCAGACATGGGATTGATGCGACGCTCTTTCTCCTCTGGCTCCCAACGTTCAGCCTTACCGATGACGTTGCCGTTCTTGTCGTTGATATCACCGTCCTCATCAACCTTGTGGCCGAGAAGTTTTTGGACATCTCCTTCGATGACGCGACCAATGACGGTGCCATCGGTAGTCTGAACGGTACCGTCTTTAGCGACAACGTTGTTCTCGAAGCCTGCGAATGGTCCTTCGGGACCACCGGAAACACCCTGCACGAGCTCGGCACGGCCAATGACGTTACCGGCATTGTCCCAGATTTGACCCTTGCCATCAACTTTCTTGCCAATCATGGTAGCTGGGTCACCCTCAGCAACACGACCGAGAATGGTGCCAGTGGAGTCGACAACATTGCCAGCCTTGTTGACAGTGCAGCCAGCGAGGGCAGAGAGATCAATTTCCTCGTCTTCTTCCTCTTGCCAAGGTTCGGCGTGGCCCTTGACATTACCATATTTGTCGACGATATCTCCATCCTCATCAACTCGGTTGCCAACCAACTTCTTGTGATCACCCTCAGTGATAACACCGACACGGTTGCCATCTGCATCCTCAATGTAACCATCCTTGACGACGCGCAGACCTTCGAGTCCAGCGAAAGGTCCCTCTTTCCTTTGGCCACGCTCACTCTCGGGAATCAATTCACAACGTCCAATAACCTTGCCGGTATCGCCATGGATTTGACCCTCACCATCGGACTTGCGGCCAGCAAGGTCTTCGAGATTACCTTCGACGAGGCGTCCCACTGGCATGCCGTTGGCATCGACAAGAAAGCCCTGTTTATTGAGGGTGAGGCCGTCCAGAACAGAGAGGTCGTCAGGAACCTCTTCCTCCTCTTCGAGGGGCTCGGCGTGACCTTTGACATTGCCGTACTTGTCAAGGATATCACCATCCTCGTCAACCATCAGTCCAACAAGGCGCTTAGCGTTGCCCTCGACAATGACGCCAACGATGTTTTCGTCCTCATCAGCAATCTTGCCATCAGGAATGACGCGAAGTCCTTGAAGGCCAGCAAATGGACCTTCAGGCTTGGGTTCACGCTCATTGAAAGGAATGAGCTCAACGCGACCAATGACCTTACCAGAATCGTTCCAGATCTGGCCCTGGTCGTCGATCTTCTTGCCGGCAAGTTCCTTGGGGTTGCCCTCGACGAGTCGTGCGATTGGAACCCCGTCATCGCCGATGACATTGCCTTGCTTGTTAACGATCTTGCCTTCGAGGTCTGAAAGGTCGATGGCTTCCGCCTCGGGCTCGGGCTCTTCCTCGGGTTCCTCCCAGCGTTCAGCGTGTCCAACAACAGAGCCCTTCTTGTCGATGATGTCTCCATCCTCGTCGACGGCGCGACCGACCAACTTCTTAGCGTCACCCTCAACAACCTGGCCGACGCGGTTGCCATTCTCGTCTTCCACGTAACCGTCTTTTGTGACAAGGAGACCCTCGAGGCCAGCAAATGGAGCTTCCTCCTCGGCATCTTCGACAGCAACAGTCTGCGCACGACCGATGACGTGGCCCTTGTTGTCCCAGAATTGACCTTCAGCATCGGCGGTGATGCCAGACTTGGAAAGCTTCTTGGCGTCACCCTCAACAAGCTCGCCAACAACAGTGCCGTTGGCATCGATGAGTTTGCCAGCTTTGTTGACTGAAAGACCTTCGAGAACTGACAGGGGTGGGAGGTTCTCGCCAGCTTCTTCAGCGGCCTCCTGCGCATCTTCGGCGGCCTCACCTGCCTCTTCGGCTGCTTCTCCGGCTTCCTCGGCGGCCTCTTCAGCCTCGCCAACTTTCTGCTCGATCATCTGCGGAAGAGTACGGACTTTGCCAATGACATTGCCGTCCTTATCGAGAACTTCGCCATTGGCGTTGACCTTCTTACCGGCGCACTCCTTGACGTCGCCTTCAGTAAGCTCGCCAATAGGTTCACCATCCTCGTCCAGAACCTGGCCCTTCTTGTTGACCTTCAAGCCGTCAAGGATGTCGAGTTCTGGGGTAACCTCCTTAACTTCAGTCTCAACCTCACCAAGACGCTCCTTGAGCGCCTTCATGGCTTCGAAAGCGGCCTCGCCAGCGACGACTTCAACCTTTCCAACGACCTTGCCCTCCTTATCGAGGACCTCGCCCTTTTCGTTGATGGTCTTGCCTGCGGCATCCTTCACATCTCCCTCCTTTAGTTCGCCAATCTCTTCACCCTCCTCATCAAGGACCTTGCCCTTCTTGTTGACTTTCAGACCTTCCAGGATGCGGATGTCAAGAGCGCCGGCAGCGGACTCCTTGAGCTTGTCGGCGGCGCCCTCAGCAAGTTCGACCTTGCCAAGAACGTTGCCTTCGGCATCGACGACCTCGCCCTTGTCGTTGACTGTGAGGCCTTTGACGTCGTCGAGCTCGCCTTCTGCGAGCTGGCCGATAACTTCGCCTTCATCGTTGACGATCTCGCCCTCGGAGTTGACTTGCATACCTTCGAGGGCCTCAACGCCAGGAAGTTCATCTTCAATACCGTCGACAGCTTCTTCAGCTCCCTCGGCAGCATCTTCAACTCCTTCCTTGGCTCCGTCAACTGCCTCGCCAGCTTGGTCGGTGACGTCTTCGAGGGCTCCCTCGCCTCCCTCTTCATCCTCATCCTGGTCGACAAGGTCTGCAGCATCGGGGTGGAGTTCGGCGCGAGCAATGACATTGCCATCCTCGTCTAGGATCTCACCCTTCTCGTTGAATTCCAGGCCTTGAATCTCAGATGGATCACCTTCGATCACGTGACCGATAAAATCACCATCCTCGTTCAGAATCTGCCCTGTCTTGTCGGCGGTAAGACCCTTAAGAATGCTGATATCTGGCATTTTCGGAGCACCGTCTTTGGCACCATCTTTGGCTTTCTTCAACTGGTCCTGGACCGCTTCAGGGAGAAGCTCGGTGCGACCGACAAGATCGCCTTCATCGTCGAGAATCTCACCGTCGTCACCGATAGCGTATCCAGCGAGGTCTTCAGCGTCACCCTCAACAAGTCGGCCGAGGGGGTTGCCGTCCTTGTCGTGGACAATGCCCTCTTCGTCAACTTCAAGACCCTTGAGCACAGACAGGTCAGGAACGTTGGGGAGGTCTTGGCCGGTAGTGTCCTCGACGCTCTCCTTGACATCGTCCGCTGTGTCCTCGGCAGTATCCTTTGCGCCATCCACAGCTTCACCTGCGGTGTCCTGGGCATCTTCTGCGGCGTCTTCGGCGGTGTCCTGCACATCTTCGGCAGCTCCGGAAGGGTCTTGACCCGTCTTTCCAGCCAAGTTCGATGCTCGGCCTGCGAGCCCGCGGGCGCCACTCAGGGCACCTTTTCCTGCCGACTGGGCCTTGTCATCCACATCGCCGGCAGCCTCGGAAGCTTCCTCGGTGGTGTCTTCGGCCTCGTCTCCAGCCTTCTGTGTTGCGTCGTCACCGGTCTCCTCGGCTTCGTCTTCTGCACCAGCTGCAACATCCTCGGCGTCATCTATTGGCTTGGGCTCAGCTTGCTCGAGCTCGTCGCCTGCTTGTGAGACCTTGCCGGTCGCATCGTCGGCGGCCTCTTCGGCTTGACCTTTGGTGTCTTCGACATTCTCTGGGGCATCCTCGGCCTTTTCGCGCAAAGTCTCCTCAGACTGACGTGGGGGAAGGTCAGGGTTGGATTCTGTGTCTGCGCCTTTGGTTGCCTTGCCTAGCTTAGGTGCGGCTTGCTGGGGCTTTCGTCCGAGCTTGGTTGGGGTGCGGGGGGTGTCACCCTTTCCAGCTGCTGGGGAAGGCATATCGTCTTCAGGCAAGTCTTCTTCAGGCAAGGACTCTTTGGTGGTTCGTAGCGTCCGCTGGGAAGTGGCGGATGCTGTGCTAGAGATGGATCGTGATCGTGTAGAGCGTGGGGAGTCCCGATTTGGGGTGGGGGGAAATGAGTAGTAAGTGTAGGAATTGGATGAATTTTCTGGCATCAATCAATTGACGATGGCTCGCCTTTAGTATCAAGAGAGGTAGATTTGAGCAGGGGGTGAGCTAGGATTTATGAGAGCAATGGGAAGGGATGGGCAGCTCCTGCCAGCATGACGTAGCAAGCCAGAGCTCCCAGAGCACTTGCAGGGGGAGCTCGCGCCCCAATTGAGCTCGATAGGTTGGGAAAACTTGATTCTGGGGCTGGATAACGCGCTGTGTGCCACGAAGCTGCGACGGACGACCACAGCATTGCGTCACAAGTCGCGCCTCGAGCGGGGCGTCAGCGCGGTGGGCGGGAGTACATGGGCCAGTAGGGGTGACACGAGCGGATATGTGCCGCAGACGAGCTGTGGCTGGGCTGGGATGGGTGCTAAATCGACGATGGGCCAGGATGCGTCCGCCAAGATGAGACCTGTTCATCGCCTGATAGAGGCATGGCTCGATTGGGGTTGATGAAACGGGAGGCGTGGAACGTCGCAGGAGACCAAAGGTGCCGATGCCCTGATACCTCATGCCTCCATGCCTCCATGGCCGCTGTCCTTCCTGACAGTTCCCTCGTAGGTAGTCGGGTCGCTGAAGCTGTCGTCGAAGCTGCAATCCCAGGCCAGATGGGACGGACACGGAGTACTCGCCCGAGTGAAGGTGCCATAGGGAGCGGCTGGCAGGAGTCCAGGCCCGATCGACGGAAGTGTGGCTGCCATGTCCACCTGGGCTGCGCATCGAAATCCTGCGTCCTATCAGCATGTCTCAGGCGGCATGTCCAAGCAGGAAGCTGGCCAAGTTGCTCGAGATGAGAATGCGATGACGTCGTCGGCGTGCAGCTCCGCCTGGGATCACCCCCGTCGTCGATTGCTGAGGGGCCCGTGCGCCGTCGATCCAAACTTACCCCAGCGGCCCACCACCCGGCCACCACCCGACCACGGCGAAATGCGTGTTTCGGCATCGCGAAAGAGGACATGGCATGGAAATTGGGTCCAGACGTTCCTGCAGTGAGAATCACCATCACGCCGCGAGCCTTGCCCAAAGCAACTCTGCCACCGCCCGATTGCCGTCAATCGACTCCGATGCCGTTTCACCAACGCTCCCGTCCCTGAACCATCGAGATGAGCAGTCACGCCGGGAGAAAGCAAAAATTGGGCGCACTACATCAAGCGCTGGAGACATGATGTCACTATGAAGCGCTTCCACGACAAGACGCGCGTGTACCAGGCCACTGCCAAGGCATGCGATTTGCCTCCAGGTACCCGTGCATCGGTTCCTTGCTCACAAAGGTTCCACAAATATCTGTGGCGCGCTCCGAGCCAACGTTAATTATTCTACGGGAGAGTAAGCCGGTCAGGGCGGTTGCGGGATATCAGAACCGAATGCACAAACGCCGTACCCGATGCTCACTCATACACCATTACACCAACGAGCCTCGCTTCCCCGACGGCGGGATGCCACTTTCCACGTCCTCGCCTGGTCTCGAGAGAATCTTCTTGTGGCGCTTCTCGTCCACCTTGCGCACCTCGTTTTTGGTCGAGATGGACAGCTTCTTCCACATTCGCCTCTTCCAGCTCTTCTCCTTCTTCTCGGCTTCTTCTTTCTCCGCGTGGGCAGCCAGGATCTGACGTTCCTTCTCTGCGCTCTTGCTCTTGTCCTTGGCCTCCTCTATACGTTTCTGGTGTTCTTCGGGGTGCATGATCTTCGTCTCTGCATTGGAGATGTGCTGGGCACCGTGCTTGAACTTTCTCCTGGTCTTCACGTACGCTTCGAGGCCGACAAGCACAGCGTATGAGCGAGAGATTGACACTCGCGACATGTCCACCTTATTGTCCTGCAGAGAATGTATAAAGGCCCGGAAGTTCTTCGTCGGTGGTCGGTAGTGGCCGGACAGCGGAGACAGGCGACGCAGCTGGCCATTCTTGATCTTGATAAGACCGGCAGCTGAGATTCGCGCGCCATGGAGGAAGGAGCTGTGCTGGAATGCACCCGACTGCTTGATGCCGATGTAAAGACGGAACGAGGTGTCGGCGACCTGTATTGGCATCAACGTTGACGTACTTGCTGACCATCGTTGACTACACTCACAAAAATCCAAGAATTGGGTTTGACAGAGCCCCTCAGTAGGTGATTGAGGATTGTCGCTGCAGAGACATACTTGATTTTCGATAGGCCCTTCGCTTCGTCGAGCTCGTGGTTGACATAGTGCTCCCCTTCGACATCGCTATGCTCGGCTCCATCCGAGGAGTCGGAGCTGGAGCTGGAGCTCGTCGACATTGTCGACCGGCGTCTGGAAACCTTGGCCCCTTCAATACGACCCTCTGGACCAAATGTTGGAGTGCTATCGTCTTTCGGGACGATGCCGTCAATGCTATCCTTGAATGCTGGGGAGGTGCTGATGCGCTCCCCATTCTTAGCCCAGCATAGACGCCCTTCGTCGTCGATGTTGACCAGATACTTCATGCGTTCTTCTCGAGATAAGTACCGCACCTGCTCCTTTTCCAGCCTTTCCCTCGACACCGTCGGCAGCTCAATATTCTTCCCGTCCCCTTTATCAAGCCAATAAAAGAAGTTTTCGTTAGTGTCAGCCTTCTTCCATTGCTCGTGATACGCTCTCAGGTTCGATCCGTATCTGAGCATGCTTGATGAGCGAGTCCACTTGCCCCAGATTGGGAACGTACCGATGTTTACCATCCACCATTTCCAAGAAGTACTGGAGGTCCATCATCTTCGCCGTCTTCTCGCGCTCAGTCTTCTGCCTGGACTTTCGTTTCTTGTATTCGGCGCGCTCCTCGACACTCATCTCATTCTCATTTGCAGATGAGTCTTCGGGATCGTCGCCGCCAGCTCTGCGAGCGATCTCGCCCACGCGTTTCCATTTCTGCCGTGCAGCCTCTGAGCCAGCACGAGTTCGTTGCGTCGGGGACGACAGGCGATCAGTTTGCTGTTGCCGCTCAGCGCGGGACATTGGTGAGGTAGCATTCCGCCATCGTGCTTTATGGTTTAGTACCGTAGAAATGATCCATGGTCGAAGAATGCTGACCTTCTCTAATAGCCTCTGACCATCTTGTGCTGGCATCTAAGCCCTGTCCCTCGAGCTGTCTCCGCACCCTGTACCCGCGGTAGTTCCGCTGTATCAGCTGCGCGGCAGCTTCTTGCTGTTGGTGTTCCTCCTCCGGCCGCCTCGCCGCCCCCTCCTCTCCCACGTCCGCAGTTTGGTCCCCACCGTCCCGTGCAACCGCTTCCTCAGCTTTGTCGTCGCGAGACATGTGCGCAAGCCGAGCGATTCAACTCACCAAGAAAGGCGCGGGGTCTTTAATGATCTCGCTGCGCTAGTGGGGCTGTTGCCAAGTTGCCAAGTATGCACCCCTGCCCGAACCCTGATTTTGTCCCACAGTAACGGAAGCGGCGGCCGGCCAACGCCCCAGGCCGCGTCATAGGCTCAACACCAAACCGCTATCGTGCTTGCAGCCACTCCCATTTGGCTCGTCGTGAAGGCGCCTGCTTGTTTTGGCCCATTCCTCCATGCGCCTGTAGCTGCGCCACTATCGATCGTGGCAGAGGCTCGTTGCCTGGTCAGTCATCGACCAGATATGCTATTGGATGCCAAGTCTTTGTGGTAGGTTCGTATTCTGGCGACATTAGAAGCCTGCACAAACTTCGTAGCATTGTAGGCGCAGGACCTTGTTTGCGAGCTGAAGCATAGGACATTCGAATATGCTGTTGGTGATGACTCACGTGACTGTCAATGATCTATGGATCTATGGATGCTATTTCAAGACGCTTGCAAAGAAGTTTAATAGGCAGGCGTGGGTATCAAGTGATTGCTCTCCCATCGAAGGCAACGTTGAAGCAGTAATCACAGCCAACGGCACCTGCCTCTCTTGAGCCTACGCATAGATTCTTGCTATCGTAGCTTGACGGTTGCAAAACCAGCACGATCGGCCCCAACGCCATGCAATGCAGAAGAACAAATTGACAAATCGCTCATGCCCAGGCCCCAACCAGCGCCATTAAGCCAGCTCCTGCAACAACACTCCCACACGCCTGCAGTCGACGTTTGCCCCTCAAGACAACATAGCTCTCGTCACTCAGAAAATCTTCGGCTAACAGCTCGACCAGCCCAGCGAACAAAAGAAGGCCGCTGCTGATGGCGTTCATGAAGCCGACAGTGAGCAATCCCGTCTGGCTGGCGGGATCGTATAGATTATGTATCCCCAGACCGATCGCCTGTCCAATTGGAGTCGTAGTCCCATAGGCCAATGCCATCAACCAGGGCTTGAAAGATCCCGGTGAGAAGCGGATAGCGCTGATGCGCGAACCCAGCGCGAACCCTTCAAACGTCTGGTGGAACGAGATGGCAACGAGAAGTACTACAAACGAGGTTCCTGTGGCCACAGAAAGAGCCATGCCGATGAACACTGAATGGAAAAGGATGCCTGCTTCTAGCAGCAGACACTGAAGTAGTTGCTTCTTATGTTGGGCCTCCGTCTTTTCCGGGGTCTCTTGGGCGCTATGTGACGACTCTGGATGGCGCTGTTTGCGGGGGTTCGAGAGCAGATGCGACTCGTCTTCGGAATCATTTACATCTGGAGGGCCGAGTTCGTCGAGCCCAAGGTCAAGATCTGATTCATTGTCATCATCGGGGTCCTGATCTGCTGAGCCTCTCCCTTTTGAGAAACGAGGCGTGCTTGCAGGAATCGAGGGGGAGCGACCGTCAATGAGGTTTTCAGAAGACGCTGCCATGTCATCCAGGACGATGTCTGGTGGCCGTCCGTTGGCCCTGAGGGAGTCGGAATGATATCTTCCGTGGCTATGCACACGTCTCTGCACAGACCTCGAGTGTGCATGGTCATGGTGCGCTCGAAATGCTTCATAATCAGTGGTGTGTACGTGCCCTGCCCCTTTTGACGCAAAGAACATCTCAATGCCTACGACGACGAAGCACGAAGCCATGGCTATCAACCCTGGCATGGCCGGGTAGCCCTCGTTCCAGAAATAGGGCAGACATGGGTCGGTGAGGGAGTCGAAGGCGGTGGGTAGGAGGTGGACAAAAGCAGTGGCTATGAGGACGCCGGTCCCGAAATGGCGCGAGAGGAAGAGGAATTGGTGGGGGACGGGGACCTTTGGGAAGCGTTTGACGACGATTGGGAAGGAGCATGCTGCGAGGGGTCAGTCTGGGGCCTAACGGGAGAATGTGGTTCCACAGACCAGCGGTGCTTAGCGTGAGTATCAGGAACAGGGCAAACACATGGATCGAAGTCTTGTAGGAGCCTCTGCCGCCCTTGGTGCCGCAGGCTGGCTTCTCGTCCACTTGCCTCCGGTGTAGCTCCGCGCGCAACAGCTCGGTGGAGACGCTTCTCCACGAAAGGGCTGCATCCGCATCAGTCATGTGCACGGAGGGAGTTGAGCAGTGGGAATGTACCTGCAGCGCCTTGGCCACTCGCAGTCATAGTCGTCGTCGGTCGTGGCTACCAGAAATCGAATCATGGAAGGCGCGGATGGTTTCTTCAGTCGGCACGGACCCTCATTCTTCCGTTCATCGCCCAGCAGAACCTTGGCCGTCGTCGCTCTGTTGTTCCCTCTGCCCTCACCACCCGTGCGGCTGTCGTTATGCGATGATGTCTCCGTTGTGGACTCGTTGTACCTTCCAATCTTACTATCGAGATGCCAAGCCTCGCCGAATGTTGTCTGTGGCCGGCATCTGGCCCGAGTGCGGGAAACCGCCGCCATATCTTTAGAAACACTAATTCGACGACACGAGAGCCAGTAGCGACCAAGAAGCATGGAAGGGGGTGGTGGCGAGCACGGCGGGCTGCTCAGAAGAGTCCATGTCCCGTTACGCCGCCCCTGGTATCATGGCTGCTGCATCGCCATCAACGAGGCATACTAGGTACGACTGCGTCTGTAGGTATACTCCAACTGTCTGTCACTCGGCATGCCGATCCCAGCAGCTCTTATGCGTTCCGAGCTGCTGGTCCCGACCATCTTGGAGGCCTCGACGACATGGCTCAGCCTCAATCCCACACGACGGGCGTCGAGACGAATGCTTTGGCCCATCAGTCAGCACTCGGGGCACGCGCTCAATGCATCCAGGACACAGTGATGATGATGATTATGATGATCTGTATGGTACGGCCCTTAGTCCAGGAACGCTTCTATTTTTGCCCACCCAATGCCGTGGATGGCTGGCAGCTCGCTACATATATCCTTCGCTCTGGCCCAGTGTGCCGTTCTCGGCATCCGTCCATGTTGCGCCCTCGAGCAGACAGCAGCGGGCATTGTTGATATGTAGGTGCACGCCGCCCGGACTAATCAGCCTCGCTTCTCACGTCGGCAGAAGACACCCCAGCTTTCCCCGAGGACGCAAGCTGCAGCCTAGGACAGATCGGGTGTTTGATAGTTGGAAACCCCAAACCCCTCCAGAACCTCCAGTCGGCCTTCCGCGTTGTCGCAGCACCAGCCTACCGCCCACGCGGCGAACCTAGGGACCCTCACGAACAAAATGGTGGCGGCAGAGCATGAATTAGGAAATTATTGCCCGGCCGCTCGTCGCACCTTCTCCCCGGTTATACCTTTTCTGTGTCCCACAATCACCAACCTCCTGTGAACCGGGGCAGGAACTGGGTGATACTGGGCCCGCGTGGGGAAGAGCGATGGAGATACGGAATGATGCCGCCCAGGGAAAGCAGAAGGGCGCCCAGCAGGCCGCGCCCGTCCAGCAAGACTTCCTCTTCGTCGACGCATCCAAATCAGCGAAGAGCTCTCGCCAAAACCGCCGCAATGCGCGTTCTTTTGTGATGCAAAAGGCGCGGAGGGAGCGTCCGTGGTCCACTAGTAAACATGCAAAGAAGAGAAACAGCCCAGACTCCTCGAGCCCGGCGACGGTGGGAACGCCCGATCTTTCGCCCACTCCCATCACATCGACACCGAGCCCAACGAAGCCCTCATCAGGCCCCGACTATTTTGGTTTCGCAGACGTGAACAATTACCCCATCGTCAAGCAGGAGGTCTGCTCCGACTGCCAGATCCTCCTCTGCCGGCCGGGCCAAAGCTTGTGTCCCAGGTGCGTCCAGCTACAGCCCCCGTCAAGGTCAGAAGACATAGACAATGGCCTGTTTGATCCATTCGGAACCTCACCGGTCGTCATGGATGGGAGGGTCTCGGAATTGTTGGAGCACTGTAAGTAGATGGTCCCTGCATGCACTCGGTTGGTGGGTTCGCGGAACGGGAATTCCCTCGCAGTGGTGGGATCCTGGCGAGCCGCCCACGAGGAACGTGGGAGGAGTTCTGGCCAATGTGGCGCCACCATCTCCTGTCCTGGTTCGGCTCAAGTGCTGCCTCCGCTTGCAAGGCTCCCGCTGACTTGGCATGTGCAGTTGTTTCCGAAATGGCTCCCGGCACCATCGCGGTCGACATCCGGCACAAATCAGATCTGATGCGGTCGGACTGGTTTGGAACGGCCATGAACAATGCGGGCTTCATGCACAGCCTGCTTTGTACTGCAGCCCTCCATCTATTCATCGTCGGCAGAGGCTCCATCGAGACGATACTCTACCACAAAGCGCAAGCAATCGCGGCAATAAACTCTGCCATCTCGGACCCGGACGCGACTCTGGGGATCTCGGATGCCAACATTGGCGCCGTGTTCAATCTCTTGTGTGTCGAGGAGAGCTTGCTTTTACCCTTTTTCCAGCAGGATGGTGCAGGCGAGGAACACCCAAACCAGCGCGAGATCCATCTAAATGGACTGCGCAGGATGGTGCACCTGCGAGGTGGTCTCAAGGCAATTAACTCGAATCGGATACTGCAAGCCTTTATACTGTGGTGCGTGCCCCGTCATGGCCTGGGGAAACCCCAAACCGGTTGGGCATTCGCTTACTGAGCATCAGGCATTCAACGGCGCACGCCATAGCTTCATTCGAAGCCCCGTATCTTTCCACCACCGACTACATCAGCACGTCGCGCTACCCTCATCATCCACCGGGATATCGGCCGAACATCTCAAACCACTTGCTCAATTATTGCCGCGCGGCTCGAGTCAAGGAATCCCTGACTGCATTAGTGCAGTCGGCGCTCACCCTCATCGCTGATCTCAATGTCTGGTTTGGCGACTCGGACAGTCATCTCGATCCTCTAGACATCCAGAACTTTTCCTGCGTTTTGGAGTGCATGCTGCTGCAATGGATTCGCGATAATGACCACCGCTTCAGCCCTCTCGAGGATGCTCTCTGTGTCGCGCTGTTAATATTCACGGTCCGCGTGACCGAGGCATTGCAGAGGCGGTCAGACATGCATTTGCTCCACCTCGTCGCCAGTAAGCGCCTCGAAAAAGCACTCAACGCGACAAGTCGCAGCGAGTGGATGCCTTGTCCGGATCTCCTGCTTTGGATCTTGGCCATTGGTACCATTTCAGCCGAGGGATCCCCCGATAGCCTATGGTTTGTGTACCAGACATCCTTGGCCTGCGCCGAATTCGGCATCGACTCTGCAGACGCATTTCTTGCTCGGCTACATGTCTGCGGCTGGGTTAGCTTCAAACTCGATGAAGCGGTACATAATCTTTGGGTCAGGATAATTAATCTCAGGTTAGAGGGCCGCAAATTCCTCCCGATCAGGTCGTTTGCTTATACTTGAACTTGAACGACATAGACTCGAGAATCTTGACGAAAACTCCTATTCGGTCGGTCCGTTGCAATACAAAGTCGCAGAACCGGAACTGATGGACTGGCAAAATGTTGATTGGGGTGCTTTCAGCGATCCTGGCCGTCTTTTCGGCAAAGGTCGGGGAGTAGAGGACATTATGTATGACTTTGGGCCTTCATACGTAAGTCACCGCCTTCACCTGCTTGTGACCTTTCCCCGCACTTGTTACGGGCACCACAACTCTGCTGATGAATTGCTGACGTTTTGTCCAGGGTCCTCGGTACACGTAGTAGTGCCCGCGGGAGTTTGACCAAGATCCAAGACCCATAAATGACTATTCAATTCATACGCCAACGTAGTCCAGTGTTTTGATTAATTTAATCTGCTGGACTATGTTTTGTCCACTTACTGTCGACGAGACATACGTAGGTATCGATCGCATGCGCCCACACGTGGTAGGGACAATGCGCAATGCCTAGCTTCTACGCTATCTGTAGGATCACATAATCTAACACTATGTCTTTAAGGATTTCGATCGGTCTCACGGTTATTTCCTGATGAAGAGATAACGCTGTGTCGCATATTTCCTAGCGCACATAGATATACGGAATTCACCGGCTCGCTTCAGGTTCTTGTACATCTTCCAGCATCGAACGTGTACGAGATCCTTGATGTGCCCGAAATAGTTCGTTATTAGATATCCGTGCAGCTTACACTGCTGCGATTCCACGGAAACCCTTCATTTAAGCAATACCACTGGAACTTCCATCTTCAATCGTTAGTATACGGTTGTCATACGCTTCACACTAGTGTACGATCGCAGCAACAAGTGCGATGATCGACCAGGAACCTAGCAAACCAGAAAGGTTCCAAGCTTGCCGCGCTTCCTTACTCAGCGCCACGTCTGCTTGCTCATACAATTCGCTTGCTCATACAATTCCTTCAGGGCGGTGCATGCTGCAGTGCATGCTGCAGGGAAAGACATGGTCGCATTCTCGCTCTTTAGGAGTAAGCCGTTGATGGAGTGTAGCATGCGCCCCGCATCAACAAAAATCCAGCTATCTGAGAGCGTTTCACCCCATACCACCTCACCTTTCGACCTCTTCCTGTTCCTCGGTGCTACCCGTCTTGTGCAATGGCACGCCGACATGTTCCGTGGCCTCAATGTCAGCTTCCTCGCCAATGACGCCATTCTCAAGAGCCTCAAATTCTCGACACCTCCTCACCAAATCAGTAACATGTTTATCCCCGCTATCTCTGCTCAATTCCAAGAGGCTCTTCTCTAGCAGGTACAAATACTCTTTGTTATCCCCGCTTGGTCCGTGACTCTTCAAAATATGCCTTGCCAGTTCATCCGGATCCTGTGGCCCAAGGAACTGCGGATTCTCCGGAAGTCCGATATAGACCAAGCACCTAACCGACCCAGTGGGTATCATCTCGGGATGTGCAAATACAGTCGTTGTCGCTTTTATCGACAGAGAGGGTCTGTGGTTGAACAGGGTTTCGGGAAAGGCAGTCGGTGAGGCTGGAGGCGACGAAATGCTGGTTGTGAAGGGTGCAGGATGGAAAGGCGTGAATTGGATTGAATACCCGTTGATCTCGCGAATATCGAGGTACTCACGGACTTCTCGAACCCTGGACGTTGGAATGTGGTATGCGGCACCCCAGACCCGCTCCGTTGATCCGTGCTGGGAGTGTTAGGCAGGTGAAGACAGGCCGGGTTTGGCACCTTACATGGTCATTTAACGTCTCCCAGTGCGCCTTGTCGATGAGCGTTGCGACTCTGCCTGGGGCTTCGGGCGTCCCGCGATGGTCCTCGCTACTGGTATCAGCCATCCCGCCAGCGCGCACTCGTCTGACCCGCGATGGAGCGCACTCACCTAGCCTGCAATTTCTCTTAGCTCTCCTCCAGACTTAAGCCATTGAGCTTCATACTTGCCAGAATCTCCTGACATATCCCTCAATGTACCCCGGTACACGCTGGTCTAGAATGACGCTCAGGCACCACACTCGAGAGGTAATCATTCAGAGCTTCCGCGTACCGAAATGTGGCGGTGGCTTCCAGATCAAGCTCCTACTTGCCCATCAGCTCTCATTTCCCTCTCTCTTCTTGTGCGAGAAAGAGCACGCCGTTGAGCTCGCACGTACCCGTATCCAAACAACCAGAAATCGTCATTCTGTCCAAACGTTGCAATTTCCTGCTCGTGGCTGGCCATAGCTTTCAGAGACGCGGCCTCAATGGCACGAATTGGGCGAAAGAGGGCGGCTTTGAAAGGCCAGCTTTATCTATCGACCACCATCTCGTGCGCTGCGTGCCCCGCGGACCGACGGTGGGGCAAGCACACCTCCGAAGCTCGCCGACATGGCGCAAAAGCGACCCGCTCCTAACTACGGCCAACAAAGCAGCAGCAGCACACGTGTTTTCACGGCGGATCCTTTGTCGGAGATTGCTCTTGATTATGTACATTTCCTATTCATACAGATACGGTACCAGAGGGCTGGTATTTCCGGTCGCAGCAGCGATGCACACAGCGCACCTAGGCTCCGCCCGCCGCGCTTTTCATAAAGAAGGCCTTGAGCGGGCCCAGCGCATCCACTGTTCGCAAGCCCAGACTGCGCAGCCCGATCATGGGGCCCGAGTCGATGGCGTAGAGCTTGTGCAGCTTGTCGACGGCGCCGAGCATGGCGTTGTTTGTGGCGTAGCGCGCGCTGTTGTAGCTCTCGAGCGCGAGCAGCGACCCCATGTCCTGGCCCGTCTTGACGGCTTCCTCGATCGTATGCACGAGCGCTGCTGCGTCGCCTTGTCCTTGGTTTAAGCCCTGTCCTGCAAGCGGGTGAACGGTGTGGGCTGCGTCGCCGACGAGGGCGATGCGCTCGCCGATGTAGGTATCCGCGTGTCGCATCTTGAGAGGGAAGGGAGCGACAGTGCCGGGTTGGATTGCTGTCACAGTCATGGGGAGGGATGGCTCATTGGTGGTCGTGTGCTGTTTCCGCCATTCGATTTCTTCGACTTGTCCGGATGAGAGAGTGTGCAAGTACTCCAGATCTGTGGCAGAGAGCCTGAAGCCTGCGTTTACCATTGCGGCGAAGTCCTCTGGTTGCAGTGACTTGAGCTTTGCGGCACGCTCGGGGGTTGTGCTCCAGACTAGGCTTGCCATGTTGCCTGGTAGGGGCAGCATGGCAATGGGTCCCGTAGGTAGGAAGCGCTGGTATGCGATTTTATGATCTGGGCCACCACGCCCAGGTCCTTCGAGTTTCAAGGTTGCAACGACACCATTGCGGGCATAGTCCCATCCTCGTGAAGGTATGCCCGCGAATGTTCGTACGGGACTATTTGCCCCGTCTGCTCCAACGAGCAATCTCGCCGCCAGTGTCTTTCCATTGCTCAGAGTCAAGATCGGCCATGACGATAGATCTAGTTCCTCTGTGTCCTGCCCCAGTTCAATTGATTCTACTTTCGTCGAAGAAAAAGTATCCACGCCACCGAGCTCCGCGAGTCGATTCTGCAGCGCCGTTGTAATGTTCAAGTTCTCGACCATGTATGCTATCGTCGTGGATTGTGCTAGATTGCGAGGGGAGAACATGGAGCGTGCCGAGTCCCAATCGAAGGATATCCGCGCGTCTGTGAGACCGTCCCAGACTTGCATTTCATGGTAGGGTTGAATCCGGGCAGCAGATGCATGAGACCATGCCCCGATTTCTGCGAAACACATCAGCAAACATTGTTTTATCTCTGAATATTATACCAGCGTCACGAACCTTGAAGATTCTTCACAGAAGCAGGCGTGAGAGAGCTACATCTGTTCGAAAAGCTATCCAGCGACGCATTCTCTGGTAACCGGCTCTTGGATAGATCCTGTCCTTCGATCAAAGCAATTTTAAGCCCTGTTGTCACCGGCGAGTTCCGCAAACCCGTGAGTAAACTGAGGCCAGCCGGCCCTCCTCCGACACAGACTACATCGTAGATTTCTGGCGTCGCTGCGGAGCTCGACGCGAACCTCCGAAGGCGAAGACAGACGTGGGTGGATGGTGTCGAGATGAACGCCCGCTGCGCGCTCAATCGCAGTCGAGGCGGCATTTCTGAGCCAATTGCATCAGTGGAAAGGAGCAATTTGGATCAGGTGGTGAAGAGAGCTCAGTGGTGTCATGCATGTCCACGGCAGGGTCCGCCGTTGTTTGATGTGTTTGCATCGGAGCTCGAGCGCCGATCACGAGATTTTCCGCTAGTCTGGTATGGGACTAGTACTCCCGCGCTCCTTCCGAACAGCAACAGGACAATACCGACAGCCTTCTGTCTCGTCACAGTCCATATATGATGCCATCATATGCCTCTTCTTGAAGTGTTGAGCCCATTTCTATGAGACGCCCACAGTACCCCCCACAAACAATGCTAAGGTCGCCCTTACATGTCGGCTTTAACGCGCCTGCCGCCTCTCGGAGCGATTTCCACTGCTCATGGTTTCAATTGTGAGCATAGGGTCTCGATCACATAGTCTTGTCTACCTCGAGATAGAGACCAAAGTATTTTGCATCAGCACATTACCATGTGCAACTGAGGCAATCCGATTACAAAGCTCTCTGCACGACTTGCTTAGCCCCTTGATCCCACTTCAGGTGACTGCACGGCACTTCGCTGTTCACTGCTCCACATCATGTATCAAGACATCGATCTAGCCAAAGCCAAGTCGTCTACATTGGACTCTCCCGAGGTGAACGCTCATTCTAAGGCACGGTGATACTCATCTCGACGGTTCTAGTGGACGCTCGACTCTCGGTAATAAGACCGATCCATGGAAGCATCACCATGGCTTCGGCGTAGTAAGACTCTCAACGTTGAGAACATGATTAGATGCTTACGAGCTTGGTCCCAGTGAAGCCAACCTCCAGAACCATGCCTCTGAAGTCACTTCGGTACTCTCTGATTCGCTCACGGAACTCTCCCAGCCAATGACACGGCTTGGACATTGGCAGTAGCTTCGGGCAATGACGGTCTTCCTACATGTTCCATCCATTGTCGTTTGTGTTTGTTAAAGTCCAGCTCTGCCTGAGCGTTGAGGCGGTTCTCCCACTCTATCTCTTCCACTGTCAAAATCATTTCTCTTTCCGGACGTTGTTCCTGTGACGAAATAAGTCCACTTCCTGTTATCATTCCAATGGCTTCTCGCGACTCTTCTAGATCGGGTCGTGAGCTCTCTCCGCGTCGTGGCCGACTGTACTCCCCTACCAGGAGTTTGAAAAGGAAGCGCGCGAGCACGACACGACCTTCGCGAGCCCCAGCCTCTAGGCGCCATGTTGATGGCGACCAATCACTGTCGAAGCCTCGCCGTAGGAGTTCTCCACTGAAACTCAAGGGGTTCAAATGGCCAGCTAAGAAAGTCAAGGGCCGCGAAAAGATGCCCGCACGAAACGATGATGGTCAAGACCGCGACGCTGAGGTGTTCTCTGACAACAGCTCGGCTCAAACTGCATCAGGATCTGATCTCGAAGTGGAGCCTAAACGCCGCCGGTCAACTCTCTCTTCCCTAATTGAGAGCGTGAAAAGGACAGTATTTCTGTCTTCACGTCGCAAAGATTCTGCCGTTGATGACGACGATAACGACGACGACGCGGGGAACGTCGTAGGCCCCGAATTCGAGGTGTGTAATCACTCGTGCCGACACCATCGTCCTGGCATCTTCGCCGAACAACCTGATGGTAATCAGATGCTGCATTTTGACGCTGCTTGCGAACCATTTGCACATGAGGGCATGATGCGATTCCAGAACCGCAGCAACGATCGACTCGCCTATGTGGATGGACCGAGCTCATTCTGGCAGAGAGAAGGCTACGTCAAGTGCCAGTGCATCTTCAAGCCAGAAAGTCCTTACTGCGATAGTCCAACAAGGACCCTGGCTCCTAGTGCACCTGAGCACGCCATTACGCCCAACCAACTAACGAATGCTGAAGCCGGCGTCACTGACGAGCCGTATCGCTGGCGAGGATTGAGTGGTTGGAGCCCCCGTCCCTCTACTGCTCGATCCCGTGCCGAGCGTCGAAGGCAGCTCTCCAGTTCATTCAAATCTAACTGGCCTCGATCTCCTTCCCCAAGCTCGAGAACCAGAAGCAGTCTGTTGCAGCCCTCGCTCTTTCCTACCTCAATGCTCTCCAGCGTTAGCAATGGCCCAGATCTCAGCTTGCCTCTATCGCTGGACCAAATCGGAGTGCTACCAGAAGCAGACAAGGAAGAAGCGGTAGAAGTCACACCAGAGTCCGCAGAAACCATGCACACAATCCAACACTCGAGCCGGCGCTCATTCACCATCTCGCTCAACCCATCAGCCGGAAACGCTGCCCATCGATGGAACTCACCCCTCCCCTCGCTCACTCCCTCTCCACCTCCTCCCCCGCGCCGGAACTCGGTCAGGCCCGGGACAGCTGTCAGCGGAACAACACAGCACACTGTCGACGACGCCGACGCCGAAGCCGAGGACCTCGCGCTCATGCGCATGGGCGGCATGGCAGACGCGCTGGACAGCTACAAGGTCGATGATGACGACGACGACAAGACGAGGCCGACGAGGCCCGTGAGCCCGGACAGGGAGTCGAGGAAAGGGCGGGAGAGGGGCAGATCTACGACGCGGAGGCGAAGGCGAGGGGTCACGATGTCTTGAGTAAATTATCCCTAATCTTCTTTAGGGACTGTGTGGGGCTGGGGGGAGTTCGGGATTGAGATGAAAACCCTGACTCGGAAGTTTTTTTTGGGATGTTTTCAGGGGTGGGGCGTTTAGGTGGCGTTGTGGAGAGTGCAAGGCGCTGGTGCCGTAATTAGTACTTTGCGGTCTCTGGAAATGAAGCTGTGTTGCACGCGAGGGTCAAAGTTGATGTTGCCACAGGACGAGGGCTGAAATGGGCCTCCACCCTATTGTCACGACAAGTCACGTCGAGTCACGTCACATCACCCATCAGCAGAATAGCAATTATCGTGTCAGCGACAGGCACACGCAGCGCCTGAAATACCATTACAATTCGCTATGCTTATATTATTTTTTGCGCTCGGCACAGCAAAGCGACCCTCACACACAGCGCTCGGGTCGCCTTCATCGTACTCCGTCCATTAGGATAAGCTACAATAAAGACCACATGCTCAAACGACGGCTTTTGGCCAAAACCCGTACGTTGAAAAAGGACCGACAAACCCCCTGGTATCTTTTTGCCGAAACATGTTGAAAAGAATGTGACGTGCCGAACGCTATGCATGACTTGAGGAGAGCAAGAAGAAAAAGGGTGCATCATGCTTGCATCGGGTTGACTCGAAGCAAGTTGATATGGGGTGGTGTCGAGGCGGAAACATCATCAATTTCACAAGACGATGGCAAAGCCAGCGAACACACCGGCGAAGACGACAGCAAGACCGTAGCTCTGTCCAAGGTTGAGCATGGACGAAGCAGCGCCAGGCTTGTCATTGGATGAGCCGGTGGGGGTAGCTCCAGCGAAGCCCGAGATGGGAATGCTGTTCGAGTCGTCGCTGGAGCTGGGGGTAGCGGTGGCAGTCATGCTGGACATGGTGGAGAGCGAAGCGTTGCCCTTGGGGGGGTCCTGAGCTCCACAAGGGTGGTCGGCGCGGCAGTCGTTTGCGCACGAGGCGTCACTGTTGGAGCACTGGGCGACGCACTGGTTCCCCCACTCGGTGCAGATGTAGTACGGGAGAGTTTGGGTGTATTGCGTAATGTTGGGGCTGACGTTGTTGGAGCAGACGCAGCTGTAGACGAGCGAGTCCTGTGGTTCGTTAGCTTCAGTTTGTTGACCTGCATGAAAGAGGGGAAGGAGCATCGGGTGTGATTGCCAGCGTTTGTCACGAGGACATGTTGTAAACTGCCAGAGTGCTCCCAACAGATAGAAATTGGCTGCTTACCGGGTCGCAGTCGTTCGAAACCGTCGACATGGTCTCTACGCCTGGCTGTTGGAGACAGATGAGAGGGCATGCTGCCTTTTGGTTGTCACACCAAGTTTCTAAACCATGTCAGCAAAGAACTGCGATATGCATTGGCTTCGACATACGTCGGAGGCTAGAGTCGACACTGTCGGGCTCGATGGTGTAAGGGTAGTTCTGCTGTGGTGTGTCCTGGGCGGCGGGGAGGCCGGCCATGGAGAGCAGGGTGAGGGCGATAATGGAGAGCATGGTGGCGGTGGGATGGAGGTGTGTGAGGTTTGGAGGGGATACTGGAGGGAGAGGTTAGTAAAGGGAGCTGTTGGCCGGGGAATGTGGAATGGGCTCACTGTTTGGGTGACGAAGACGGCGAGCAGAAGCAGATGCAGGTAATTACAAGAAAATACAGCGAGAGGCAGCAATGGCACAATATCAACGGAGAAGAAAGCGTCCTGTCTCAGAAGTGCACGTCTCCCAAAGCGAGTGTGGGCGTGAGGAGAAAATGAGCGGGTGTATTTGGGGACGAGCCCTTGATAAAGGGAGGCCAGGATGGCTGGAAACTAGTGGTGATCGGGCGGCCCTTGCACGGGTGCGTGCGCTCACCAGGCCGCCGTCTGGCCCGCCGCCCGGTGCATTTCCGGAGGCTGGAGAGTGTTTCGAACGCTGCAGAAGGGCGGCCTGGGATGGTGTGCAGCGTGCAGCGCGCAGATGCATGGCCGTGGCGGCCTGATTGCGTGGACCAACAGGTGGCGCGTGGTGGTGCGCGGTGCGTGAGGAGTGAGGAGTGAGGAGTGAATTGTATGTTTCCCAAACAGAGGCCGCAGGGTGGTGCTACCCAAAGCAGCGGCGGCAGGGATGCGGCTGCCTTTGGCTGCCTTTCGCGAGCGCCGCTGCCCGAATTGGCGAATCACTAGACGGCCGGCATTGGCAGGGTTCAGATCGCTCCACCTCCACCCCCTGGCTGGCCCACCCCAGCCAAGCATCGGCCGTCCTTTTGCGGAGTAACAACGGCGGCGTGATTTTCTCCTTCACCACCACCTCAACAGACTAAAATATCCAGCTGCATGCCTCCACCCGCTGCACCACCAACCTCGCCGCAGCCCCTCCCAGCCAGACACCGCTAGATGGATGGAGACTACGGCTCCTGAAACTGTCAACCACCCGCCTCCTCTCCATGAGGCGCGGCCCAAGGTGGAGCGCAGCAGCGTCGTGCCCCCCTACTGGCAGCGCAGCGAGCGCACCGCCAGCAAGCTGAGCTTCAACAGCTCGTCGGAGAACCTTGGCCGCGCGCAGCTCATCCGCCTCGAGGACCACACCGACGATGGCTCCGACCAGTGCAAGGCCCTGTGGGCCAGGCGCGTCACCATTGACGATTACGTCGTCGTGAGCAGCGGCACCGCTCCCGGCCTAGGGGCTTACGTCGTCTGGAACTGCACCGTGGAGACGCTGGATGTGAGTGTGATCCATGATCCGACGTGGTGCAGCGGCCGCGCAATATACCGCCATTTGCTGCCATCTATGTGGGACTGACGAGCCGCAGGGTGGCCCGATGAAGATGATCAAAAGGTAACACGGCAACGGCTGGCCGAAGGGTGCATCTGCTTATCGCGCTGCAGATACTCTGAATTCGATGAATTACGCCAGCAGCTAGTCCGGACGTTTCCCCAGGCCGAGGGCGCCATGCCTCCCTTGCCACCCAAGTCGTTCGTCTGTAAGTCATCTGATGGCCGGGGGAGGGCGCCTGTGCTCCCCACCTACCCGATGCAGGCGGCTCTGATATTGATGTCTTCCGCACAGCTCGCTTTCGACCGAGGTTTCTAGAACGGCGCAAGGCCGGCCTTTCATACTTTCTCAAGTGCGTCCCGACACCGCGTCTCTGAAGGAGCGCTATTGACTGATATATATTTAGCTGCGTCCTGCTAAACCCAGAGTTTGCCGGCTCGCCGGTGCTCAAGGACTTTCTCTTCTCTTGACCGACTAACCAACTGTACATATCCTGGCTTTCCTTTCTGTATATATGCTTCGGACACATTTGCACGTTCATGGTCATGGTGATGGTCACGGTCACGTTCACGGTCACGGCTCGGGTTATCACGCCACATGTCAGGGTGGATCTGGGGCAGCTCGACTGCACTGTAGCTTAATCGTAATACAAAGAACGACTCGTCGAGTGAGATGAGGTTGTTCGCATGCTCATGGCCACACCCCACTGGCCCGTGCGCGGTGTGGCGCTGACTTTGCTGGTGAAAGGCGGAAATTTATGCAGCTGGATTCGCTGGATTTATCTCCATTTGGCCGTTTGAGCGGGAGGGGAGCGAGTGTGCCGCTGGTTATTATTCAATTATACAGGCAGATGCAACCGTCATGTTCTGCCACGCCTCAGCGCAGCGTGCAGGTCGCCAGTCGCCTGCTCGAGACAACCCAAACGAGAAGCACCCCCTAACGGCCGCGCGCTTTCCCCAAACAACCTCACGGCGCGCTCAATGGCAGCTTCCGAGACCTGAAGATGACCTTGCACACATCGCGACACCATGGCCCACCCGACGCGGCCTCCCTTGCGACCGTCGTCTGAGCGCCGCTCGAGACACGGCAAGTCGCCCGCGACCGACGCGACCGACGAGATCGAGAACAGCACCAGACACCCCAACAACGCCGCCATCTCGACCCGCCGCTCGTCAAAGGCCACGCCGCTGCTCGCCCTGGAGAACGACCACGCCGACACCATCGTCGTCGTGCCCCCTCCGCGCCCTGCCACCGCCCTCACCCGACCAAACTCCAGGAAGAGGCCAGCCACCGCCATCGCTGACACGCCCCCCGACACGAGACCGCCCACAAAGGTCACAGTTACACAACCTCACGGCGACCTTCTTCGGATAACGAACGGCGTCCCGGCCGCCTTGGACATCACTCAGGATGAAGTTCCCTCTGGCCTCTCGACCCCCTACTCCAACGGCGCCGGGCACCCCCAAGGCACCCAGAACCACGACAAGAGGAGCCTGCGCAGCCACGACGGCGGCTCGCGTCTGAAGAGCGACCTGTCGATATATTTCTCCAACTACGACGAGATCATCGCAGACGCCCCGAAGGCAACTGGTGCGTCCTTTCCACATCTGACAAGCGAGTGGTGCTAATGCCAGTAGAATTCCTTGAGCTCGACACGCCCATCTACATCGTCGACGAGCCTACCAAGACGGCCAAACCTGCCGATGCACCACCACCCGAGCCGTCTCGCAAGTCGTCGAGTCCCAATCGCAGACGGAAGTCGAGAGTGCCGACGCCTCCCCGGAGAGCTTCGGTAGCCTCCACACAGCCCGCCCAGTCCTCCACATACTACCAGGTTCTCGACTACTCGAGCGTAGCAAAGCACGTTCGACATGAGGGCGAAGATCCACTGGCCGACTCGGTCTTCTTCACACAGCACAGGAGGGCGGAACGGAAGGAAAAGCAGCTTCGAAATATCGAAAAGGAGAGGGCAATGCACGAAAAGGTGCAACTGGAGCGTCTACTTGATGGACTGCAGGGCCCCGACTGGTTGAAGGTCATGGGCATAACGGGCGTCACCGACGGCGAGCGGAAAGACTGGGAGCCCAAGCGGTCCTACTTTGTCAAGGAAGTCGAGATGCTAGTTGACAAGTTCCGAATATGGAAAGAGGAAGAGAAGCGTCTGCGTGCCGAAAAGGAAGCCGCTCTCGCCGCCCAGGGGGACGAAGAGGATGGGGAAGAGGAAGAGGAAGACGAGTCGATGACGGAAGACTCGATCATCGTTTCTGGAGTAAGACCGTCCGCATCTGAGCATCGCGAGAAAGAGACGCTGCTGCCAAAGCCTCGCCGCCCCCCACAGCCGCACGGCTATTTCCTTCCCATCCCACCGCCAGAATCCACCCTCCCATTCACGTCCTTCTATGCCAAACCACATTTGCGAGCAGCGGCGCTGGGAAAGCATAGACACGGGCGCAATGCGTCCGCCTTTGGCCACGCCATACCAGATTTCGAGGAGCACGAATTCGAGCCGCCCGCCGAGCTGATCACGTTCGAAGCTCTGCGCGACCACGCCCGGAAGCGACGCCGGCAGAAGCGCGAGAGTGGTGCGCCGAAGAATTAGCCAATGCATGTCCATGGGGGGACTTTTATCTTCACGTATACCCTTCATAACTCTAGATTTCCAGAAGGCCGGCACGGCATCATGGTTAGCTCTTCTGGCGTTCTCAGGCTATTCAGCATGGAGACTTTTGGTATTATTACACCTGGCTGTCGCTTTCAGACAGAGGGCGTGTGGGATTGCACATGTATATATAGTATGGGGCATAGGCGATTAAAAGCTTCGGGTCATTGGCTAGCGAAATCGAAAGCGAAAGCCTCATTATTCCAATGTCTGTTCATCGCCCTATGCTCAGTGGGGGAGACATTTTGTTCGTGTGTAGGGGAAATGAGGGTCATTACTAAATAAAGATCTTTCCCGTCGGTGAAAAATTATAGACAACGCAGCTGAATTGGTGGTTTGGGAAAGACGCAGAACTACTTCTTCATACTTTGAACAATCATCCAAGAAACAGCTCTTAGTCTCTTGACGGTACTATCAAATGTTCGTCAGCTCTTGTAGCTGCCCCATTCGATAACCTTGGAACGCTGCAGAGCACACCGCAAATCCCGCTGAAACTCTCATATCCCAAGCAGACTTGCGCGTCTTGTGTTATCCTCGTGATCATAGAGCTTAGCTTCACATGATGTGCAAGGACCGCAGCCAGCAGCCAGCAGCCAGCAGCCAGCATCAGCATTCGCCGAATGGAAAGAACGCACCGGTTGCAGATTTCCTAATCGGGAAAGTGAATGAATTTTCATCGAACGCGGCGGTGAATAGCAAAGTTGGGAAATCTTCCACATCATCATCGCCCAAGCCGTAAACAAGAGTGGGCTGTAAAAAGCCGTCTAGACGGCGCCGTGGGCTGGCTCTGTTTAAGTATGGAACGGGAGGGGCGAGGGATACTTTTGCAGACTTGATTGAGCACAGGCCTGTGGGAATAGAAGGTGGGAGGGGGGGTTGAAGTGAATGCCCAATGACGAATCATGTCCTAGGTATTGGGGCGACATTAGGCGATTGGAGAAAGGGTTTTGTGGCGTTGGGTTGAGCGACGAGGCTGTCTGTAATTCTGAGTCGTCTCCCATACACGGCCTATTCTGCCCCGCTGCATTGTTAGTCCTACTATCCACGGACTTTCTGTTACCACCACTTACTCTCAGCCCAGCCCAAGTTTCCCAACCTGTCACGTGCTGTAGAAAGCTGCATTGATCCACCTTCTCTGGCACCAATTTCACGTACATCACAAGGCGATTAAGACGTGTTTGCAAATTTCAATGCTAGTACATGGTATCATCCCCTGTATCCTCCTTCATGCATACCGTTAAATTAGTTCGATGCTTTCCCTAGATTTTCTCCTTCTCGTCGTGATGATGATGCAGACCAACCGTCCTTTCTTCATGCACAGAAGCCCTTCTCAACGTCGGGTCCTCGTCATAATTCTTGTCCAGCGCATTCATCTCATCCTCCACCGTGTTGTAGTGATGGAACAGGATCCAGATCAAACATCCCGCCACGAATGAAGAAACCGCAAGACCGACGTACATCCACTGGATAGCCGGGTCGTACAGCACCGGGTTGAGGCCCTCGGAGATGGCGGATCCGAAGGCGTTGGTGAGGAGGAACATGGATTGCACAAACGACTTCATGTTCGGCGGGGCCTTGGTGTAGGCGTATTCCAAACCAGTGACCGAAGCAAACGTCTCGGAGATACCGATCAGCATGTAGGCCCCAGTCTGGGCGGCAATGTGAATGTTATTTCCCTGAGCTACGCCGTTGACCTCTGAGGCAGCGCAGAGTGGCTGGTTATAGCAAGGGCCAGCCTTGTAGATGTAGTACTGGATGACGGCAGCGTATACCATGGCGAGAGAGGCAAACCAGAAACCGGTAACGATGCGGTTGATTGGTGGGAACGGGATCTTGGCCTTACGCAAGGCAGGATAGATCAGTCGGTCCAGGATTGGAAGGAAGACGATAATAGCGATGGGATCGAAGTTTTGCATCAAATCATTCGGAATGCCGTGACCCGCCATTTGGCCTGCCTGAGAGATGAAGTTGTTCGAAAATTGACCGTAAACAACCCAGTAAATGGGGTAGAAGGTGAAGACTTTGCAGGCCATCAGCGAGCGCTTGACCTCGTCGACGAAGTGGTCGTCCCAGCGGAGAGTGGCAGTCTTGCCCATAGCAGCTTGATACGATGGCTTGGGGGCGTTCATGTTCCTGCCCGTGATCATCATCCCAATAACCCTGAACGCATCGACGATGACGGATCCTTGCGGGGGGCGGACGATGTAGACTTTACGCCCTAGGACGAGAACAACGGTGCCAATGCAGAAGACGCCGAGACAGAGCAGGTATGCTGGCCAAAAATCGACATAAAGCTCCATGTACGGAGTCGGAAGAAGCGCCAGGCAGCCGACGTTGATACAAAAGTAGAAGACCATGTAGATGCGTTGGATGGTAATGGCCGGGTCGATGATGATTCTCTCTCCCGTCTTCTTGTCAACGCCGATGGCCATCTGGCGACGCCTGTACTGGTCGGCAATCAAGGGTGCCACGTTGGACTTGATGCCGCCGGTCCCAATACCGATGACAACGATTGCCGTGACGAAACCGCCTAGACCGGCGCCATTGTCGAGAGCTTGCGGAATCGAGGTTGTCGTCAAGATGACCAGGCCGACCATGTAGACGACGCAGAAGATAAGGATCGTGTTGTACTTTCCGAGGTACTGGTCTGCGATGATAGCACCAAAAATGGGCGTGACTGCGTCTCAATCAATACGAGCGACTCAGGCAGTGTGAATTTGGCATACCGTAGCACCAAAACTGGAAGAAGGTAGAGAGACCCGTAGCACCAGCGTGCCCCATGCCGAGAGCACCGCGGCCCTTGCTACCGTCACGTGGCCTCTGGATGTAGTTCTGGAAGAGACCAGATGCGCCATAGTAGGTGAAACGCTCGCAAAGTTCGACGATGGCGACCAAAAAGGCAGCCTTAGGAAGAGGTTCGCCAACGTGTCGTAGAGTCTTCCTCTCCTCCAGCGTCGGCAGTGTTCCGCCGAATTCATCGGTGTCTTGCTCAACGCCGACATCCCTATCTGATGGAGTCGAAGTGCTCTCAACAGTGGGTTTCTCGTTGGGCAAATTGTCATAGTTGGTCGAGTCCTGGAGAGCGCCACCCATCACATCGGTTCGCTTGTTGGATCCATCAGGTTTGTCCAGCTCCTGATGCAGCCTGCTGATGTCAGTTGGTTGTGTCGCGTGAGACTGTCAAAGCGCGCTCACTGTGCTGCATTGAGTTCGTGATCCATGGTCGCAGATATCGAAGCTTTCCCAAGATGCTTCGGTTCAACGAGGGAACGAAACTTGTCACACGGCTCCCGTTCGCGACGGGTGTTGGTCCCAATTTATCAACGTTCCTCGGGACCGACGCTCCCCTCTCAATCTGGAGCTAAGCTCATTCATCCATGCCGATGTAACACTCTCCGGCACCAACCAGCGGCATCCGTACAGGGGAGGTGTGGGCAAGCACTCATCAAGCGGCCCAAGCACGTCCAAGCGTGTCCCTTGGCGCCTTACATGGCCGCCACCTGCTTGTCTTGATCCCTCGGCTCGCAGTTGCCAGCTCTTGCTGATTTGCTAGCGTTATCATTCCGCCTGCCGCATCGGGTCGCCATACGAAGATCAGACGCAACACCTTAGAAGATTAAATTTACCGTCGATTCTGGATGCCGGCCGCAAACAGCCGTCATCAGCGCGTGTTGGAGATCGCCCTTGTCGCAGTCCGTTCCGCGCTGAAGCCTGAAGGAAGCGTCGGACATTGCGAGATTGCAAGTTCAGCCGAACTGCTCCAGAACGATAAGGCAGAGTGGAGCTCGCGTCTACCAAGATCGAAACGCGTGAACAAGCTTTGCCGTTTCCTCCAAGCCCGGCGAAGGCGAGGGGAGGGCCGCCGCCGACGTGGGCCCAGCGAAGCCGAAGCCGTCGCCACACAAAAACTCATGTCACGCTAGGGGATGAAGTGCAATCCGAATACTCGACTGAGCTGGCACCGAGTTGCCCGAGAGTAGCAATTGCAGGAGTAATGGCGCGGCTTTCATTCGGTTTTTGTGCAGGCGTCCCGCTGCTGTACGAGTCCGCCCGCTCGCCTGGATGCCGTGTGCGTCCAGTTGCGGGCCTCACACCACCTGGACTAGCCTTACCGTGAATGCAACCACCGCGCTTCTCGGGACAGTCGGCCAGCGTACCGGTACGTCAGGACGCATTCCAAAGCATTCCAAACCGTCGTGGCTCCGAGGGGTGGCGGCGTCGTGCCAGCCAAACGGTGCGGCCATGGATGTCCAGATAGGGCAGGAGCATGCGTGAGCGCCTCGTGAGAAGCGGCCGGCGCGCGCCTGTAAGCACTCTATATCAAGCGCACTGGAGTCGGTCTGTCCTTCGCGGGGTGCGAGTGCGAGGGTGTTTCATTTCGCCGCACTCCAATCGTGTTGTACATGTGGAGCTTAGGCGCGTTACGCGGGGAAGGGTCTTCCTCTGTCGGACGACGCCGTGTCAGCGCAATTGGTTGGTCGCTTACTGGATGGACATGTTGCACTGGACTGGATGCTGACTGCAAGGGGAGTGCGATAAGGAAGGATTGACAGGGTGACCAGGCCATCTAAGACACACAAGTCGGTCCTGCCCGTTCGGAACATGGCTCAAAACGTTGTAGCTTGATAGAGGCCAGGCTTAACTGAGCGTGCATGCCTGCGGCCTGCGGCCTGGTATCTGGGATTGCCCGCTCCTCTGCGTCTCTATCGTGGACTCGATTTCTTTTATTCACAGATGCTTCTGAGCTTGTAAATACCTTCCGCAAACACCGGCACATGATTATGAGGGTACAGTCCCAACTCCCACGGTATGCTCCTTACCAAAGATGCCAAAAGATCCGACACTTCGAATTCACCCTGTCAATGTACAAATGAAAATAACGCCCCAACAGCGTGGGACTCTAATAGTGATACAGTGAATTGATACGACACTCATGTCCTTTACTTTGCACCTCCGCAGCCCTTGTTGCCAGGATCGCAGCATTGCTTGCTGTTGCCGCAGTCATCGCCGCACTCCAGCAGACAAGCGTCCGTGTTGCCGCCCGCACTCCCAGTCTTCGAACCTCGACTTGAACCTGCGTGTTCCTCGTCGCCACTGCTCTCGTCGGAGCCTTCCCGCGAGTGGTCATGGGTCGAGTCTAGGCAGAATTCTGGTTGAATCGTTGACGAGTGAATTCCGTATTCATGAAGGCATTTGCGGATCTGTCGGGCAAGGTCCATGTATCGTGCAGAGCCCTCGCCCTTGAAGTCGAACCCGACCTGGACGTGCAGAGAAGCGATCATCTTCGTATCCGAGAGCTGCCAGACATGAAGATGGTGGCAGGAGATGATGCCATCGAGGTCGGTGATGTCGTCGCGGATATCGTCGACAGACACGCCGGCGGGGACTGCTTGAAGCAGGATTCGAGACGCAGCTTTGCAGAGGGGGATGGCAGAGAGGAGGATGATGACGGTGATGATGAGGGAAATCAGCGGATCCGAGTAGAACCTCCACCAGAATGGAGTGAGCCAGATGATAAGTGCAGAGGCAATGACACCGACGTTGCCGAGGGCGTCACCCAAGACGTGGAGGAAGACACCGCGCATGTTGAGGTCATGCCCATGCCCATGACCACCCGCATTCTCTTCCTTCGGCTTATTGTGCTTGTGATTGGTGTGGTAGTCCTTCTTTTTTGGTGACACTCGTCCGTCTGAGCTCTTGCTCTTGGCTTTCTGAAGAAGTGGCGAGTTCTCGGTGGGCTGACCATCATCGACAAGTGCGCCCTCATAATCGCCCTCGGAGTCTGAGTCGGTTTGTTCAATTCGCGAAGACTCGATGATGCTGTTCCTGAATGAAGAAGGGTGCACGTAGATCTCATCCAAGCTTGAGTAGCCGCGTGACCGGGAGCGATTGTGACTTTTGACGATGCGCTTGCCGGCAGCAGATTTACGGGGTGCTTGCTCTGGCACATTCCAGGCAATGTCGCTATGACGCTCTTCGGAAGTCTTCTGCGATCCATACGTCGTTGGAAAGTTACCGACGCGATTCTGGGGAAGAACGTCCGCCACATTGCCCCTCTCATCAGCGACCGCGTGATCATGTCCATGAGGGCCATGCGCATGCCCTTCCTCTGCAGAAGAAGCCTCATCATGTCCATGCGAATGTCCCCCGTGGCTGTGTCCGTGGTCGTGGAATAAGAAGAGGCCGACGATGTTCGATGCGAGTCCGAGGCAACCGACGATAAGCACCAACTTTGGGTTTGAAACCTCCTGAGGCTCGACGAATCGTTGAATCGCTTCGAGGAAGATGGAGAGACAGAGAGCGACGAGGAAGACGCCGTTGATGAGGGCACCTAGTGTTTCGGCTCGCTGCCACCCGTACGTGTAGGTCTTGGAGTTTGTCTTTTGATTTGCGACTTTGACCGCCCATAGTCCGACGCACAGTGATAGCACATCGTTCAACTATTTTAACGGTCAGTATTGGGGTCTCGGGGTGGATCTTGGGGGGCGGACGAACCATGTGAAAGGAGTCGGCGACGAGAGCGAGAGAGTGAACTGCATATCCTGCGCCACACATTAGCACCGCTCAAATGCGGCTCCTGGAAATACATACCGACGACCAGCTCGAGCAGAAAGAAGGCCGAGTCGATGGCCAGCAGGATCAGTATCCTGTTGCTCTTGGAGAGTCCCATGATGGGCGGTATCGGAACGCGGCGCGCTCTCCTCTTCCAAATGTTCCGAGGCGTTCGGCGAGGACGGGGCAGCCCGCTGGCTGCGATGAGAGGGAGCGGGTGCGTTGAAATATGCGCGGAGCAGTATTAGCAAGCGCGCATAGCAAGCGATGGACGGGGGGAGAAGGGGAGAGGTTTGCGTGGCTTGGTCGAGGTCGTCTTAGCAATGATCGATAAAAGGCGACGGCGATGTCGTCAAAGCGCCAATAGTCTAGGCAAACCTTGCGGCACGTGCCGTGGCAGGCGGCACAGCGGGAGCGGCTGGCTGGCTGAGCTCCTGTCGGTGGTTTGGAAACAGTCCAATTTAATCATCTGTCGACCTTGTCCTCTTGCGTCGGCGCATCTGTTCATCAATCTCTTCTTGGAATCATCCAGTCGTGCTTCACATGCCCAGCTCGAGCGCACGGCATGCATGCAGCGGCACCACGCAGCGATATCGCTCATCTCCACCGTCTCCTTCAGTCGTGCTGCAGCAGAGGCGTTCTCGCTCGCTACTTTGCATCTCTCGAAGGCTGCTTTCGCATCTGGCACATCACCTTTTCGTCCGATATGGCCTGATGTGGCTGCGCAGCCCCTTAGCTGAGCACGCCGATCAATTCACAAAGAGCAAACATGGAAAAACCATCATTGGATGTCATGTACTGTATTCCAGCCCCCTCAATCATGCCGTGCAACTCCATACCTCGCCTTCCCCATCCAAAGCTTCTTCTCTTCAGCATCAAACACCACATAACTGCCCCTCATTCCTGTATGCCCTATCAGCACGGCCGGGCTTCCTCCATTAGGCAACACTCCGAGATAGCACAACTCTCTGCCAAACTCATCCCTCACCTCCCCGGCGTTGTTTGCGTTGTTCGGGAGGCCGAACGGGTATATGAGATCTTTGTAAGTCGCATGCATCTTGGGTCCATCTGCATTGCCGCCAAACCCGAACTCGATGACCGAAGTGGACTTGCGGAAAGAGCAGAGCACGTAGGGTGCGCCAGACACCATGGTTGCCTTCATTGGCGCAGCAATGGCGCTGTATAAAGCGTCAGGGATGTAAATATTTGGGCTGCCGGTGTCGAAGGTTATAGTGAGGACGAAGCCGTCCGGGGTAAGTTTGTCCTTTCCCCCCTCGCCGTCATAGCGTGTGATGGATGTCATGTTTACAGCCCATGCCGTGAACTCCCGATTCCGCCCCTCGAGCACCAGCGGGGTGCTCTTGAGCTCGCCCTCATATCTTTTCCCGTCGATGCCTCCAAACAAGATGCTGCCCCACTCAGAGCTCTGCTCGTTCAGCCAAACGCTGAACAACCGCTTGGCCGCATGCCCAGACTCATATAGCCGCTCCCACAGCACGGGAAACGTGATATTCTTCTCACGCGCTAGATCTGTATTAAGCGGGGAACCCAAGCCCAGTATACCCCAGATGCCGCCGGCGAGAATCTCCTTGGGTACGTCGCCGACAGCAAACGTCGTGTCCGGTATGCTGACACCGGGACCAAGGGAGATTGTGTCATTGTAGAAGGGACCAACGACCATGTGAGCAGGATCTGGGGTCAGGCCGTAAATGGCTCGGAATGTGTAGCCTGTGTCCTTGATGGTGGATGAGTCCGCGGGATTAAATGCGCCCGAGGGACAAGGATCGGGTGCGCAGCCAGATGAGTTGGACTTGGGGACCCACAGCGTGGAGGATGCTGTGTCAGGCATCAGAGAGAATCTCTGAGGTGGTGTACCGAGACTCAGGTTCATCAGGTATCGTTGGTGTGCAAGATCATTCAAGAGAGGTATCTCGAGCGTCCGTTGATAGCCCGATCTATCCCGCAGAGGTTGTGGGTCATGGTGATAAAGCCGTGCTCTCGCGAGAGAAGCAAAGGCCGAGAGCAAAAGAACAAAACGCATCGTTACACGAGATGGTCGTGGAGGTAGAGTAACGTTAGGTCATGGCTGCACATAAGACTACAAAGCGTACGGAGGACTAAAGTGAATACGATTGTGCCTTCCGAGATGGGAAATGATCGCGTTTCAGAACCTGTGTGACGTGCAGGAAGGGCTAGATTGTGGGGTAATTGGTTTGGCCCCAACCAATCCTCATGTAACTGCGTGAACACGAGCACGATGTCTGCGCTACACGGCATGCCCGAGGTCGTGTCGTGAAGACATGTCATAGGACATGTTTGTCTTGAGCGTATGCTACCATTGTAGCTACCCGATGCTTGAGGAGAAGGGAGGACAGGATCGCAGCTGCCCCTCCCGTCCTTGCCAACAACCAACAACAGACTAATCCGAGAACGATCTGGTCATCTTAGGCTCAATCCACTACGGCACCCTGTCACTTCTTCTTCCTCAAATCCTTCACGATACTCCTCCACAGCTCTCCGAAGAACGTCCTCGTCTCCCAGATTGGAAGGACACAACTGATGAAACTGCTACAAAATACCCAAATGAAGCTTATGATCACCCATCCAGTGAAAAAGCCCTTGCTGAAGATGTAATGCGAGAAGAACATGGGCATTGGGATGAGGAAGTCCAGAATGAAAGTAATAACGAATGACGAAATGCAAGCAAGCTTAAACGCGCTACGAAGCGCAGAAGGGTGGTCTTGCGGTGCGATGGAAATGTGCATTGCTTTCTCTTCTTCGCCTGTCTGTGGCGTGGGAGCGGCGAGGGCACGCTCGATGGGCGCTTCATCCATTGTCTTCTTATCGTCAGAGTCAGACATGGGCCGTGTCGATGGGGTAGGCGTCGATGATGCACCATCTGGAGAGGTTCCGGTCGTGACGGGAAGAGCGTTGATTGCTCTTGTAATCTCCCAATCGAAGTTGTCCGGTTTGATAAGAGAAATGGACACTGATACAATGAGGCCAGTCATGATCGCCGCCAGATTGCCTGCCAGAGTAGGATACTCGTTGCCGGTCGTTGCAACCGTGATCTCGCCGTAATAATGTTTCGCTGTCGCCAACCAAGCGGTGAGGCCTGCAGCGAGGCCTAACAGACACCCTGAGATGGCTGCAAGTCTTGTCTGGCCTTTCCAGGTGATGGCGAACGCAGTCGGAAACACTGCTCCGCCAATCAAAAGGCCCATGACCCTGCAGAAGTTAGACAGTACTCAAGGTCACACAAACTCGACTCACAAGAAGAGCCAACCCAAGTCAATTGATGCAGCGTTCCAGATGCAAGCAAAAACCGACATTGTCAAACCGAAGACGCATATCATGACGTGAGAGACAAAAATGAGCTGTTCCGGTGTGGCATTTGGCTGCATGTATGCTTTGTAGACGTCGAACGTCAACAACGACGACACCGCTATCAGTTCAGCACTCGCGCAACTGGTGACTGCCATGAACAACACAATTAGCAATGCAACAGCCCCACTTTGTCCCAACAGAGCGCTCGCCGCATACGCTGCTGCAAGTCCGGATGAGATCTCTCCAGATGTAGGCGGGTTGGGGTATGTTGGAAACCTCGGGTTATCTGTGAGTGCTGCTGCAGCCAGCCCCATTGTGGTCGAGAATCCAAAAGGAATGGCGAACCAGGCAATGCCACCGAGCAAATATGCTCTCACTGCCGTTGATGGGCGCGAGGCAATGGCACGCTGCCAGTAGGCTTGGTCGAGGAACACGGTTCCGGAGCCTGAACAGAGTTGAATGACGCCAAAGATGAGGCCGAAGTTGGATTTCAATGTGAGATACGAGCCGTCTTTGTTGCCTTCGATTGGGCGCTGGGTGCCAGCTTTCTTTAAGAGGTCGTACATCGCGCCTGGGCTGCCGATGAGGTCTGACGTCGTATAGGCGTGGAACATGAAGTATAGTATGATGATCATTAGAATCATGGTGTGCGAATAATCACACAAGAACGTTGCGCGTAGGCCGCCCAAGATAACATAGAGACATACCCCTGGCTTCTTTAGCAAAAATCTCACCTGTGAATGGCCTCATACCTGTCGGGATCAGAAAGATTGCAGCATATACGTTCATGCCAGTCAGACTCGTGACCACCGCGCTTCCACCGAGTAGTAGCTGACTCCCCACCAGGATGTTCGTAATGAATGCGAATACCATGAAGACTAGATGCGCGAGCCTTCCATACCTGGCCATGATGATTTCTAGATATGTATGACACCGAGGTGCGTTCTCTTTCGTTTTGCAAGCCAAAATGGAGAACATCAGAATTTGGACCGTTGCCCCTGCGGCATACCAGAATGGACCGGCGATGCCGTAGGTGTACGCTACGGTCGAGCTCTGGAGTAGAGTCGCCGCCCAGGTCCATGCAGATACAATTCCACTGGCAATAAGGCCTGGTTTGACGCTTCGAGATGCGGTGTTGAATTCTTCAGATTGCTTGGTGGAATAGATCGTGTAACGGTTCTGTAGCCAAGATATTCCCATCATCAGGAAGGCGAAAAAGAAACCGACGCCCACTACAACCCCTAGACCCATGTGTAAGCCTCCCTGCTTTGACGGATTCCCTCGGTACATACCATAGCCCGCGCCCTGCGGCAGCGTAGTTGCGGCCGAACTCGCCATATCGAAGAGTGTCGTCTTGATACAGGACTTGTGACAATCAAAATTTCAAAGGCAGCGCGCAGCTCCGTCCTTAAATCATGTAAGCACCCATGCAAAGCCGTTATGATCGACCTCCACACCTTCGTCCAGCACGATATCGACGGCATTGCCGTCATCGGCCAAGTAGGTGCCGATAGGTAACGGTACCCTGAGTGATAAGTGGTCAGTTCCTCGCTCGTAATTCGCAGGAATAAGAGTCAAGAATCAGCATGCTCGCGATAAGTCTCCCCTGTCGCCAGAAAGCAATGTGTATGGCTAGAGGAGCTTAGCTTTCTCTGACGTCGTGGCGGACTGGGGTTGTGCAGCGACAAAGTTCCGAACCAAGTACCATGCTTGGTTAGGAAGGTAGATAAGCGCTGCGAAGAGTGATCAAGGATCGCGCTATCAGGCCAATTGATATCGACTGTTGTAGGCTGGCATTCTGCGTTCGAGATCGATCTGAGCATGACAAGGAGAGGGGTCCACCCCTTGCTTCGGGGAATCCCCGGAGATACGATTGGAAGGGTGGGGGTTGAATGGAGATAATTATGCACTGCACATTCCCGAACTGGGTCGTGAGGTCTCGAGATGTATTGTGGTCTTTTTCTTCCTTAGTTTACTCAAAAATAAGTCTTGTCGATATCGACAGCCATGACCAGCACGAAAGTCGCCGTGCAAATCTTGCTCCATCAGTCACACTATTCAACTCAATATCAGAGAAAGGAACAGCCACCCACTCACCAATATACTGACTCCCATTATGATCAATATGCCCCATCCTCCAGCATAGATTTTGCCCCTTACCATGGCATTCTGTTGCAGCCAGAATCTAAACGCTCCAAACAATAGCACAAGCGCGCCAAACGCAATGAATGTTGCCGCAAGAGGAATGCCCAATACGAAGAAGCCAATACTAGGGCTCGGAGATATAGAGTGTTGGAGACGGAAGAGTTGAGCAATTATTACGCCAGACATGGCAAAAGCGAGGGAGGTTCGTAGGTAGCCGAGAAAGGTCCTTTCGAGGGCTAGAATTGCAATTGAATCAGTACTCGCAATGAAGAGAGGTTGGATATTTCTCACCCAAGTGGTCTCTATGAGACCCCTCGTCGATCGTCAGGCTGATATGAGTCGTCCAAAATCGCGCGACTGGGTCGTACCAATGCGGCACCTGCCTCCTTAACCTGTATCTGGCAATGTGATATCCCTCTGGACCGTCAGGATCTGCGACTGTGCTGGTTCCAGAAGGTTGAGGTGAATTGCGACCATAGTGGACCGGAACTGGTCCCAATGTGGCACGAGAGTGTATCGAAGTCGACCCATGAGCTTCTGGGCTACTCCGCGTAACTTCTAGTCCAGAGCTCTGTCGCGCACCGTCATTCTCATGTAAAGTTATCAGTTCTCTTGCGACTCGATGTCTCTCCTGTTGAACGGACTCGTCCGAGTCTGGATGCAGTGCGTTCACGTCATGGAGGGCAGCGGGAGGTAGCCGGAGAGGGAGGGTTTGAAGTGGGGGTTCGCGATCCGTCATTCGATCGCGAGCAGAGAAATTGAGAAAGCAGGCATGGGGAGTTCAAGAAGCATGGCGCTGGAATTTCAAGGCAAGGTCTATTGAATCGCCCTCTCGCAGTGCGTGCGAGTGACGCATGTGCCGACTCGTGCCGATAACAAGTGTGGCGCTTACTGGTATCGGAATGTGGCGGGTGAGATGGGATGGCATGACCATGCCATGTCCCGTGTCCATCTTAATTACAAGAATCAACTATTAGTCCTTCCATTCCACCTCCATAATCGCTTCCTCGTACAGATTTCGCAGCACTCCTTTCTGCCGCAACACCCAATCGTCACTCCTATCTCCAAGCCACTGCCATATGGAGACTCTGATGCCCACAGGCGCCGTCTCCCCCTCCTTCATCACTCGCTCGATTCGATACTCCACTGCGCACTTGCACGCATGTGAATGATGCCCACATCCCTCCTCTTCGTTTGCATCCCACGCCCTCACGCAGTTGTGCATGACGCCATGTGGCAGCCCGTCATTGCGGTGTGACAAGACGCAGAGCATCTCGTCCAACATTTGGCCCGTGGAACAGTGCAGACAACACCGCATGTCAAAGTAGCTCAGAAGCTTGCGAGTGTGGCTGTTGGCCCAGTATCGCACTGGAGCACAAACGAAGATTACCTCGTAGACGGCGTGAAAAATCACGTTCTTGCGATTCATCACCGGCGTGATGGTGAAGTTGAAGGCGCCTCCGTGTAGCTCGGGGACCGTTGGGAATGCAGTCGAAAGAGAAATGGTGCCTGAGCAGCGGAGCGTCGAGATGCAAATCTGCTTTGCGGCAGCCAAGCGAAGGTGCTCTGGGCTGAGCCAGTAGAGTAGATTGATGCATTTCTTTTCGTCGGGAGCCTGAAGATAGGCTTGTACCATTGGATGCAATATTTTGCCTCGTTGTAGTTTGTTGCTGGAGAGCTTCACCACGCTGCGGCTCGGGAGGTGGAGTGTTTTGCATGGTGAGCACAGCCGGTACTGTGGGATGTCTCGTTGCAGCAACGGCAAAAGCTCCAAGACATCTTCTTTGAACAATTCTTTTGGCCATTGAGGCGACCCAGTTCCAACCGTGTTGCGCAAGGCCTTGCACGTGAGGCTGAAGATGACGCGTTGGAATGGCAGGAGGTAGGTCGCAATCTCATGAAGCAACTCGACCGGGAGGGCAAGCAGTCTGCATTGCATTTCACCTCGCGTCGAAGATGAAAAAGAGCGCCATGGTATAGATGGTGTCCTTGCTCTTGCCTGGGGCTGATTTCGTCCCACCATGTGTTCCGTACACACTCCCCATGACGCTGCGCACGGAAGAATTGACAATTGTCTCGAGTCGAGCGCGAGGCCCAACAAATGCCTGATTATGTCCGCCATTGAAGGATGAACGACTGGGCTTCACATGGCCATTTGGCTTGGTGTGTGCATGTGTGGGTGTGGGAATTCAGAGGTGCCAGTACGGGAGCGCGCAGGCTGACCGGTCGCTCGCGTCGACACATGCCCACGGAACGATTGAGCGAACAATGGTTGGATGGAGAGCGTCTGCCTGGTTGTGCTATGTCTTGGGCTCTGGTTGAGCCGACTGGTCTGCCCCGCGTGCTCAGCAACTTTAGGCGAGCCGTGCTTCATGTCTCGAAGCTATTGGACCCGAGGCACACACGTTGCGCTGGCTTTGCAACTTTGTCATGGATCTGGTCGGTACTAAAAGGTAGATTATACACATCTTTTCGTGAATCTGTCACAACTTGGCGGCGACTATCGAGCAAGAAACTTTCTACTTCAAAAACTTGCTTGCGAGGCTCATCAGACCCCCTCCACTGGACTGGCTACCACCGCCACCCATCTCCGATTTCATATACATCTTGAAAGCCATCTGGGCAGCTTGAGCGATGGCGTCCTGTTTGGTAGCCTCGGGTTGCTGTGTCATGCATTAGCCAACCCATCAGGCTGCAGGGTGCGTGGAACTGACCGTCTTGCCGTTCGCACTCTGTTGATCGAACAATTTGGCGGCCTGCGACATGGCGATGCCGATGAATTCGCTCTGGCCACCCTTCCCACTGTCCCCCTTTCCTCCCGTGAACATCTTCATGGCTTGCATAGCTGCTGCTGCGCCCACATTGTTCGAACTGGCCTGCTCGTTGCCGCCTTCTGAGCCGTAGAACTTCTTGTGCTGCTGTACCGCGTCATCCTCATCTACGTCTTCCTCTTGAAGTTTGCTCTTCTTTCCGGAGAGCATGCCCAGCGCAGTGCTGAAGAGGCTGTCGTCATCGGATTTTCCAGAGTGGGAATTGGCGTGCTTCTGGGCTTCGGAAAAGTCATCTGAACCCCCACCGTACCCACCTCCACCTCCGTACGAGGTTCCTGACGATTGTTGTCCTCCACCGTATCCACCGCCCCCTTCGTGGCGTCGAGATTCATCGTCGTATTTCTTTGATTGATCGTAGTAGTTGTCACCTTGCCGACCTCCTCCGCCGTAAGTCGTGTTGTCGTATCGACGATCGTCTCCACTTTGTTGGTATCCCCCGCTTGGGCGGTCACCATATTCGTTTCCCCCTCCTCCATATCCGCCGCTTGGGCGATCATTATATTGGTTTCCTCCACCGTGTCCTCCACTTGGGCGGTCACCATATTCGTTTCCACCTCCAGGACGCCCCTGGTAATCGTCTCTGCCGCCTCCACGTCCTTCATCTCCATAGCCTCTTCCACCCTGGCGGTCATCATCATATCCACCTTGACGCCTGTCCCCGTATTCTTCGCGACGGTCTCCATATCCGCCTCCCTCTCGTCCATGAGAATCGTTGTAAGACATTGTAATGGGTTGGAATGCTGTGCAGCGGTCAGAATTGGACTCCTTTGTGAAGATGCATCTATGTCGACTGGAACAGGCGCTGTAAAGAGAATTACAAAGACTCGATGAGTTCTTGTTGCTTGTGAGTTGCAATGTTGGAACTCTTTCCTCTTCTGATGATTTTCCCTGGGATCGTAACAGGGGAAGCTCCAGCATTGAGTATCCAAGCTATCAATCCCACACAACAACAAAGAAAGGCTCACTCACCGCTGGGATTGAAGTTGAAACAATCTCAATTGCAGAATCGAAGGCTGATTGAAGTTGAGAGAAGCTGTGGAGGCTTTAAAGAGGCGCATGTCCCTGGACTGCGATCTGGATGCCCCTCGCTAGAGCTCGTGGCACCATTGATGACGTAGAGCGGGGCCACGCCGCATCACCCTCCATCTCGGCCATGCAATCCAAGCATGCCGGGTGAGCGTGAAACTCCTGGCCACATGAGTCAGTTTCAGGCCTGTGGCAGGTTTGTTGGTCGACTGGGTGCTGCGCAACCGCCACTTCCATGCTTTTTGGACCGCAAGCATTATAGGGGAACCACAAAACAATTTGCATTTGCTCCAATTCTCAGCTTATTATAGATTGCCTAACTACAAATTGGCATTCGCCCTAGCTCTCGTGCTAGTAGTCGTTGTCACGTCGCCCACCAGACCCATAGCTCGTGCTGTCCTGATATCCGCCCGAGCGCTCATTGTCCCCGTAGCTTTTCTTGCTGCCATACTCAGAGTCGTCATTGCGCCCGCCAGAATTGCTTTGGTTGCCCTCTCGGTCTTCATTGCCATATCCGCCCGACTTGGCTCCGTACGAAGACGTGTCGTCGCCGCCCCCTGAACCGTATGTCTGCTTAGATCCATACGAGTCCGAAGAGTTGTTGTTGCTTCCATAGGAGCTGTCTTCGTTGTCGCGAGAGCCGTAGGTGTTCTTCGAACCGTAGGATGAATCTTCATCCTTTTTGCCATATGTGTTGCCCGCGGAGTAAGAATCCTCCTTCTTGCTCCCGTACGAATCATCGTTGTCCCGCTTGCCATATGAATCCGTGTTATCGTCGTTGCCGTATCCACCTGACTTCTTCGAAGAGTACTCGTTGTCGTTATTGCCATACCCCTCAGATTTCTTGGAGTACTCGTTATCGTCGTTCCCATATCCGCCAGACTTCTTGGAGGAGTACTCGTTGTCGTCGTTGCCATATCCACCAGACTTCTTGGACGAGTACTCATTATCGTCGTTGCCGTATCCTCCAGATTTCTTGGAAGAGTAGTCGTCGTCGTTGTTCTTTGAGCCGTAGCTGTCATTGTTGCGGGAGCTGGAGTAGTTGTCTCCACCATAGCTTGAGGTATTGCGATCCGAGCCGTACGAGTCTCCTCCTGGGCGATTGGAAGAATCGTCGTTGTAGGACATCTTGGTGGTCGTTTGAGGCTCGACTGACTGTAAGTTGCGGCAAAAATGGAAACGTGTAGGATTGAATGTAACGATGGGCTTGTTGCTTCCACCATCCCAATCCCCCCTCTTTATATGCCTTAATCGTCCACAACGAGGACTTTACCCCGATGGAAGGGAGGCTATCTCACAGTAGCCCCTCCCCCGCCTTGCAAGAAGCAAGCAATCCCAATACAGCTGAACATGACGTGTTTTTCCTCAACAGAGCGATCTAGATGCGCCTCGAGATTGCGCAAGATTCAGCTCCCGCCCATGTGCATGCGATCTACGTTACGCCAAAATCAAGGAAGCCCAAGCATTAGACATGCGGGACATCCCAAGCGAACCGGATGATGCAGGTGTTGGTCGATTGCGGATAGCTGCACCGATAGCGCGAGCGAGTCGTCGCCAATGGAGACGGATGATGCAGGCACGGGCTCGTCGATGGTACATGCGCAGTCGCGTTCGGACTTGGGAGGAAAGGGAAGGACCACGAGGGGTGGTGAGGTTCTGGATTCCGGAGCTTGTTTGTGGAGGTGTACAGCCACGGTTGACTAGCTGCTCTGAGCCAGCGTACGTTCATGTTGACAATAGAAAAATCATGTTCATTTCTTCGGGACCTCCGAAGCTTCTGGTACCCTTTCAGTTTCAGCCGCACAAGTGTACGCGCAAGTGTACGCGCCCTGGTGTCCTAGAACTTTGCCACCGTTACGTCGATCTCGAAAAGGGTGGGTAGATGTATCTACCTTGGCCTTGCTGGCAGAGCTTGCGCTTTTATTTGTTTCGTGGAAGACTCGAAACTGCAATGTAGGATGAAAACAACAATTGAACTCTGAACTTGACGTGATTTCGATCACTTAAAGAAAGATAAGGTACAGTATGTACAGCCAGCCGCATTTTGCAGCCACCGCTCTGATATCTTTGGATTTCGCACTTGCCGCCTCTTCGACAGACCTATCGATCGACCTCTCCAAACACCAAGTCCATGGTGCCAATGATCGCCACTGCGTCAGCCAGTAAATGGCCTCTTGAAATCTGATCCATGCAGCTCAAATGTGCGAACCCAGGTGCTCTGATCTTGCATCTATATGGCCTCTCGCTGCCATCGCTAACCAAGAATACTCCCATCTCGCCTTTGGGTGCTTCAATGGCCGAGTACGTCTCACCCGGTGGCACACTGTAGCCCTTGCTGAACAGCAAGAAGTGGTGAATTAGAGCCTCCATGTTCTCCTTCATGGCCGCACGAGGCGGAGGGGCAATCTTGTAGTCCTCAACCTTGACAGGCCCGGCAGGCATCTGGTTGAGACACTGATGGATGATGCGAAGAGACTGACGGAACTCTTCCATGCGGCAGAGGTACCTGTCGTAGCAGTCCCCGTTGACACCCACGGGAACGTCGAATTCGACTTTGTCGTATGCGTCATAGGGCTGCGACTTACGAATGTCCCAGGGTACGCCAGAACCGCGCAACATGACGCCAGAGAAGGAGTAGTTGAGTGCATCGGCGGCAGAGACTACGCCAACACCCTTTGTGCGCCCTATCCAGATGCGGTTGTCCGTAAGCATTTCCTCGGTTTCATCGATTCGATCGCCAAATTGAGTCGCCCATTGGTAGATGTCATCAAGAAGGCCCAAGGGGATGTCCTGAGAGACACCACCCGGGCGAACATAGGCAGCGTGCAAACGCGCACCGGAGACACGCTCGTAGAATTCCTAGCGTAGACATTAAACTTGTGAGTCGTGTAAAGCATACGGCAGACGTACCATGAGCTTCTCACGCTCCTCGAAGCCCCACAGAAAAGGCGTCAGGGCACCCACGTCCATGGCGTGAGACAAGACCGACATGAGATGATTTAAGATCCTCGTGATCTCGCCAAACATTGTCCTGATGTATTTGGCACGCTCTGGAATCTCAATGTTCAGCAGCTTCTCAACCGCCAGTGAGAAGCATTGCTCGTTTGTCATCATGGAGACGTAGTCCAACCGGTCGAAGTAAGGTAGCGCTTGAAGATATGTCCGGTACTCGATCAGCTTTTCCGTCCCTCGGTGGAGCAATCCCACGTGGGGATCTGCTCGCACAATCTCCTCGCCATTGAGTTCCAGAATCAACCGTAGCACGCCGTGTGCAGCTGGATGCTGGGGACCGAAGTTGACCGTGTAATGCCTGATCTTGCGGTTTTCGATGCTGTCGCCCTCGTCGTGGGGGAGGTTCAAGTGCTGGGGGTCATCGGGGTTGGTGGGGTGTTCGAAGCTCGGATCAGTGGGAATCAAGCGCGTCCGCTGACGTTCTTCCACTTCGGCATAGCGGCGAGGAAGGGAGGTCGAGATGCAGCGGGCAATGGGTTGAGCTGGCAGGAGCTGTGGGCGCGGCGCCCGGCACAGCCGTTTCGCCGCGTGGCCGGCTAGACGCACAAGGGGGACGGGCATTGGGACCCGGCGAGATCGAGCAATGCCGTGTCGGGCGTCAATGGAGAGAGTGGAGAGGAGGAAGTGTCGTGGCGCTGGAGGGGAGCTTCTCAGAGTGATGATGGCGTCCATATTGGCAGCGTCCTATTGGCGCTCGGGCTTGTCTTGGCGGTCGGCGAGTCGGTCCAAAATTTAAATATCCAAGTCGAATCCTCACATCGACTCCCCCACCATTGTGAGCAGCAGTCGCAATCATGCCGACGCCGACCCAGGAGGAGCTGCGTAGGCGGAAGGTAGCCACAAGAATCCCGAATTCTCCTTCATATACGCTGATACCGCGCTGCAGATCGTCAATATCACCCAAGAGACCGTCGAGAATGCAGCTTCTACAGACTATCCAGGGCACTGGCCCGGCGAGAACCACGCCTGGGATCTGGATCTCTTCAAGGAGGTATGCTATCTGCTGTCAGAGTCTACCTTGACGTCGGTCTTCCTTTGAGTCCGCTCTCACACTTGACGCAGAACCTCGAAATCCAGTTCCACGCAAACGAACCCAATGACCTCTCTTTCTCGCTCATCGGCGTCGACACTAGTGTGGCGAATGCCTTTCGCCGCATCATGATTGCCGAAATCCCTACTCTAGCCATCGAGACCGTCTTCAGCACGCAGAACACGTCCATCATCGTCGACGAAGTGCTCTCCCACCGCCTTGGTCTCATTCCTCTCAGAGGCGATCGCAATGCCCTCATGAACCTGAAATGGTACCGGCGACCCGACCCCGACGATCCTGCTTCAGCCGAATCACCAGAGTCGCAGTACTTTGACTACAACGTGTGCCGGATGGCTCTCAAGGCGAAATGCACCTGGAAGGAAGGCGGGAAACAGCTCGCGGCAAAGGGCGAGACGGACCCAGAAAAGCTCTACAACAACCACACCATCTACGCCAAAGACCTCAAGTTCCTACCGTACGGCGCGCAAGAACAGAACTGGGACCCGAACGATCCCTTACGTGCCATACACCCCGACATGCTCATCGTCAAGATGCGCCCCGGCCAGGAGATCGACATGCTGATGTATTGCTGGAAAGGCGTAGGGGCGGACCACGCAAAGTTCAGCCCTGTCGCAACCGCCAGCTACCGCCTCCTCCCCACAATTGACATTCTCAAACCCATCATCGGCGCCGATGCAAAGAAGTTTGCAAAGTGCTTCCCGCGCGGCGTCATTGATCTCAAGCCCGTGACCGCTGCCGAAGCGATGGAGAACCCCGATTTGCACGGCAAAGAGGGCGAGAATAAGGCCGTGGTGAAGAATGCATTCAGAGACACGGTATCGAGGGAATGCTTGCGGCATGCCGAGTTCAAGGACAAGGTGAAGTTGGGGCGGGTGCGCGACCATTTCATCTTCAGAGTGGAGAGCACGGGGCAGTGGGACAGCGACCAGCTGTTCTTGGAGAGCGTCAAGTTGCTCAAGGTAAAATGCGAGAAGATGAAGAGGGGTCTGAACGGGATGATGCGATAGGAGAACACGAGATGGCCGATGCGTGCATTGTGGGCGTTTGGCATTACCTGGCGTACTCGGGAAAAGTTACGATATCATGGAGGCCATGTCTGATATAGAGCAATGAGAGTGTTTACGACGTTCAACATCTGACGCATTTCTATTTGATACGTGGTTGCTACAGATACATGAATGACCAATCGATCTGATACCTAGTCTTCTACGCAGCCCTTGCCCATACCCGCCAATCTAAGTTCATAGCATTCCAGTCTTGGAACGCTGCAACGGGCTCCATCCCCAAGTCCTCCCAGTTTTCAGTCTAGTATGATACAAAAGCAGAGATCCAGCAACTACAATACTCGACAAAAGAAACGCGACAAGGCTACGCATATCTGGACAAAGGGGGAAGTCGGGGTATCAATTTTCCTTCGGCAAATGCAGCAACCAAACCTCCCAGAGCAAGAAAATATCCACAGAAGTGGTGCGTGGATGTAGATAGTAGGGAATGAATGAATGTGCGTCGAAACATGCAGTATGTCTCATGGCTGTGTTTGGATAATTCGTCGAGTGATGGCTTCGCTCTTGAGTCGCCAGCGATCAGAGCGGTCCTGGGATCGGAAGTCGTGATCATAGGTCGCCAGCGAGCAAACATTAGTGCATTTCTGCTCATGACGTTCTATATTAAATCAAGCCGCTCACAGCTCAGCGAGTGTGTCGTCGCACAGCTTGCGAACGCTCGTTGGATCGAATCGAGGCCGGAAGCTCGTGGTCTTCCTGCTCCAGCGGACTGTATCCATCTCTGGAGCATTCAGAGGGCAGTCTCTGCTGACAGGTCTGGAAATGGTGCTAGAGCTTCGAGACCGAGTGAAGGAATAGCGGCCGAGGGGCGAGTGCGCATTATCTCGCAAATCTCGTACGCCGGCAAGATGCGTCTTCACCATGGCGGTGAAGGAAGAGAGCTCAGATGAGAACTGCGTCTTGACCACTGTGGGATATACTTGCGCCTTTCTTGGCGGTGAGAGACTCAGCGGACTGGGCCGTCGCCTTGAGAGTTTTCGAGACGTCTCTGAGGATGAAAATCGGCTGAAATGATTCGACCTTGTCTGCGTAGGGTCGGAGCCGTCGGAGGCGCTTCCTTCGTTCTCATCGCCCAAGGAAGTTGCGCTGGTAGAGGTAGATTTCTCCGATCTAAGAGAAGCTGCATCGGACGCACGTCGGAGACGATGCTCGCCGTGCTCTTCCGAGCTAGAAGAAGTTGGCGAGGGGAACTCTTGAATGTTTTGTAGTTGCTGAGGCTCTGGTGGCGATAGAGAGGAAATAGCTGCAAGATAATGCTTCTCAGCCAAGTCCAATTCATGGTGACGATTCCTCAAGCTTGCCTCCCGAGCCATTGTGTCGTGAGAGAGGGCCATGTAGAAGTTTAGATATGCCTCGTGAACGGGATGCATCTACAAGCAAGTCGGTCAGTAAACGTAGTCGGGTAGGGAAACGCTGTTTCCTTTTGATAGAATTGGAATTGGAAATCTAGATGGACGTACTGGTTCAGATAGTCGAGTCAGGTAACAGTTAGCGAGGGTGATGCATTGAACATAGTGCCGAGTTTGGAAAAGTTCTTTGACGGCTGGGATCCTCGCCTTCATGTTGGTGTATTGTTCCATGCTGTGGTCTTGTGTCTGTCGGGGACTCGTCTCAAGTGGGTGTGTGGATGCAGGAGCGAGCTGCGGGGAGGAGGCAGTTGAAGAAGGGCGACGAAAGCACGGGAACAACAGAGGAGACGGAATTCAGGCGCAAGGGCCGATGTGATGGCAGAGTCGGCAACAGCCAATTGAGCAAAGGTGCAATGCAAAGACAGGCTTGCAGAGATGTTGTTGGCTGGGGCGAGGGGACTCGGCAATGCTCCGCAACGGTGAAACCAGAGCCGGGAGGAGGGCGCACCACAAACTCAGCCAAAAGCAGAAGAGCGAACGACGATAGCAGGACTGGCTATTGGGGCCTTATGAGACGGTATTATAGTCCAACTGCACGCAGTCACGGGAGGCTGGCTGGCAGAGCAAAGTTTCGATGGCCGCGGCGCTCCAGGGAATGTGTTTCAGCAGGCCTGGCAGTCGCAACCGCTCACTTGCCCGATTGAGTTTGCACCTTCCCGGGTTCGGCCTCCCGCAGTGGTTAGCCAGGAACTGGGAGGATTCTCGACCGGGGACGCCATCAACGTTTGGCCACGCGGCGCCGCAACCCAGCATCGTGAGATGTGACCGCTCGCGCCCGTTGCAGGGAAGAGACCCAGTGTGCAGCACCTCCTGCGCGGCGCTGCTTAGCCGGCGTTTTATCAACCGTTCCTGTGCGGAGATGTGGCACCACGGACACCCGTTCTGACTCGCTCCTGCACCAGCTCCAACAGTACTTGAACTTTGAATACGGCCCTCGCCCGACCTTCCAGGGTGCGGGCCTGGTGAGACGGAACTATCGCTGCAGGAACAACACCACGTGTGGAGAAGCAGTCGGATAACAAAGGAGCTATGAACAGATACTTATTCTACATATGGCCGGGAGACCCATGGCCGAGTTTTGGGAGATGTAGTCTAACTGCACCGCGCCGTCTAACCCTCCTCCGAAGCAGCGGCACCCGTGATGATCTCGACCAGCTCGCCTGTGATGACGGCTTGACGGGTGCGGTTGAACAGGATCTGGAACTTGTTGATCATGTCGCCCGCGTTCTTGGAGGCGTTCTGCGAGACATGTCAGATTGAATCCGGATGGGAGCAGGGGGCAGCGATGACTTACGTCCATGGCATTTCGTCGCGCAGACTGCTCGCACGCGTGGCCTTCAGCAAGTCCCTGGCGGAGGTCAGCTCGTGTCGAATAATCGCCCATGCAAACATACCCAGTACAAAGCATTGGCGAGCGCATACTCGCGGAGACTGGGCAGAATCTCGTCGTCGATTTCGAAAGCGGCAAAGTTGGCTGTCGACGCATTTAGCTCCGCCGTACCACCGGATGCTGCTACGTACCAGACTCCTTGATGGCCTCCTCCGAGAAAGCCTCCACGATGACCGGCTCGTAGCTCTGGGCGTTGAGGAACTTGTTGTACATGATCTGTATCGACGAGTAGTCGGTCGGGAGCAGCGTGATCTGGTCGGCGATGGCGGCCGCATCGGCAAAGGTGGGGACGTCCTTTCCAATACCAGCGAAGCTCAGTTGCATGTTCTTGCCATTGGAACGGCCCAGCTGCGCCTTGCACTTCTCGCCAATGACGACGAGGTCGGTGTTCGGGCTCTCCGCCAAAAGGGCCCTCGTCCTCCTCGACATGCCAGAGTGGATACCACCGCAGAGTCCCTTGTCGGAGCTGCAGATGACGATCAAGGTCTTCTTGTCCTCGCCCTCCAGCGCCTTGGTCTCGGCGTTCTCGAAAACGGCGTTGGACGTCTGTCCGTACGATCGGGACTCAGTCATGGCCTTCTGGGCGCGGGTGAGCTTGGTGGATGCGACGATTTTCATCGTCTTGGTGATCTTCTCGATGTTGCGGATCGACTTCAGACGGCCCTCGATCTCGCGCAGCGTGGCATAGGTGGCGGCATTGGGCGTGCTGAGGGTGGCGGGCCTGCACACGGGGTTTTCAGTTAGTTTCTGATGCAATTGAGATGGGGAGCCCGTCGAGCAGCTCTGCAGGGCCGTCGCGGAGGGCTGCGTACCGGGCGGAGGCGGCGGCCACGCCAGCTCTCAGAGCCGGGCGCGCAGCTCGTGACAGCATCATGGCGGGCAAGAGGAATTGGGATGAGCGGAGATGTCAGGCAGCCGGTGGATGGTGTCGACTGCTGGCTTGCTCCGGGGCATGGGAGCTGTCGGGTGTGTTGAAAGTTGCTGCTCGAGCCGCTAGTCCCTTCCCGGTAAGTGCCTTAGTCACGGGTCTTGGTGCGCTTCAGGGCTGGGCTCGCTGCTGCCTTTGTACGCAGCCAGGAGGCATCGAGGAGGTGCGGCAGGCAGGCGCATCTGGTCGGGCCCGTCGCGACAGCGCATCCATCGAGGCTACAGCGCGAGACATTGCAGGCGTCCCGTGAGGACGAAGGCAGCCCGTGTCCTTCTCGACGGCGCGCGGCGGCTCTTTTGTGACGAAAAATACCAAAATAACCGGGTTATAATGCCCAGGCACGTCTGTGCGCCCTGACTTAGCGCGGCAGAAGCCTCGAGTCGTCCCTTCAGTTAAAACACCCGCATTCCTCATTCCTCGCTCACTTTTCGATCCTCGCCCTCCCCCCTCCGTCACTATCGCGTCCCCCGCCCTCTGCGTTGCGCTGCGTGGTCATCTCGGCTTCGCCTGCGCCACGACGCGACTGTCCGCTTGCGTTTGTCCTCGATCATTCGCTCCCACTAAAGGTTCCGGCTCCACGCCAGAGAAAGCTGAACGCAATCGCGCTGTTTTTCATTACCTGTGTCGCCCTGCGCTTTCCCGCCAGCCGCCCGCGATCATGTCTTCATCTGACGACGACCAGCCTCTCGTAGGTAAATCAAATGGAGGTGAGTGCCACCCATCTAGACTTGTTTCACCCACAGCTCCACGTACACGTTCACACCACCTTCACCATGCGATCTCCTCCTACAAACCTCACCTCTTGCCTTGCCTTTCCTACACCTCCACACAACTTGGAGCGCATCACAGGAAGCCTTCAGCTGGCCAGCCGCGCTCTTGCAGTCGTTCACCTGTCAATACGCCCCTTGAACCTTCCTTGGAGAATCTTACTCGAGCCGAGACAACCTCACTTCTTCAACTGCGTTAAGGAACAGCCATGGCTAACCGTCCTTCTCTCGCAGTAAAATCACAGGAACACATCTCCAAGAACGTCGATCGCGCCATGGACAAGCAGATCCCATCAAATGGCCATGTCCAGCCTGGTGTGTCTATCCGCATGGGCCCGGTCGAGGATATGGACATTGACGACGCGCCGGCGACAAATGGAAATGTGAATGGAAAGCGAAAATCTCGGGGAAGCCTGGCAAACGGAAAATCGTACAAGGACGCAAGCAGCTCGGATGACGATGATAAACCTCTGGTTCGTGTTTCCTGGCATCCAATTGATTCAGAACGCTGACTCTCCACAGAGTAAGCGCCGAAGGACTTCAAATCAGACCAAGACAATAAAGGACGACTCTGAATCTGAGCTCAGCGACGTGCCTCTGAGGGCACGAAAGCTTCCCAAGGCCACCGCCTCCCAGATTGGAGAATCATCCGACTCCGATACGCCTTTGAACGCAAAGCTGGTGAAGGAGAAGGAGGCTATACAGAAGGCCGCAGAGAAAGAGGCCAAGGCCATCAGGCAGAAAGAGAAGGTTGCACAGACAAAGCGCAAACAAAAGGTAGAGAGCGAGAGCGACGACGACATACCTTTGGCAAAGAAGAAGCCTGCGAAGCGAGTTTCCAATGGCGTGAAGAAGGACGAGTTGGATTCTGACGCGCCTCTCAGCAAGAAGAAAGCGGCTCCTAAAAAGGCCAAGGTACGTAGGCATCCAAGCTCTTACGTTGCTTTGCCCTGTCGAAGCTGGCACTGGATTACTAGCTAGCATTCAGTGCTACTGTGTTCAAGTTTGCTGATTGTACTCAGGCCAAACCCGCTCCCGCTACGCCTGCAAAGAAGGGTAAAGGCAGGGCCAAGGAGGAGAAGACTGAAGAGGATCAAGAGGCCGAGGATGAGGAAGAGGAGTATCGGTGGTGGGAAGATCCGACCAAGGGCGATGGCACCAAAAAGTGGACCACGCTCGAGCACAACGGAGTCGTCTTTCCGCCGCCATATGAGCCTCTTCCGTCCAATGTCAAGCTCGTCTACGACGGAGTTCCCGTTACTTTGCACATCGAAGCCGAGGAAGTTGCTACCTTTTATGGCTCTATGCTGCATTCTACGGTCAACATCACGAACGAGACCTTCAACAAGAATTTCTTCGAAGATTTCACAGCCACCCTAGACAAGACCGGCCATGGCAAGGACAAACAGGGCAACACCATCAAGATCAAGAAGTTCGAGAAGTGTGACTTCAAGCCCATCTTTGAGTGGTTCGAGGCTGAGCGGGCGAAGAAGAAGGCTCTGCCCGCTGCCGAAAAGAAAACACTCAAGGCCGAGAAGGATGCTGCGGAAGCGTCCTACATGTTCTGCACATGGGACGGGCGCAAGCAGAAGGTAGGCAACTTCAGGGTTGAGCCTCCAGGCCTCTTCCGTGGTCGCGGTGCCCATCCGAAGACCGGCCGAGTGAAGAAGCGCGTCACGCCAGAGCAGATCACGCTCAATATCGGCAAGGAAGCCAAGGTCCCCCCCCCACCTGATGGCCACCGCTGGAAAGAAGTTAAGCACGATCAGGAAGGCACCTGGCTCGCTATGTGGCAAGAAAACATCAATGGTGCGTACAAGTACGTCATGCTTGCAGCGAACTCGGACATTAAAGGGCAGAGTGATTTCAAAAAGTTTGAAAAGGCTCGAGAGCTCAAGAAACATATCGATCGCATTCGAAAAGATTATCAGAAAGACCTCAAGGCGGAGAAGATGGCCGATCGCCAGCGCGCGACTGCGATCTATCTGATTGACCAGTTCGCTCTTCGTGCAGGTAACGAAAAGGGCGAGGATGAAGCAGACACCGTCGGCTGCTGCTCTTTGAAGTTCCAGCACGTCACTTTGAAGCCTCCGAATTCCGTCATCTTTGACTTCCTTGGTAAAGACAGCATTCGCTTCTACGATGAAGTGCAGGTCGACCAGCAGGTTTTCAAGAACTTGAAGATCTTCAAGAAAGCCCCCAAAACGGAGAACGACGACATCTTCGATCGGCTGACCACGTCTGCGCTGAACAAGCATCTCACCAACTACATGCCTGGCTTGACAGCCAAGGTCTTCCGTACCTACAACGCTTCGTGGACCATGGCTAAGCTACTCAAGGACATGAAGTCCACGGGCACAATCCCAGAGAGAGTGAAGGACTACAACGACGCCAACCGAGAGGTGGCCATTCTGTGTAACCACAAGCGAACCGTCGCAGCGAGTCACGAGGCATCCGTCGGCAAAATGGAGGAGAAGGTAGGTGATCACTCAGGTTTGTGCAGCCGTTACTAACGAGTACAGATCAACGGTCTTCGGTACCAAGGCTGGCGCCTCAAGCAAATGATGCTCGACGTCGATCCCAAGATGAAGAAGAAGCGAGGGAGCGAGTACTTTCAGCGCGATGAGGACCTCACTGACGAATGGGTCAAGCAGCACCAGGATGCGCTTGTGGATGAGCAGCGCCAGAAGATTCGCAAGAAGTTCGAAAAGGACAACGAGAAGCTCAAAGCTGAGGGCCAGAAGGAGATGAAGGCTAAGGAGCTGGACGAGCGCATGGACGTCGTCAATGACATGGAGAAGAAGTTCAAAAAGGAGAACAAGACTGGCAAGGTCGAGGCCGAGGGTAAGGGCCCGAGCGTGGAGAAGCTGGATACCAACCTGGACAAGCTGAACCAGCGAATCGAGACGATGAAGATCCAGAAAGACGACAAGGAAGAGAACAAGGAGGTGGCGCTTGGCACCTCCAAGATTGTGAGTCAAGACCAGCGTGTGGTATAGCAGCCAGGATCTAACATGAACCCAGAACTATATCGATCCTCGGCTAACGGTCGTCTTCTCGAAGAAGTTCAACGTGCCGATCGAGCGCTTCTTTTCCAAGACGCTGCGCGAGAAGTTCGACTGGGCCATCAAGTCGGTGGATGAGAACTGGGAGTTTTAGGTCATCTTCGGACAGGTTTGGATGTGCATATAGAGGCGGTTTGCTTGCTCCCTTGTACTTTGTACGGTCATGGAAAAGGCCTGGAGCGGAGGGCAGGCGGTGTGGACTGCCAAATTTTTCATGCATAGCGATCGGGTTATGGTCTAGCATGGCATGCCTACGAGGGCACATGTAGCTTCAATCCTAGGTGCCCCCCCCCCCCCCCCCAATTCATTGGCAGCGTGTGGTGCAGAGTCTTTTGTGTTGCCGTCCCGTCTCCCCACGGGCGGGTGGCAGACGGGTCATGGCATGGCTTCCTGCAATGGCCACCAGGATCCTCCCGCACTCGCAGGTCGGGTGCATGAGGGCCCAAGCCACCAGTGCCGGGGGGTGGAATGTGGAATCGATAGAAGGGGTCGAAGGTATATCCTTAATCGTATGGCTGAAAAGACGACGTCTCGCATCACGTCCCCGACGCTTCCAGAAACCAATACCTCCTGACGGCGGATCGGCGCATCTAAGGCCCGTACGCAGTCGCAGAGGCTTGACGGCGAGGCTGACACTGAAGAAGATTATCACGGAGGCGCGTTACACAACGAAGAAAAAAGGGTCGAGGCGGTCAGGGACGGCGGGTTGTCCCTGTGACCTGCAGCCTCGTCGACGTCTGCCGGGGCGGGCTGGCGTCCAATGGGGTATGCAATGTACATGTAGGTACTGTGTACAGGAGGGTTCAGGTGACGGGCGAGGACAGCAGAGGACAGCAGCAGCAGCAGCAGCAATTAAACTTTTGGGCGCCCCTCAATATTGGCCGGCACGGGCAGCGATTCAAGACGACTTTCTCGCGCTTCTGGGCGGTGTCACAGACGTCGATGCGCAGGCGGGCGGGCGAGCGTTGGGACGGGCGATCGCTCGATGCGAGACGCTGCGAGACGCTGCGCAGTTGTTTTGGGCCCCCTGACTGATAGTGCACGCAGGTCGTCCAGGTCGTCCAGGTCGTCCAGGTCGTCCAGGTCGTCCAGGTCGTCCTGCTCGTCCAGGTCGTCCTGCTCGTCCTGCTCCATCGCCGTGCGACGCTGGCGGCGCGGGGGGAGCGGTGCGGCGCATGGCGTCCAAAAGCAACCGACGGCGCCTCCTCTCCACACATACAAGGGACTGTACAAGCCCAAGTCGAGATACAAATATCAGGTCCGCGGGCGCTCGCAATATCTGATCCTGCCCGCTGCCCACCCCCGGTCGCTGCATCCCGCACGCTTCCGCCTTCGACATCCCCAACCCTGGGTCCTGACATTGCGGGCACTCAGTGCAGTGCCGTCTCCTCATAATCCCCTCCCCCACGTCACCGCTGCGACGAGAGCGACGAGAGCAACCATGGCCACCACAAACGGTTCCGCTACGGACAAGCCTGCCGTCCTCATCATCGGCGGTCTCGGTATCCACGTCCCCGCCAATTCATCATTCGTCTGGACGCGCTTCTGACCATCGTCGCAGGCTACACTGGACGCTACCTCGCCCGCTATCTGCACCAACAGAGCCTCACGTCCGAGATCCGCCTCGTTGACAAGCACCTCCCCGAGCTCGCCTGGCTTGCGCCCGAATTCAAGGAGGCATGCTCTCGAGAGCGCTTCATGCAGGCAGACGCCTCGCGAGAACGTAGGCAGCGCGCCTCCATGGTCCCCCCGCCGGATACTGACCAGGCGCAGAGTCCCTCCAACGCATCTTCGACCGCGACAATGGCGCCCAGTTCGACTACGTCTTCAACTGCGGCGGCGAGACGCGCTACTCGCAGGAAGACGAGGTGTACAAGATGCGCTCCTATGGCCTCTCCATGGCCGTGGGCAAAGAGGCTGCCCGCCGCGGCATCAAGTGCTACATCGAGATCAGCACCGGCATGCTCTACAAGCCGGATTCGGTGCCTCGCAAAGAGACAGACAAGCTGAAGCCCTGGTCAAAGCTCGCAAAGTGGAAATTGACGGCCGAGGAGGATCTGGCAAAGATTGATGGCTTGAACCTTCTCGTCTTCCGCACCGCCCACGTCTACGGTCCCTACACGAGCAAATTCATCGCCACGGCCCTGTGCATGGCGCGCACCTATCAGTTCCTCGGCAAGGAGATGAAGTTCCTCTGGAAGGAGGATCTTCGGACAAACACGGTCCACGTCGAAGACGTAGTGCGCGCGCTATGGGCGGGCGCGCAGTGGTATGTCAAGGCACCCCCGCCCAGAAAACCGGCTCCCATATTCAACCTCGTCGATCATGGAAACACATGTAAGCCATCCCAACACTCCCGCGATTCATTTTCCTCGACTGGCGGAGTTTGCTCCGAGTGCGACCTCGGCTAATCCCTCACAGCCCAAGGCATCATGTCCAGGCTCCTGCACGAGGTCTTCAACATAGACACTGGCTTCCACGGCACCCTGATATCCGCATTCGCCAGGCTCAACATGGATCACGTCGTCGACGAGGTCAACGACGAGCTGCTCGATCCCTGGGCTGACCTCCAGACCAAGGCCGGCATTAACCAGTCGACGCCCCTAAGCCCTTTCATGGAAAAGGAGCTATTGAAAGACACTGACCTGAGTCTGGATGGCCAACTCTTCGAGCAGACAACAGGCTTCACGTGAGTTATCCAACGCTTCGAAAGCAGGATTTTGGGAACATGGTGCTGACTCGTGCAGATACGAGCACCCTCAGCTAACGAAAGAAGAGATCGAGAAGGTGATAGCCAGCTACCGGACTATGGGCTGGTGGCCATGATCTTTACTTTCCCGACGCCTTGACGCTTCATGAGTAACATCACGCCACGACTTGGCGCCCTGCCTTTCCTCCTTGTGCCCGACCTCTCGCTTTCCTTCATGACCCGCTCACGGCCGCTTGCATAAGCCGGTTTCCTGCATAGTTTGGAGCGTTGCCCACGCCACTAGTCGCCTCTTTAATCTCTCACCATTCTCTCATCAAAATTCTGTATAATGGATCTTCGGTCACTTACTGTACTCTCGCTGGTTTTCTCTTCTTCTATTTCTTGGTTGGGTATGCCTGGACTAGGCATCTTGAGGTCTTCAGGATGCTTGTATTTGTGCTTTTGCGTTTCCATGCCACGTTACATACCCCGAATCTGATATCGTCTAATATACACACTTCGCCATACGGGAAGAGTCTCGAACAGGTTTAACCGTGAAGCTCAACAAATATCGCAGGGTTTGGGGTGTAAAACGTCGCAGCAATGTCGTTCGTCCTTTTGCAATGTATACGAGAGGGGCCTACCCGAAGGCTGGTCATTACACACGTCTGGTAATCATGGACCTGCGTTGGCATCTCGAGTCGTTTTCATTGAACCACAACTCCCCGGACTAATCTCCGTCCGCACACTCGTCGGCACTCACTACTTCCTCCACCATTCCCGGCGTGGTCAAACAAAGGCGAATCGCGAATCATGCTTATGGATTTTCGTGGGCAGGAGCGCGGCTTCGTGGGGTGAAGCTTGTGCCCATTGTTGATTTTGGGACGTTGATCGCTGACAAGCGCCCTGATGCGGTAATCGCTTTACTTCTCCCTACAAACACAGCTTCGCGCCCTGATTTAGGGTATACGGTTTCCCAACTTGGAGGACCAAGTGGCTAGTTAGGTTGGTTATTTTTCTGTGTTCCAGTCGTTGCCATACCGCCAGAACGTTCCAGCCCAGTCTTCCACGGCTGATTCCCTATACGGTATGCTATGCGTCTGACCAACTGCTCACAAGCATCGTAAGCAATACATACGTTGGCTACGATGGCCATCAACCAGGTTCCGTGGCGAGGCATTCCAAGGCAGCTCTGAATCCTCATCGCACCCTCAACGACATCCGCCCTACCCGCCTCGAGCAAAGATCACCTTGTCTCTCCTGTCGCCCCCAATCATTGTGTCCACGCGCTTCTCAGTATTGGCCCACACTTCCGAAATCCGCTCCCCGACTTGGACTCATCACACCTCATACACTAACGAATACGGATACATCCATCTAATCATGATAGGTACGGATTTAAATGGCTATTTTCAAACCCAACATGAGACCACTGCAATGGGTCAAAAAATCCTACGTCAGCTACGCCTGGTAGTCGTGGGTCTCAGCTCTGCTTCCATTCCTAGGATAGCAATACCACCTGCAGGGCCACACTCGTAATGAACAAGTCAGATTGTTTGGCTCAGCCCGTCTCTGCAAGAGCCATGACTATTGCTCAGGTACGATCAGAGTAGTTCGCAATCGATATTGCGCGGTGACTGGCACATTGACATCTACTCATACACTGTTGAACCTTTGCTAGAGCTTCGATTGGGGGTTTGAGCGCAAAGGCGGAGGAGTAAGCAGCGCCGTGCTCTGTATCAAAGGATCGCTTGAGACTCTACACGCTCCTGTACGCGGGTCCAAATGGGAATTTGGGCTCATTCTGACAAGGCAGGTATGCCCTATTTCGCCAATTAGGAGCATTTCGCGAGATACCTCTGCATTGTCAGCATCTTTTTATGTCAGAGTTGGAGGATCAGTCGAGCCTGCAGCCGCTGGGTGCCGAAAAGGATCGTCCGTGTACGCGGTTCCTCGGCGGATCTTCCCAAGTTGGACAGTATGGTTATACGAAGTCGATGTATATAATGCATACTTCAGACTACGTTCATTTAGATTCAGTAACCCTCGACTTCATTTTCTCTTGTGTTTATATTCCAACTGACAGCAAGATCTTCTCCTTTAAAGCCACACCATCGATATGCGCTTTGCCTCCATCTTCGCCTTCGCTACGGCGACCCTTGCGTGGACATCTGCAGCACACAATGTCCAAGCCTACATCTACTGTACGTATCCAAACACCGCCCACACCCAAGACGCTCTCTAACCCCTTTCGAACAGCGGGCCCAGACTGCACCGGCAACGCCGAGTTCATCTCCATCGACGTCAGCAGTTCATACTGCTTCTCCTTTCGAGGACAGTCGTTCGGCGACGCCTCGTACAATGTCAACTATGTCAAATCGGCGACCCTCGTAACTTGGTCCGAGGACATCTGCGGCGGGTCTTCGGCCACCTTTTACCCCATCGCCTCGGAGAACAATGGCTGCCAAAATATTCCGTTTGCGGCGGCCCAGCTCAACGCTGATTACCGTTAAGGCATGATTATTGAGGAAGGAACGGCTCGATTCTTATCCACTGAGACTTAGTCTTCAAAAGGGCGCTTCACAGTTACCTTGCAAAGCTTTCTAAACTGGGAGGACGTGGTTTCGAGCGTGATCAGATCATTTCATATTTGCCGCTTTCTTTTCGTAGTATACGCTAGAAGGATCTGGTGTGATTAGACGGGGCAAACTCGAGTCGTTCATTTGAGTTGTGTTCACTCGCATCATCTATCGCATTGGATGCTTTACTTTGCATCTAGTCCGCTCCTACGATGAACCAATTTGTTGCTGAGCAAACATGTGCAATTGCTACAATCAGTGTTTCTCTTCGTTTGCCCCCGCGGCAATGCATTGCGGGACCCTGCGGAACTCGACGACAAAGAACAAGGATGACGGGAAAAATTACAGGTAAAGAAACGCAAAGTAAATGTTCGATATAGATTTAGCGGTATTGGAAAAGTTGCTGACCTTGCCGGCAGTTCAAAACTCACTATAATTGATGGTGCAGAATCTCGACTTGTCTGGGCGCTGATGATGCAACGTGTTAGCTATCATAGTACGGCAAAGATTATTTGAAATGAAGTACAAGAAGACAACAGCCATGGTGTTGATGGAATTTCCGTGTGCTGATGGCTTTCAGATGCTACAACATTTGGGCTCTGTGTTTAGACTTCATGTTTTCGCCAATACATGAGACCGAGCTGACCATTTTCAACGCCCCACTTCAAGTCGCCGTCTCAAAAGAGAGGTTGAGATCTCTCTCCATATCGATGATCCCGCTGATTGCCCTCTTGGGCTTCAGGTGCGGGTCGACGATTACGAGACTGTTCAATTTCGGGAATATATGTAGGAAAGAAATTTTTGTTTCACGGACGAAACAGTTGAGCTTATCGTACTGTCGGAGTACATGCCCATCTAATCGCACAGTCTGGATGGCTTGTATTTGGTAGGGCAGTCGGACCTGCAGGAATTGCACCATTGTGTCGAGTCTGTTGAAGCTGAAGGAGGGCAGCGAGTACTGCATACTCCTTGTCTCATGATACGTTTGGCGACAGACGAGTGCGAGACTGGCTATCGAACCAGAATTCCCTTCAAATTTTGTGGCGGAACCTTGTTCACCCTTCAAGCAGTACAGACGACTGAACCGCAACGGCCGTTCGTTGCTCGTTGCACGGGATTTCGGCGTATGTGGATGTTTGTGCTACTGAGGGCGCAGGCGAAGATAGCGTTGCGCAGTTCCCAAGGCAGTCGAAACACTGGCGATGCAGTGTTGGCTTGGAATCTGATGTTTGGGTCAGTTTTCTCACTTTGCGTACGCGATTGCCTTGCCGGCTTCTCAAATGCCCAGGTACGGGAAATACTGCAAGTCTTCCATCTAAGTGTCTGTGGGTGCGAGGACCTGGTAAGTGCGATCGAGTGCGCTGAGGTGACATTTCCTCGACACGAATCCCGTGTCTCGAGTTGAAGGTGATTGAAAGGGTGAAGGGGGGGGGGATACAGCAGTGCAGATGAAGAGCGGCAGTGGCCATGCCTTCCCACACTCACGAGGCAGGTGCAGGTGAGCGATCAGACGAGGACAGCCGAGGCATCGCTTCATCAATTGAGGCTGTGATATTATAGAACCCTCGATGTTATCTCGAGTGAGATTGTTTCGGTTGATGTTAAACTAATTGCAAAGGTAACATTGACAAATCGCATCAAAGCCGCAGCCTTTCGCTCATGGACCACTTAACAAGTCCCAGAAAAAGTGAACTGACCGACGCTTAGCTGAGTAAAGCAAACGCAAAAAGAGATATGATGGGTATCAGGTATTGCCTGAACTCCAGGACAGGCAAAAGTATCTCCAAAGCTGCAAAGCAGGTTATGCACGACTTGAGAGACATATGAAAAGAAAATATTCGACCTGGTCCAGAAAGAGCGAAGCCACATTCGCAATGCGCGTCAGAGATTATAATGCATGCCAACAAAAATTTGGCAGTGACGATGTTTCCGGTTCCGTCTTGCCCATCGTTCCGTGTTCAGGTACGAGCGAGATCTTGATGGACCTAACCTTCTTCCTGGAGCCCACTTGGCAATCAGTCACCAAATCCATCAGTAGGACGCTAAGACAGGATGATACATACCTTATATCAAGGCATGATGCAGTGTTTGAGGAGAGGAAGGTCTACAAAAGAGTGACTTTAAGGTCAGGCTTCTCCCAGCTCTTCATCGCATTGATGAGATCCTGCCCGACAAAAGTAATTGGAACCTCCCCGCGGAACTTGCGGCCGGGCGGGAAAGTCAGCGTGATCAAGCAAAATAAGGGCAGAGTGGCTATAATTGCTCCATGTCTCAGGGAGCTTCGTAACACTAAACGCCACTTAAGTGGTGGTTTAGTAGTCATATGCTTTGAGCAGAAGCACTCACTTCGTAGCTCAGCCTTACGTACAGTTTGCACTGGACTCTGCAGCATCGCTTCCCGAACTCCTGGAAATTTCTCGCCCCAGACTTTACTATTTTTCAACATAATTTCGTATGCTAGCTCTGGACTCGCCGGCATCACGGTCTCAATGGCATCGCGCTGATGTGGGAGAAGAGACTTGGAGAAACGCTGGAGAGCATCGAAGCTGTGGAAAACCCAGATGTTGTGTCCAAATTCCCACGTCGCGAATTGCTCGTACATCTTCCGATCGAGGTATGCCAATTCGTTCAAGGGCTTTCGTCGGTGAACGTTGCGAATTGGTCCGAGGAAGGTGGTCTCTCTATTGCCTCCAATCATGTCAGTGGCCCAGATACACATGTCATCATTTTGATCACAGAAGACGTCGACTCGGTTGCGTCCAATCACTCGCTGGGCGATGTTGTTCATTATTTCCCCTGGGAGCGAATGCAACCTTGACTGTTCATTGTGGTCGGCACTTTCGGATTTAAGTAATGTCTTCAGGCTCATCGCAGACAGTGAACCTACCGAGCCTGGACATCCGGGTCTTCTGTTTCTAGCGTCATGTGACCTTTCATGAAACCGTCTTGAATGAGAGCTGGCTTTGGCAACTTCTTGCAGCTGCGAGCATGCGCCAGGAGAGCATTTTGGACCTTCTTGATGGTCCTCTTGGACTTCTTGGCCTCTTGACTGGCTCTGCTCTTAGTGACGGCTGCTTTAGTTGGGCCGCTCTTAGCGGTGTTGATGTTGTTCTGGGCCTTGGGCGATTTCGTGACCTTTTTGCGAGGAGCCATGATAGTACTTTTGTAAGTTTCCTTTGGAAGAGGAGGTTGATTTTACGAAAGGCTGTAAGATAGACTGGAAGCTGGGTTCTGATGCAAGACGATGGCGAGTTCAAGTCCGCTTGCTTAGATCTTCGTTCAGGGGGCGGAGGAAGTGGTGCTTTCGAAGGCGGTTTGTTTGAGGATCTGGTCGGAAAAGAAGCGCTGGCTGGTATAATGGGGCGTGGCGCGACGCTGTGTGGCTTTTACTGTGCCCGTGCCAAAGCAGGCGACATGCTTTCACGGTGCGCCTCAATCTCCGACTTTCACTGGCACGATAGTAACTGTACAAATCATTCATGCTTCCCCTCGATATAGTCTGAAGAACAAGCAGAGTCCTGTGCATCTGAGTGGACATTAGATCTTTAGTATATTACCTCACTCTGAACATAGTGTTAGTATGTCAATAGCAGCTACTAGAGAAGGTCTTCGCCTACATTTGGGGCAACCTACAACACAACATCATCCTCTAAGATATTACAAGAACAAGCAAATATAAGCCTATGGAAGACTGTCTCGAATTAGCTCTTTTCGAAGAACATTTCAGAGGGTAACCGAAGAGCTTCAGGTCCTTAAAGGAATCAGCGTGGTATAGATTATGGTCTGGTAGATTCTTCGGGAGCAATTTTGCGAAAATATTGCAGGTGAAACTTGTAGAGTAAGAACTACAAACATAAGATAAGGAAGTCTCGAGCAGTATTAAAGAGCAGTGGTGTTTGCCCCACTTACAAGCCAAGCAGTCGCCGATGCATCACGGATGGCCACTCATCGAAAGTCACGCAGCAAACAATATTAGAAAGCAAGGTGGGCAAATTTCTAAGATGAAATAAAATGCCATAATGCTAAGATAGAGAAGGAACAGACGATGTGTGAAAACGATCAATTGAAAGTGCGCCAACGCAAGGAACGATACCCTTGTTACCTGCTTCTTGCCAGAACAACCTGACTGATTCGGTTTGTGGCAGTGCAGTAGTTGTACTTGTTATATTTCTGTTGAGATTAGTTTTATCCTGTATCAGTTTGATACATTGACATACCCTCAGCTCCCACTCGGACAAGTCTGGCATCCTCTCCTAAATGCAAATTGGAATCTGCGTCATGTGACGCCACAAAAAGCCCTCTGTTTTTCCTGTCTCCTTTCTTCATCGATGACAGGTATGAATGTCGCGCGGCAGAAGGAGACTGTCTTCGAGTTTCTGAATATCGAGGCGGCGGTGTGACGTCGAGTTCACGAAAACGAACTGCGAGTTCTTCTACTGGAATACGTATCAGCATTGCCATAGTGATGCATCTCTGGATCATGCATTTCGGGATATTTGATCTGGGGACCACAGTTGACTTTTGCAAGATATCAGAATGAATCTTCAGTAGTCAAGTACTGCAGATTCCACCAAATGCAGGCTCAGTAGCGGCTATAATTGTTCGGCATAGGCGCTCACCTTCTTCACTATCGCTCTCATCTTCGAGTCCATGAGGCGGGGTCTGTGGTCGTATAGCCGAGCGCTGGATTTTACTGGCTTCTGACCTAGAATTCCTTCTTCGAGGTAGTTTGCGAAGCGCTGCGCGGTGTCAGAGAGTAGCGTCTCAGGACTCTACAAATCGGACCCACCTGCTCCGGCTTCAGACGCGTGAACATCCAAGGTACGCTTGCCGGCTCGCAGATCTTCGAGCTTCTTCTCGATATCTGCACGCTCGATTCGCACATCCTGAGGTTCGGAGGCAATTGCATTGAGCTGCTCCTCGTCCATGTGGAGAATCAGTGTTGGTGTAAAAATGGTCGCAAGGTCTGCTAATAGACAGCTCTCAATAGCTAGAACCGCGACGTTGTTGATGAACACGGATAGAGCTCTCTGGTGGTATGTTGTCAGCTGGGATAGTTCTAACCAGAGCCGTGGGCCTACCTTGTAGTATGTCTGCATGAGATCTAGTATTTCCGAGCTCGTAAAGTCATCCATCGATTCTAGCAGAAGTTGTTGCGGCTCTTCTTGTTTTCTGTCGCGACCTGCAAAAGGAAATGTGGCGGCTTTGCGTCTCGCCCGCATCTCCTGAATCTCGACCATAAAGGTCAGATCGTAAGTGATTGGTGCGTGCTTCTGGTAGGGTACAAGCAGCTCGAGAAGTTTCTCCTCCAGTCTTACCCATTTCTTCTCTAGCTCCTCATCAACATGCTCCAGAATGAGCTTGTTGAAAGTGTGTGCATCCATCAAAGACTGCAAGCTCGCGTCAACATACTCCCGTACAGCCTGAAAGACCCTCTCCAAATGTTGCTGTGCGAGCGCCTTCCAATGCTTGGATTGACCTCTGAATATCTCTCCGACGATGCGGGGATTGACTATCGCTGTCAGACCCTCTGGTCGGCTTTGACGAATGCGAGTCCCGACTTCGTGCTCCAGAAATTGCGAACGGCTCACACGAATTGGCTCTTTTGAAGATGCACTGTATTTTTGCATCGCTTCTGAGACGGATACAGAAGCAGTTTTCTCGACAGACTGCTGGTTTTCAATGATCTCCCAGGTGTGGCCCCTGAAATACATAATATGCGCAAAGGCGATATTGAGATTCTGGATTTCAGTTCGAAGACGAGCAGAAGAAGGTGCATCTGTCGATTCGAGGTCAAAAAAGGGATCACCATAGCTGCCTTCCATGGCCTCCTTGGTGAGCAACTGGAACCGTTCTGCTTTGCTTGATAGATAGAGCTGCTTCTCGACTTTGCCCTTACGAGGGTCGCCGAGTTGTTTGAGCTCGACTTCTGCTGCCCTGACGGCGTCTCTGATGTTTGAAATCAATGACGGGAGTTCCTTGCGGATGTGTGAGAGCAAAACCATCGACAGCTTCGATCTCAGGGCATCGATGCCAACATCAGACCGAGGAAGAGCTTGCCACGTGCCCTCACTCAAGAATTCCCGCTCGGATTCATCTCTTTCGGTATCGGTCTGCTCACGGGTCCGAAAGCTTCGGTTCTTAACAACATGCCAGCCAAGATCCCAGTCCCAAGGATGCAGCTGGTTTGTTGCAAGCTTCATGAAGCGCGCTTCGCTATCGGACCCTGGGTCCAATGTGTCTGGTTTGGTGATGATTCCTAGAGTGCGATGGCCGTGTGGATCCACTTTCTTTACAAGCTCGAAGATGTTCTGCAGCTCCAAATCGGCTCGAGCACTGACAACCGCCAGAATTATCGATTTCTCATCTCGCATGTACGCCTGAACGAGGCTTTTGACCTTGTCTGGACCACTTCTGCCATTGTCGTCTTCTACCCCGATCTCGGATTGAATGAGTCCAGGCAGGTCAACGATCGTAAGTGAGGGAAGCTCGGGGCCAGTATATCTGATCTGCAGAGTGTCTTCCAAGAATACCGAACGGCTCCCAAATCTCATCGTATCTTTGGCTTCGTTGAGGAGGGATTGGAAGTCGAAAGCCTGGCGCGTTTGGAATGTTCGTCGGAACTTGGCAAGTTCTCGCTTTTGAGGTTCCGATCGGTTTTTGCTAGGTATGATGGCGCACGTAATGGAACTGTCCGTAGCTTTGCGAAGAATGAGCTCGGTCGCAAATGTAGTGCATAGACCATCTTTGGTAGGAAAGCGAAGACGAGTCAGGCCTTCTAAGACTGAGCTCTTCCCAGAGGATTGATCGCCGCAGACAATAAGTTGGGGTAAACTGATATCGTGGTTACCGACACCTTGGCTACGCAGCCTGTCCACAGCATCAAGCAGGGCCACCTGCTGCGACGATTGCAGCCGTTCGAGAGATTCGGGGCCGATGGAATGGTCTGAAAAGCTGCCAGAATCGGTGATTGGGTCCATTGTTATGAGATTGCAATGCAAAAAGTGAAAAATTGGTAGAGTGAGGCCGGCTCAAGTCTTGGTTGAATCGATGTGGTAGTTTTCCTGGCTCCTTTGCCGCTTTAAATCAACTGAACGAACCTCAAGATAGAGCGGCACAGCACTCATTGTTTCAGCCCAATACTCAAGCCCCAAAAATACGCTTGATATCTGTATCAGAACGAATTCATGAAAGCCAATAGTGTTCCGCGTTTCAATAGCCAGCTCTCATAAGACCAATGCCCCTATCAAAGGGATGTTGAAGAGTCTAAAAATGATCAATAACGTGAGAAAACGAATCTTTTCTTGTCGCATGTCCTTGCCGGGGGCGTTTGGCTGCATTTGTGGTCCAAAATCACGGGAATATCCTTTTTGGAACCTGGGAAAGGGACATAATTAGATGGGCTTTTTTGGAGGAGCGGAAATAAGCGTTTAATTTACTGATGCTTGAGGCGTGTACACAAGCACAACTTATTTCGTGGGACTGGCATGGGCACTGCTTGTGCTCGATCATGCTCGAGCGCATTCCATGAAACTAGAGTGCCATAAAGGTATGGAAACGAGTGGCTACCATGGTCGAGGATGAAGCGCTCGCATTGATGGCTGAATGTGATGAGAACTTAAGCGCCGCTATGGTGTGATACCTTGGAGGTCGTAGAAGCTGCGGCGATGCGGCGCAGTAGTAATGCGCAGATTGCGCTAGGTCGAAGAAGTCGTATGAGCGCTTCGTACTGCCCTGCAAGTCACCAAATTTCATGCATCCGCTTTGAGTACTTCAACCAAAACCAGTTTGTTGAGTGTTGAATTTTGAGCCACACCTGTCGTTCACCAATGTAGTCATTGATGACTAATCATCATGTGCACCTACGTTACCTCGTCAGACAACATGTGTTGCCTGGGCCAAATCTACCATGACTCTGGATATTGTTGGAATCTTGTGGAGGGAATGGTCCAGATCCAATATCTCATCAGGGTCGAATAATGGAGCACAACCAAAGCGAGACCAAAGCCCGAATGCAAGGAAGCACGGGCAGTTCATTGAAGGGGCCGGAAGCGGGGACTAGCCGTCGAAGAGCGGTATAAAGCGTAAGTCTCCTCAAATCATCTCTAATTGTTCTGCTTAGCTCCTGCTTTGAGCACTGGATTATTCTCATCAAGTACGTTCATTGTCGATTCCTCGATGACGCTCTGGGAAAGAAAGTGCATGTGCCCTTCGTCACATGTCAACTCGGCTAGAATCAATATAAAGTATTTGTTGCTTCCCCAAATCTTGTCTTTCAGAGGTTCTTGGAGTTTGACTTGGCTGGCCGGGAACTTTTAGCCCCGATGGCTACATGGAGGAACTCTTGGTGAGGGCTGCTATTCATCGGGCGGAGTTTGGGCAACAACATGGCACCGCAAGGCTTAGCAGATGCTAAGCTGAGGCGCAGTGCGAGGCAGCCAGAACAAAATGTAAGCGTTTCCCTTCGAGGTTGACGGCAGAGTAGCATGCGTTTTGACATCCAAGTTTCAACCTTGTCCTTTCATCGAACCTGGCAGGTTTAATTTGCTGTCACTCTGTGCATCACTATTTTCATGGTACTTTTGGGCCGATACATGTATACGCCAGTCATCGTTTTCTTCCCTTGGCTTCCAATTGCTATCCTTGCACAACGTCTCGTCCAGCAAGATTCCCATCTTCAATCATCCTTGGTAGCCGACAGGGAAGCCATTCTCTACTCTTTCACTGGGCTGACCGATTGCTCAACCTATCTTGACGGTCTTTCTAACACCCTCATCTATAATTATGACTTCGATGGATCACTCTCACAGTCGTCTGACACCCAACGCGACTGTCTAGATTCCAACACGATGGCCGCCCCAACGGCGCTCGCCCGAGTCAAGGAAATCCTCATTATCACGCCACCGCCGAATGAAGACGAAGAATACTTTCCTCGGAACCTGCGGGAGATAATGCGTCTCACTGGCGTCAAAATGGATCATGTTAGGGTCCCATGTACGTCGCTCGGCCGTCGATTGCGGCGCTCGTTCACGTGGCGTCACAGGGACCTGCTGTTAGGAAATGCAGCTCCATGCTATCCCGTGTTAGCAGAAAGATCATTTACGCCCGCGAGTGATTGCGCTGAAGAGGAAATTAAGCTCTTAGATATTTACAGAGATGACGAGGATGGTGATGAGCTCGAAAAGGCTTACAAAACGCTCATTTCGTGTCCTAATGTGAAAACGCTACATCTCACAATGCGGCAGGTTGGTGGATGTTTGGTCGTCCAAATTACCCCTTTCGCTTTTGAGTTCTGGGAATGAGACGTCTTTCCAGCGCTGGAGGAGTTGAATCTAGAAGGATATGACTTCGAAAGTAATCGACTAGGGATCAGCCGGGTGGGAGAGGACGAGAAGAATGCCAATATCAAAGCCTGGAAGAAAGCCATGGATTGGTCGAAACTGAAAAGATTAGGCATTGATTTGCCTCCCGACGTCTTTCTTGACGAATTTTCCCATCCTACCAAGCAGTTGGCGGAACTGCAGAGCTTGATGCTAAGACACATGCATCCGCAAGGCACCGAGGGAGAAACGATTTGTGGAGATTCTGAAGAAGCGATGTCCAAACGAAGGCGACTCATATATTGGATAGTCGCTATGCCACAATTGACAGAGCTTCGTCTTGAGGGCTTTGGCGGATACATCGACCTGCGCCGCGTTCTGTCACGACATGGTGGGACACTGGAGTCTCTCATGGTCCACGAGAAGAAGAGCGCCAAGTGTACCGACGATTTTCCAAGGCCTAAAGACTTCTTTTGGTCCCGGTCAACCTGTGGTGTCGATTGCGTACGGATCATACAAGAGCTCGCGCCAAGTCTCAAGAGCTTGACAGTCGATATTGATCGCACGGGATCCCATGAGCCGCTCTCCCTCCAGGACGGCAACTTTGACTCTGAGATTGGAATTCAAAACTGGCTTTCGAAGTTTCTGGACATGGAAGCTATCAGACAGCTGGCGTTACTCCCAGAAATCGAGATACTGACCCTCCATTTGAATTTGTTCCATCCACTGCCAGCCTTATCGCGCAGTATCGACTGCCCGGCTGATATCGATTCGCGCCAATGCTTTATCCGGCCGCCATTGTATCCAAAGCTGACAGCTGACATTGCGCCTCATATCATTCACCATTTCGAAGACACGAACCTGAAGAATTTGACCCTCGTCAATGGGGACTACGATCACGAACAGGTCTTTGGCATGTCGGACATTGATTGGATCGACGAGGCTCTGCCCGGAAAAGTAGAATGCCTGTATGGAAAGAAGGTTTGGTGTACTGAAGATTGGAAGATGAACTGGGTTCAGCAGAAGAAGATGTACCAGAAAATGCAAGAGGTAGAAGGCTGAAACTGCCATCCTAGTTGTTTGAGGAAAGATTATTATTTACACGATCACTAGCTCCGTGAAAAGGTAGAGAACCGTTAAGACGCTTTCCACCATCGAGAAGAGAAAAGATTGTACCGAGAATGCAGCTCGATCGCATTAAATGCACTTGAGCGGAACCTCGCCATTTCGGCCTCCCCTCTGGGAATACGACCAAGTTAAGCCGCATCCCTGCTCTGTCCACCTTGAATTTCGCCTTGAACTTGGCCTTGGACTGGACCTTGGGCTTTACCCTGATTGTTGAATTGTTTGATCCGCTCCGGCAATCCCTCTCCAATGACGTTGCGGTCGCCCTTGACATGGATGCCGCTCTTGATCTTGATGTGGACCTGCTTTGCTTTGCCGCCCTGTTGTGAGACGTGTTGCATGGCGTCGGCGACGGCTGTGCGAGAGTGGGGAGGAGAGCTGACTAAGTTCCCATTACCCAGAGCGCGGATCTCGGAATTGACTTCGATGCGATAGGTAGACATGGGAGCGCTCTGGTCGTCTGATTCGGCTTCGCTGGGAGGTGTATTTGCGTCCATCGTAGCGCGGGGGGAGGCTAGGATATGAGTGATCTTTAGGCATTGCTCAACATGATGGTGGCTCGTGTGGGATGCCTCACCGTAGGGTGGGGGCGCTACGTTGTACGATCGAACCTGCTGTTCGTAGACGTAGTGCGGTACGTTGTATAGCTGTTGAGGTGCTCCGCAGTTTTGATTGCTAGCGTTGCCGGGCTGGCCTGGGTAGGGGTGCATGGCCAAGGTTGGTGTTGGAATGGGGGATAGGAAGTGAGATTTAGAAAGGTAGAATATTACTTATTTAGCCGGCTTGTCTGTGCGGAGAGTTATTGCCTTCACTTATCGCAGTGAAAGTGAAGGTTCTAATCTGCGGGGCACTTTCACTTGAGCGCGACCGACATACGTATTATGAGAAAATCATCAAAGACGATCGGAAGGAAGAGGGTTAGTCTTATAATGCAAAACGCCAGCGATCAATCTAAATCGAATGAGCGATGCCTTGAAGTCGCGCATCAGGTCGAGGATGGGGATCCACTGCATCGGGCGGGGAGCGACCCATTGAGCACTTTCGACACCGGAATCCTGCTCTTCCAGAATCACCAAGACCAATTGTGGGAAGGAGCGCGCTTTGCCCTCAGCGAGAGAAATCAAGCAATCATTCATTTGAGCCTTAGTGGGGTGGCCCTTTTTCAGAATGACAGCGTTGTCGCCTGAAACGTAGAACATCTGCATAAAGGCTCTTAGTTAATGTTCCCGAGTTTCGAAAAGATGTGACGAACTTTCAGCTCCATCAAACATGCTGGAAGCAAGTGGGCGAGATTATGTTGTATGGGACCTTCCGTTGGCCCAAGCGGAGTGTTCAGATGTCTGAATGGCATCCATAGCCTACGAAGATTTAAGAAACCCGAGAGATTTGCAGGAGTCGATGGGGGAGTAATAGAAACCGTCCGATTGAAGATGTACAGCTCTCGCAGAGTATCCCGGACAGCATGGAGCAGGGATGGAATGCTGTCGCCCGAAACCTGGCGGCCGCCACTTTCATTTATGTGGAGAAGACTCAAGGATTTTGGCAATGACAACAAACTCTGGAAAGCTTTGAACGGGAGAGGCTGCGTGGAAAACACATGCAGCTCCGTGAGCGGGGACTGATGCATCTTCTCCTCAAACTGCTCATAGAGCGCTTCTTGATCTGAGTCGCTTCGCAATCCCTGGAGGTAGATCTTCTGGATACTAGGAAGTAGCATAAAATGTCCTAGCATCTCCGGACAGATCTGAAATCGCCATTGAATGGTCCGTAGTACTGGAAAGTCTTTTGATTTCAGGAAAGCCGGGCGAAAGTACTTGGGCTCGTAGAAAGGATTGTAAGGTTGTCCGACAAACGAGAAGTCGCGTAGGCCACTCAGATTATCTAGCAGGTTATTGATGTGCTTTTTGACCCGACTAGAGTCGACTTCTTCGGGAAGTGCGATCTGAAGACGATGAACGCGGCTATGTAGCTGCGGTCGCTGCTGTAACGCGAGATAGAATTGTGAGTAGCGTTTTGAGTTGACGTCTAGGTGGGCTTCTCGAAATAGGATATCCTGGGCGATGTCTCGCAAACGAGGGCATACTCGAGCTACAGCGCAGAGCGTCTTCTTGTCTTCGATCAAGTTGGACAGGATATTGCAAAGGAGCTCGTTGCTTAATGACAGAACCATGGCCACGGCGGGCAAGTAGACCAGCTAGTCGTCTAGATCTCAAGCTTCTGGTAATCAGAGATGTGGAATAGTGAAGGAATGACGACGCGGAGGAGCTGAAGGCTGAGCACGATGATGCAGAGCGCTAGCTGAATTAGGCAAACACTAAGCCTCATCAAGGAATCCCTCCCAACTCCAGCAGCTGCCACAAACGCAGCCTGTTGGGTATTTACTGCAAGCACATGCATCGTGTGGTGAATATGGTTTATTGAATATTGTGTCAATGATGGGCGAGCAATTGAATCACAATGCAAAGAATGAGAAGCGCCAAATCCATGGGTGAGCTTGAAGACTGTGCAGGCGTACCAAACAAGAGAGCCTCAACGAGAGCCTTGTCAATGGCTCCGTCAGCGGTGGCCTTATGTAAAGCAGAAATTTAGCAGAAACTATGGTCATGATGCGTTTCCATTGTTGCATGCTTCAAAATAGTGTCTCGTTGAACTCGACTTCCACAATCCCCGCCCCTCGGTTTAATGTGACCTCTTTACTGCCATCTTTGTGCCAGACCAGTGCCGTTGCTTCCACGCCGAGATCATCATATTCCAGCCTCATTGTTTTTGCAAACAACCCGTTGTACAGTGTCATCTTTAGTTCCGAAACGTTCCGTCGCGCGTTTTCTCCAACGAAGTATTGGAATCTCACTTCGCCACGTTCAACACTAGGGAAGATTTCAATGGTCAAAGAAGGCCGCCAATCCTTGATCCACTTCGCATTTCCCTGGTAGATGTCGCCGCGAGGGATGATAGCACCCTGGGGTACGTAGACTGGCGATGCTGTAATTGGCAAATTGGAGATGTTGTGGGTTGTGCCTGCGTCATGTACCTCTTTCTTTTGGAAGTAATTCAGGTACTTGTTGGTATTTCCATGTGGGAAATACACGCTTCTGGATCCACCTGAAGTTACGATCGGTGCTACCAAGAAGTGCTCACCGAAGAAGTACTGGTCATTAACTGCCCACGTCCTGTTATCATCCGGCGCTTCGAGGAAAAGGGCTCGTATGATTGGAATCCCCGTTCTGTGAGCTTGGTGAGCGTACGAAATGATGTATGGTGTGAGTTCAGCATGGAGATTGGCTGTCGTCTTCATGACTTCAACCGTTGTCTGGTTGTAGGGTGGATACCATGGAGTGTGATTCGTTCCCAGCATCAATTCGTAGACTGGAGAGAAGGCTGAAAACCACATCCAGCGTGCCCATACCTCCTCCGTCGGGGTCAATGCGCCTGGCCTCGCGTAGCCTCCTGTATCCGATCCCCAGATCCCAAATGAGATTAAGCCGGAGCGTATCCCAGAGGCGACACTGTACGCCAGACCCGTGAAATCTGCATATGAATCTCCATTCCAGATGTGTGTTACAGCACGAGAGCGATCGACAGCCGAGCGAGCGAAGTTGTAGAATTTTGAAGGACCCCATTTTTCGACCATTGTGTCATGTGCCATCTGCAAGAAAAGCGTCATCTGCTCGTTTTGCACGTAATCAGGCATTTCGCCTTCCTCGCCCCGATCGATCTTGTAACCTTTGACGCCAACACTCGGAAAGTAATTCAAATGCTCTTTGAAGTACTTGTATGCTGTTGGAATAGAGAGGTTGAGTGCAGGTCCTAATGCTCCCAGTGGGTTGTAATTGTCGAAGAACCATCCATTTTCTATTGACGCATTCCATAGCATCGTATTCTGGGACAAATTGGTGTTTGCGGATGCTCTATTCGCAATCCAGACTTGAACGTCAAAGCCATACGCTGTGAGATTCTTGATGAATCCTCCCGGATCAGGATACTGTTTGGGATCAAAATCGAAATTGCCCCATGATCGGTTTCCCGTCCCGTACGGCCTGTCCGCAAATGTAGAAGTAGCCCGTATCTGATTGTAATACAAGTGATCGACAACGTCCTGGATATTATCTTGAGCGTTCGAAACACTGCCATGGAAATCGAGCGTGAAATCATCGGACCAGAATGTAGGACCTAGCCCAGAGATTGGTGGCATCTCTGATCGTGCAGACAGCGCCGTGTATTGCTCGATGATAGACTTGTAGGGACTATCTGTTTTCGGTAGGATGATATAGTAGACGATGCTGCTGCTGTTGAAGATGAATTGGGCTTGGCCTGGCGTAGTGAAATCGTATGAACCCATTTTCAGGGTATCGGTGTACACTCCGTAACCTGCAGATGTGATGAAGAATGGAGCGCGAGCATTCGACCAATTGACACCGACATTGTTTCCAACACCCTTGAGCTCGTACGAGACGTTCTTGTTGTCGATGCGGTCATTGAACGGATATTCCCATACTCCGTAAAACAGCGTGTTTGGAGCCGTGGTAAAGCGGGCGCCATTGAAGGAATCAGATGTCTTCAGAGTTATCTTGGCAACAGTTGGCGAGATGAAGCTGAAAGCCAAGTCATGGCTTGTATTCCTGTTGATTGCGCTGACGGTTGAGTTTTGACGACCAGAGAGAATAGCAGAATTGTCGACGACCACATTTGTCCCATCAGATACCTGTAGGGCGTATGATTTTGTCAGTGTGAGCTCGTACTTCGCACAGAGGCTCGCCGGCAACAAAGCGCTGAGGCTCCACAGGTGCCGAATGCTCACCATTACCGCGATGGCGATGAGAACAAGAGCATGCCCTTGAGGGCTGTCCACGAATCCTGCAACTTATACCTAGCTGTTCCTGATCATCGGTAGGGAATTTATACGACAAAGGCGGACAATTAATATACCGATACAACATCGCGGGGGAGGCTATGATCGTCAATGTGGAGCGCATTCGAGCGCATCGAAGACCATCTCTCCGTATTGGGACTGCCTCAGAACCGAATGCTTTCCGCTACTTTGTAGGCCCCGGTGCATTCCTGGCCGAGGGAGTTATCTCGCCCCGCTTCTTGTGCTTGTAGAAGACTCTGGAGCTTGGTGACGTTGGTGGGGCCGAGGCACAGGCTAAAGACGAGCCTTGGAAGGTCAGCGGGCTCGGTCAACGTCTTTTGCGACATCACTCAAAAGGCCGACCAACGCGAGGAATCCGTAACCATATCTCAAGGTCACCGATGGAAGAGTGGGGGAGGTCATGGTGGCAGGCACATGCACGTCCAAAAAAGGGGCGCCAGCATGTGATTGGTTGAAATTTCGTGCAATGAACAATCCACAGACATCTGCACGACTTATAATTGTATGCTGAATGCATAAAGTTGTAAAGGTCACTCATCCGAAATGGTCATTCTCAATGGCGCCTCCGACAAGCGATCCCCCCTTCACGATCCCAGTAGAGCAGATGATAATCCGGCTGCCGCGGCCCTCACCGCCAACCTCCTTGAGCTTGCTGCCTATGAACCGCAGTGCAGCAATCTCAGCTCTCGTGATACCCCCTAAGAAAAAGACGACTATCGTTTTTGCGCTGTCGTTGTGACTTCCATTGAGCATGCTTCTTGCCTTGACCGCCTTCTCCTCCCCGGTCTGGGACTCATCGAAGGTCGCTCCACGGACGTATTTGGTAGCATCATCGAAGATTCGTAATCCTTGAGCCAGTGGGTTTGCCTGCGCAGAAGCTTGCGGATTTGAAGGAGGTTTGACAAGGTTGGCGAGAGTCTGTTTCTGGATGATCGATTGAATGAGGCGGACGCTGAGGGGCGCGTAACCAGAAAAGACAAAGGATATATCGTTAGGCTCAGCTTCGTTCACTTCGTCATCCCAGATTTTGATGTTTCGTCTCAAAGGAGCGTAATTTGTCACGGAACCTGGCTTCGCAGCTGTTCCTGTACCTAGGCCTACGCCACCACGGGGTTGCAAGAGCCCCATCTTCTCCAGCGAAGACAACGTGAGAATGTGCTGTGGACCATAGGCTTGGATGACAGCCCTCTTGAACGTCTCCAAGTCCTTTGGTCGCATACCGGCGTTGGTGGTGCTCTCCAGACATAACAGTCGTAAGATTGTAGATAAGGGTACATTGCGATTGATGAGTTCGATGATGAGGTCGTGTTGCGTTGTGGGATCGGCACCCGACATTAAATTCTGTTGCACCTCAAGAGACCGCAAAAAAATGTCCGTGCGGGTGAATTTGATGATTTCTTCAGCCATCGACGTATGCAGCTTCAAACTGGCCTGTTCAGCCTGGTAGCCTGGTAGCTTGGCGACGAAGTCTCGAAGCTCTGCGGTCGTCTTCGCCGCAAGCTGGTTCCTCTCAGTGCTACTCTGCAGCCGGCGAGCAGCTTTATTAAGTAAATTGCCTACAACCGCAAAGTTTGAGTCGCAGAGCGTGGAGTAGAGAGCATCTTTGGGGTCAATCGCGATCTTGCGTTTCATGCTCGTGGAAGCTGAGCCGCCTTGACCAGTCGGTGCGGAGCCTCCGACTATAGAAGAGTCCACCTCAGTCTGGTTAGCACTGATGTCGAAAACCTCGTCGATAAGACCTTCGTATGTCAATTGCGTGAGCAGCACGGTTGGAAAGTCGACCTCTCGGTCGATGACGATGAGACTATCGATGGTGGAACTTGGCGTCAAGCCTAAGAATGAAGCCTCGCTGCCACTGCTCTCGCCAGCCGTGACCTCTGTTCTCATACGAATGAGTAGATCGACAAGGCGTTTGGCGTTGTCGCCCTTGCCAAATATCCTCGGGAAAAGGCCGTGCTTTTGCTGCTGGAGCATCAAAGCCTTTGCCGCAAGATAGGTCGATGTTGGATCTTTCCGCTACCCACAATTAGTAAACAGTACCTCCTCTCCTAGGTGGTGGCGTTACCAGATAAAGGTCTGTGGGACAGTCGTTCAGTTCGAGGGACAAGACATCGTCGGCTAATGGCACAAAATACAATGGCCATTCATTTAGGCTAGCCTCTCCAAGAACACCTGCTTCTTCGAGAAGCTGATCTGAAACCATGGTACGCCGAGGTACCCAGATGATGGAGAATTCGTGTTCAATCTGGCTGTCACGCTGTATTCGCTTGATTTGGTCTGGAGTGGTGTTAGCCCCCATTGATATAGTTTTCTCGTATAATACGGGAGACCGATGTCATGGATTCAGCTTAGGGGTTCAATTTTGGGGTCAAGACTGGCTAGACAGAGTGGGTGCTGTCTGCCTAGCCTACTTTAAGATCCCGTGGCTGAATCTCACACGGCTGAAAATTAACTTACTGGCTACAGCCAATACAGTCTGTGCCTTCTCTCCCCGAACGAGAAACACCACATTTCGTTGAGACGAATCGACATTGTCATTCTCTAGAAAGAAGGCTCTGTCCACGCCATATTCTTGCAGGGTGGAGAATTTGACAAGAAGATTCAATGGGCCCGCCAAAGCCTTTTCAAATACGAGGCTTTTCTTTCCTCGGACCTTGGTTGAGGCATCAGTAAGAGGTTGGGTATACGGTATTGGAACTGCCTTACACCCTCGAGCAGGAGGAGCAGATCACGGCGGGCTTTTTCGCCAATATCGGCAGCGCTGAGGGGGGTTATGGGAGACATGTCGTAGGAACCTCATATGACATGGGAAAAAGGAGACGAGCGGAGCGGCATCATGCTGGGTTGAATGATGTTGCCTTGTGGGAGTGCAAGTGACAAGCAGACGTGTGGCTGGGGCACGAGTGATAGACTCGCTTAGTCATCCAGGGTCCGTGCAACATATCACCATAACGCAGCAAGGAATTTGATGAAGACGATTAAGTACTCTGAAATGGGTATATCGAAGTGAGTCTATGTACTTCTCAGGCTGGTCCACATAAAGCCTCGGTGCGTTGTTCAAAGGGCTTGCTGGGCCTGCTGGGCCTAGATGCACGGCGAACAAATCTACCTCATGATGGTTCCATACCAATGACGATTCGTAACTCGAAGTGAGCCCGCCCTCAGCCTGCTCCCAATGCTCTAAGTGCGACCCGTAACTCTTTCACGGCGGTGTTGACGTCTTCGAAGTTAAGGGCAGAGATGGCCCATTTGGCGTGCTTTTGAGCTGCCATGACCGACTCTTCGTCTGTTCTAAAGGGTCCTTGGTGCGAAGGCTGGTTATAGTGCTGTGGCGGTGGGGAAGGCTGCGACGGTCCCGGCGGATATTGATAGTGCTGTTGTGGGGGACCTGGGTTATGCTGGAACGGGGGTGGTTGATGAGGAGCGTGAGGGGGTTGTGGTGGAAGAGGAGCAAATCCTGGCTGGGGAGCAAACGGATTCTGGAGAGGTGGCTGTTGGGGTGCTTGAGGAGGCGAAGCTGGGTTCTGGTAGAAGCTTTGAGGACTTGGAGCCTGTGGTGGCTGCGGAGAGGGAAGGGAAGGTACGGGCGGGCTCTGGAAGGGCGCAGTCATCTCTTCATCGTCCACTGAGGGTGCGGTAGGGAGTCCCGGCGCGGCGTTCTCTGCCGTAAATGTGGGAACATTCGCTCGAGGGAAGTAGCCACCGCCGACCGACTCGACTGAGCCGTGCCGCGATCGATCAGGTTGTGAGATGGGCGATACATCTTGGTGCGCGGGAAACGTTGGAGGAGACGTGGCTTGTGCGTATCCTGTCGGGGCGGGGGGAAAGTCTGGAGGAGCAGGGGGAGGAGGAGAGATTCTCGAGGCTGAGAATGCTGGCGATGGCTGTCCGTCGGTGTTGGGCGCCGTTTCCGCATACGGCTGGTACTGTGACAGAGATGCGGGCCCATTGATTCGCTGGACGTCGGGGTCGTTGGGATCGAGGGCATTCGGGGAGGCAGGCTGAGGAGGTGCTTCTTGGACTGGATTGGAAAGGTTTGGGTCCTCGCCGGCCTTGAGGGCTTTGACGATGCGCAGAGCGTGGTATTTGGCGTATTTCAACTTGGATGCCACCTCGGGCTCGAGGGGGTTCTTCCAGATGGAGAGCATCTCGAGGAAGGTGGAGGCAGCGCGAAACGTGTCAACCGTCTGGCTGCTCGAGGGTTAGCCCAGCACTCTCTCGTCGTCCATGTGCACGTACGCCGTGACCTTGTTGGTGCGGACGGCGTTGTCTGCACGGGCAAATGTTTCCAAGGCAAACTGCTCGCAATACGCATACGCCGCCACTTCGTCGAGCAGCGCGTCCTCGGTCGGGTGGTCGGCCTTGGTCTGCTCCAGCGTCTCCATCAGATCGGTCGTGTAGGCGGTGCATTCTGCGTCGACGAGGTGGAGCGACTTTGCGATGATCTTCTGCGTGATGTAGAAGCGGACTGCACACTGTCAGGGCGCGATAGGGCTGGGCTGGGAGAGGTGGCACACGCACGCCAGTAGGTTATGATGGGCTTGAACTTGTGCAGCTGCTGCGCGCGGTGGGCGAACTGGGCGATGTCGGCATCCCTGAGCTTTGCCGGCAGGGTCGCGGCCATTGTGAATGAAGCTCTGCGGAGGGGACGAGAAGTGCCTGGAGTGCCTAGAGTGCCTGTGCCTGGAGTGCATGTCATGCCTTGGCGACGCACCCCGCCATGCGCTAAGGCACAGCTGCCGGTCGAGCTTCACATAAAGGACAGGCTGGCTTTTGGAATGCGACATGATGTGAGCCGCCCTACTTAACCCCCCCGGACTCGATTGCTCCTTCGCGCCCACTCTCTTCTTCTCCACCGGCCATCCTCTCTCTCATTCCTCCACTGTCAAAAACATGGTGCGCTCCACGGCCCTCGTCGCCGCTGCGGCTTCGGTGCTCGCCGTCCAAGCAGACAGCTTGTATAGCAAAAACTCGGCCGTCCTGCAGATCACAGGCGTAGACTACGACAGGGTGATAGGAAAATCAAACTACACCTCGGTAGGGTCAGCAGCTCCGAGTCACCGTGTAGCTCTGCTAACAATTGCACTAGATTGTAGAGTAAGCTTCCCCAGCACGCCCACAGCCTCCCTCTGACGGCCCTGAAAGGTTCTACGCCCCATGGTGTGGTCACTGTAAGAACCTCAAGCCTTCCTTCGAGAAAGCCGCAAAGTCACTGGCCGGCATCGCAAAGGTTGCCGCCGTCAATTGCGACGATGAGATGAACAAGCCATTCTGCGGTCAGATGGGCGTGCAGGGCTTCCCAACCCTCAAGATCGTGAAGCCTGGAAAGAAGCCCGGAAAGACAATCGTCGAGGACTACCAGGGCCCGCGAGAGGCCAAGGCCATCATCGATGCAGTCAAGGACAAGATCCCCAACAAAGTCAAGACGCTGAGAGACAGCACCCTGGACGCGTGGTTGAAGGAGAACAACGAGACAGCAAAGGCCATTCTCTTCAGTGAAAAGGGCCTGGTCAGTGCAACGCTGAAGACGCTAGCCATCGACTTCTCCGACGTCATCCCTGTGGCCCAGATTCGAAACAAGGAGAAGGCAGCCATGGAGACGTTTGGTGTGGAACAGGTCCCCACTCTGATCCTTCTCCCTGGCGGCACCAAGGATGCCATCACATACGAGGGCGAGATGAAGAAAGAGGCCATGGTCGACTTCCTCTCACAAGCCGCCCCGCCAAATCCCGATTCTCCCCCGCCAAAGGCCAAAAAGTCAAAGGCTAAGAAGGACGAGAAGAAGGAAGCCAAGTCCTCGTCCAAATTCTCAAAGGCCTCTGCGTCCCACAAGTCGGAAGAGGCCTCATCTGCAGCTACCTCAGCCAAGTCGGAAACGGTCGAGGAGCCAATTGCTGCGACAGAGTCACCTGATCCCAACGTCAAGGATGACGAAGCCGCTGAGCCAATCATCATTCCAGCTGAGGAGGCTAAACCAACAATTCCATTGCTCTCAGAAAGCGCAGAGCTTCAAGCGCAGTGCCTGACTGACAAGAGCACCACCTGCATCCTAGCCATTCTGCCTAGTGATGCTTCATCAGAAGCCGCCACGACAGTTGTTGCTTCTCTCGCCTCGATCCACAGGAAGCATGATGCCCGCAAGAGTCACTTGTTTCCTTTCATCGGCGTCCCTGCAAGCAACACGCTCACTGCCTCAATCCTCGCTGAGCTTGGTCTTGGAGACGCCGATGACGTTCATCTCGTCGCCACCAACGGCAAGCGTGGATGGTACAGGAAGTATTCTGGCGAGGGCTTTGGCTCCGTCGAGGTCGAAAAGTGGGTCGACGCCATCCGCATGGGAGAGGGCAAAAAGGAGAGGCTTCCCGATACCTTGGTGACGCCTAGTGAAGAGCCGGTGAAGGAGAAGCCGGTGGAGCAGGAGCCCATCCAAATTGAGATTGAGGAGATTGAGGATGAGCCTGTCGAACAGAAGAAGCATGATGAGCTGTGATGTTCTTCGTGCTTGGGTAGCGGAAAATGTACAATATCATCAATTAGCGGGAGTAGTCAATCAAAACTCCAATGGAACGTGGAGGTGATGTCTATCTTTCGTGCAACGAATTTCCTTCTCTTCTAACTCGGAACAACAAAGGGCGACCGGTCGCAACGCTTGAGATTGTCCACTTGATGGCATACCGGTACGATAAAATGCTTCAAAATGATTCAAGGGCTATGGAGTGCCTCTTAATAGGGGGCGAACTTTACAGAGGAGTGAGTTCTGGAGTACCTGCCTATATAATATAGAAGTTGCATAGCACCCACAAAGGGGAGTTTGTGTACAGAGACAGATATAAATTCCCTGTGCGAGAAGGGGGGAGACGGCATTAGAAAACTCATATACAACCCTCCCTGAAGGAACTTTGGGTGAAAATGCCTCTCCCTGCCATATCCCTCCCATCTCCCTCCATCATAATGCAAATTTTGAGCCAAGTACGTTTAGTAGCGGGTCATAGGTCAACGAGTTGGCCAAGTCGTGTGTTGTTTGTTTGTGTAATATGTTAAAAGGAGCTTTATAGGACTGAAATGCTCCATGGTTAGGTCTGCACCAGATCTCTCGTATACGCCTCATCTCCTACCGCCATCATGCGTAGTACCTACAGTTGATGCGATGGTATTTGGTCCCTTTCTTCCTGATGACTCCAAAGTTAGATGAACACTCCCAGCAGAACTCAAACCGACACTTCCAACACGTCATGTGATCGCAGCCCTCGGTCTTGATGATCCACCATCCGCACATGGCGTTTGGACACCGCTTCCCAATCGCTCTGACGTACATCTCGCCCTCCTTCTCCTTCAATACCTTCTGAGCCGCCGTCGGGGTACCTGCGAGGCGTGCATCGTACTGCTCGCACGACTCGCCGAAGTGGAAGGCAGACGTTGGGTGACGGAGGCAATACGTATGCCCACACGTCATGCAGGTAAAGACCGGATTCGTCATAGGGGTGCCGTCGTGGATCTGGCCCGAGGGACAAATGGGGGACTGGCACCATCGGAAATTGGGGATGGTAGAGAGGGCGGCGCGAGTGGAGAGACTGTCGTATCTGATCATACCTACGTCAGCGCCGTATCGATTTGCCAAAGGCAAGATACTCACTTTGCAAACACCTCGTTTGTGGCTAGAGCCTTCACGTCATCGTATTCGAGACTCTCGACGCACTCTGGACACACGCAATGATCCCAGCCCTTGCTGTCCATGCAGGTTTCTATCCATCTCTGAATGCATTCCGTGCAAGTGTTCCTCCCGTGAGCACAGCTCGAGGTTGTCGCTCTCGAAGGGAACTTGGACAGCTGCTTCGCGTCTTTGCAGACTTCGCAGATCCTATTCGAAGTCTTGAACTCGATCGATCTTGTTCGGCTCAGCACCGGCGGCTTCGGTAGGGGCTTCTCGGCTGGAACGATGCTTGCTTTCACTGGCGGCGGTGGCGCCCGTCTCATGGGTGGCGATATTGGCGGCATCGATGGGCGTCGCAGACTTTGAGGAGATGTAGGCGGAGTCGGTAGGCCTCGACTCGATGTCCTCGCCGGTGGCGGAAATAACGGCCGGTCCATCTCCTTGGGTGATGTTACGGGCGTGGGTAACATGTTCAGCGTATATATCTTTGGCAATACTCCCACTCTATCCTCTAGCTGCCTAAGGTTCGTTTCAGTGAGCAATTGTTGGCCAAACGGCCCATAGTCTTTCGGCCCAAGTTTCCGCAACTCTGGATCCATTTTCTTCACCACGCGGGAAAAAGGTAGCGACGCCCAAAGTTTAGCCCGCCGAGAGTCGAGCTCTCTCGCGAAGTGAATTGTACCACCATCGTCTGCAAACATGCTTGGAGGGATGTCTTCCAGGGGCAATGAGCTAGTTGACAAAAGGCACTGATGGACCGGCTCGACCTCAACCTCATCCGAGTCTATCGCTTCTCGCTCTAGCCTGGCTCCCGTGACAATGTTGGATGACATCTGCGAAAGCGGACGCGAGAAGTTGACATGACTGCTCCGCTTGAAGCCCCTCGAAGAAGCCAGCCTTGCCTGTGGCTTCCGCACAGCATCATCCACGGGCAGCGGCTGCGGTCTCGTCAGTGCCGAAGCGTCGACTATGCTCCGTGTCTGCGGCCCATTATCTGACCGCGATCGTGTATGGACAACCTGCAGTCTCTGATTTTCGTCTCCAAATCCAAGCTCTTTTCTGGTAATCTCTTCCGACGCCCGTCTTGCCTCCGTCAGCGACACCCTCTTGGCCGTCGACACGTATGGTAACTCTGCCCTCCCATCGATATCGAAAGAGTGCCGCTGCCACTCGTCACTTTTCCCGGCAGGACGACTTTCAACCGAATAAGTCCGGGTAATCGAAATCATCCCCCCTGCAGACGGCCTCGAGCCTCCCACAGTGTGGCAGCAATCCAAAATTGACAGAAATGAGAGAGCTACTGGGAAGTGGCGGGTGTAGGGTACCACGGAATAAAGAGTAGCCACGATACGACGGGCACGGAAGCGAGGTAGCGCAGAGTACACAAGCCGAAGAGTTGGTGTTTCATATGCTGCACGAGGCAAGCTAGCCTGTCTTACACTGCGTCGGGGGCTGACGCTCGTGTTTAATTTGTTGCAATATTCTCGTATTACACTTGAGACGCCGAGGCATCGAGGATTCCCCGCAGCTGAGAGCCAGAAATAGCGACTCGGAGGTTTGACATAGAGTCGCACAAGGCGCACGAGAGCCACGCGCACTTGCGTATTACTTGTCGATCGGCGCGCATAACCTACCCTCTGCCTATCTTTGCAGGAATGGGACACGCGACGAAGTGGGAAACGTCAACAGGAACGATGCAGGGCTTACCGCAGACTCACCTCGACGCAAACAGCTCTACAGATTGTCACTTGGGTTTGGGGGAAGGAGTGAGGGACTCACAGAGCTGCATTGACTGCATACGATCCGTCAATGCTGCCCAGGTACTGGGTAGGATCGACAGCCTTCTACAAGCCGCATTCCAGCCTTGAATCCCGTCCATTCGCTACGAGCCGATACTGTCAAAGACATGCACCGCTCAAAATTCGCTGCCATAACCGGTGATCGCTGAACACCCATCACACACGCCCCGGACCAGACGCCATGATCATATGCCTACCCAGTGATCCATCCATGCAAAGAAAGTAAATGTACATGTCGAGGGCAGCCTCGTTTTGAAAGAAGATCGACCGTGAGGATCACTACCAGTAGAGACCCTATTGTTGATCCGTGCGGAACCTATCCTGAACCAAATTAAATGGTGAATATGCACCTCGGGACCTATGTGTACTGATGTAAATAGATGGAAAAAAATAAAAGCGATTAACGATTCGTACCACAATGGAAATCTTCTTGGTAAATGCCTTAGATGAAGACATCCAATTCGTGCCTCCTGTACACGTCGTCCTGCAAATTAGGGTAGGCCGGGACCATGGCATCAGCCGACTGGACGTAGGCCTCGTTGTAGACTCGCCAATACGGCTGTCGGACCTTGCGGGCGGCGTGGAAGAGACCGGCCCAGGTGTAGTTCATGATGACCGGAACACCAATGGCGTTGCGCAGGCCCTCAACAGCGGCAATGACTCTGTCAATGACGTGGGGACTGGTCTCGTAGATGTTTGGCCAGACGAGGTTGAGCAGATGAATCATGGCGTCCTCGCAGTCTAGACCGACGATGCCAATAGCCAGGTGCTGCACGACAGAGGCTGCGGTTTGTCGGTGGACTTGGTCGCGGTCGATGAGAGCATCCTCCAAAAGCGGGACAACGGCATAGACGTAGTCCCTAGCCATATCGCCAATGTACTCAAACATGAAAGAGAGGGCTTTGAGAACACCGTTCTGGACATTGAGCTCCGGAACGCGATACTCGTTCATGAGAGCAGGGAGGACGGTGAAAGGCTGGCAAGTTTCGGCAACGATACCAATGGCGACGGCCGAGCAGACGCGAGACTGGCGGTCGACAGTGCGAAGGTTGCTCATGAGCGTAGCGAGGACATCGGACGGGCCAACCGCCTTGGAGATGTAGCCGAAAGTGTTGTTGGCGGCGCGACGAATGCCCTTCTTGTGAGCCTTCAGCATCTCCATCAACTCGAAGCAGATACGCATCCATTCGCGAGGTGTGACCTGCTTGGGATCTCGGTCGGCAATTCGACCTACTAGGTCGATGGCATTCTCCTGCACCTTCTCGTGGCGATTGCGAAGGATAGGTGTGAGACGGGGAAGAACGTCCTTGACAGGAGGTTGCATGCTGTCGAGTCCAATGACTGTGACAATGGCACGAAGAGCCCCGAGAATCGATCCCAGGACGTCGGGATACTCCTCACCGAGGTACTCGTACAAAGCTTGACCGACGTTGATCAACTGGATTTCCTCGCCGCACTGAGACATGACAAGTGCGATGCGAGAAATGAGATCGGCGGCCTGTTGACGGACAGCAGGGAGCTTGTTGTTGAGACGGTGAAGGACGAGCTGAGTGATCTGGGGGAGATATGTCTTGGTCCGCTCGCCGAGGGCGTTGACAACGGTGGCGAAGCCGTCCAGAACAACGGGATCCTCAACAGACTGGTCTTGGAACGCAACAATGACTCCATCGATGAGTTGCTCTTCCAAGCGGGTATCAACGTCGTGGACACCGAGAAGAGCGATGATCTTGTCGATGGTCTCGACGGTCATCTTGCGATAGGCTTCGCTCTCGTCCTTCATATTGTGCACGATGCGTCCAACAATCTCGGCGACGCCAGCCTTCTTGGACAGATCGACAGTTGTATCGACGACTTGTCGGTAGTTGCGCTTGTCGACCGCCATGCGCCGGACCCAGAAACACTTGAAGAAGGGTTGGAGAACAAAGTCTCGAAGATAGATTGGTGTGACACCTGTTGTGCCAGCAGTCTGGGACACAACCTTGAGGACGACCTTCTTCATCTCTTCGTCCGAAGTTTCAAACTCGCGGATGATGACATCCATGACTTGAGTGGTATAATAGTTGGCGAAGTCCTCGTCCATGAGCGGAATAATGAAGCCAATGGCCTTGAGGAAGGAAGCCAGGCTCTTGCCGCGTTGCTTCCTCGCTCCAGTCCAGAGGGGGTTGAGAATGGAGTCGAAGCTCTCGATACCGTACGGGCTGGCAGCCTCGGCGAGAGCAGCAATAGCAAGAGCCGTGACCATGCGGACTTTGGGTTGCTCATCATTCAGGTTTTCTACGACGCACTCCACGAGTCCTCTCAGGTGAGGCAGGATGGCGCAGCCCATGAGGATAGGAATCTGTTGGACAATCTTCACTCCCGTGTGACGAGCGTTCCAAGACTTTTTGCTTCGGCACACGGCACGCAAGAATGGAAGCAGGGCTGGAATACCGAGAGCTGAAGCAACGACGGCGAATGCTCGAGCTGTGGTGTTTCGTACATAGTCATCGGCGTGGTCTAGATCGGGACGCATGACGGTGATCATCTGTCCAAGACCGGCAGCTTTGGCGAGGTTAGAGATGATTTCTCGACCCTCGACACGGGCGTAGTAGTCTTGATCGATGAGCAGAGGCTCGATGACGACTAATATCTTGTGCACGTAGGGGCGGACCAGGTCGTCGAGTTTGTACAAGACTCGGTCAACGACTTTGACGAGAAGATGGCGCTCCTGATCCTCCAAAGTACGCTCCATCAAGAGTGGAAGAATCTGATTAAATAGGGCCGCTGGACCGAATTGTCGAGCATTATCGGTCAACTGCCGAAGAGCCGTCTTCCTCATGGGGGGCGTTCCGTTTTTGACTTTGAGTAGCAGTCGCATAATCTTTCGCTCCTTCAAATCTTCCACTGTCATATCATTCTCATCATTTCCATCAACAAGCTTGCCGAAGTACTTCATATCCTCGGGCTTGAAGAACTGGAGGTCGCCGACGCCAGGTATCTCAGCGGGTAGCTGCTTCCCCAACAGACTGCTGTTGGATTCTGCCTCGGGCATGATGTAGCCTTGATAGCCAGCTGGTAGCTGAGGGACACCGACGGCCTTGCGAACCGGTGCGTATCCTGGCGGAGGCTCGAGGATCTTGTATCCCTCGGACGGGAGAAGGGCGTCGAGTTGCGCGTCAGATAGCGGGGCATTGCGGGACGAGATATCGGTACCAAAGGCGAATGGTACAATACCAGTAGGGTGGGGAGTCTGGCCAGCGCCTGGGGGAGGGGGGGCAGTGCTGGCGGAGGGGGCGACAGCCTTGTCCCATCGGGAGGGTACAGGTGCAGCAGAGGCTTCCTTGGGCTTCTTCTCGTCGGCTGAAGTTTTTTCCCAGCGGCTTCGCTTGGAAGCTGGTTCGGGAGCATCGGTCATAGGCGTGTCCTTGTCGGCTGGCGCTTCAACAGGCTTCGGCTCTTCAATTATTTTGACCTCATCCTTCTCCTCGTCGCCCGCATCCCATCGTCGCTTGCGCCTCGAGGATCTATCCATAGGTGGAGTCTTGTTTCCATTCTCAGCAGCAACGCCATCCTTGAGCAGAGGCACATGATCGAGGACTTCATTGCCACCATTTGCCTCCTTCTCTTCGATGAGCTTCTGGACACGAGCCTCCTCACGCTCCACGTCTTGCTCCTTCATGACATCCTTATAAGAGCGGCCGTCCCGGGATGGGGAAAGAGCTCGGTCATACTGTCGCTTCTGGTAGTCCGTCTGACGGGACTGGATCTGAGCGCTCTCCCCTCGACTCATCAGAATGTCGGCTTCGGCGGTGTCTCCGGAGGCGAACTCGTTCATGATGTCTTTCGACGCTGTGTATTGACCGACCAGCTTCCGGCCGTTGAGCTCTGCGGCGTCATCGTCGTCGTCGTCGCGGACTGCGATGGAGTCGGAGTAGCCCGCGTACTTGTCGCCGCCATCGTAGAGGTCTTTATCGAAAGCTTCGGTGAAGGCAGCCTTGCTAGAGCCGTTAGTAGCGCGGCCCTCCGCCTTCGCGCCAGACTTGCGCGAGGGGCCGGCTGTAGCGGTCAGTGTATTGCGCTTGTAAAGTGAGGGGTTTCGTGATGACGGACCCATTATGCGCTGGAGGCACGACTCGGGGCACTTTATGTACTTTTGATTACAACTGGAGAGAAAGGGCCCTGGGGGGCAGTTGCGCGTGGAAGATTGCGACGCCTAGAGTGGTGGTTGTTGTGCGCAGCAGTGGTGGTGGTGATGCGAGGAGGCCAGCAGGAAAGATTCAAGTTGATCGAAGCTGACGCACAGATCAACGCCAAGCACAATTACTCAGCTAGGCACCAGATCACGTGCTCTACGCGTCTCCATTCCCCATTCATCTGGATTCGCGGAGAGCGGAGCTCAGGCTCAGAAGTGGACACGGAACCCAGACAAAAGCGATGGGTAGGAAGTACTGGAGACGTGTATGGAAGAGAAGAAAATACTATATTGTGTTGCTTGAAACCACAGCCACGAAACATGCCATAAAGGATGTGCTGAAGGACCAATTGCATGCACTTTTTCCTATTTAGACTTGGGAAAGGCACTAGGTTATCCTGAAAATCGAAAGTATTTGTCGAGTGCTTCCATTCCATCTGTGAAATGGAAACGTGCAGCCGCCCACTACCTTTCCAGAAGCCTTGTAGCAGGAACCATTCGAATGACGGTAACAGATCACTCAATAAGACGAATCCAATCCTATTCGCTCTGTTACCATTCCCAGCACCTTTGGTCCTCGGAAGAAACGTTGGGCGGACGACGTTTCGATCCGACCTTTCCCCGGAATTTCCGCACCATCTCCGCAAACCCAATCTCCAAAACACCAGACACAGCATCACATCCATCCCAGACTGAACGTCTACACGTGCATCGGCCCTCAACCTTCCCAATCGTCTCTCAAAGCTCCAATCAGCAAACATGACGGACACGCCACCAGCGCAACCACCTTCCGTCCCCGAACCCCCCATCCCCGAAGCAATAACCCCAATCGCAAACGGCACAACAGACGTCGAGATGGCCGACTCCACCACCGATGCCCAGCCCGAGCTACCCCCCAACCCGTTCCAATCCCCCCCACACGTCACACAAGAAGCCGCCCCACTACCGACCATTACTTCAGCTTCCACGCCCGCGGCACCCTCGACAGCCACGCCAAAACAAGAACCCGTTGCGACAGGCACGCCGAGCAGAAACACGCCGCAGCCGAGTGGATCACAGCAGGCTCCGGCCCACCCAAATCCACATGGGAGCCCCACAAGGGTGTACTTGAACCAGAATGTGACGCCACATTTACTGGAGGCGATGAAGCATCTTGTCACACAGGAGTAAGGGCATCGAGGCCGACGAAGGCGGGGATATGCTAACTGAATCTAGGCCCGATAAGCCCTTGAAATGGCTGAGTGAGTTCCTGGCACAGAAGAGCGCCGAGATCGAGGGAGCATGAGTCGCGTGTTACGGGCGCGTATGGGAATTGTTGGGATACACATCTAAATCACAAGAAACACAAACTGTCCCTCCGAGGATAATAGGTGAATGGCTTTTTGCTTTGCATGAATGGCGCACAAAAGTACTGTACAATATGAGGCGCAGGTTGGATGGGAAGATACCTAAGGTTGCAGCTCAAGGGCATAATTCACAGTGGCAATCACAGTGATTCGCAGTGTCACACAGTGCGAAGGAAGCTATAATACTACTCAGTCTTGATGCTTTTTGATTCGTTGCAGACCATGTCCATCCATGAAAGGCTATGGAGACCCCAAAGCATCTCTTCATCCGTGAGAACGCCGTTCACGTGCTTATCCGCGCCATTCCATCTGCTACCATTGTCTACGCGACGAGCGTGGAGGCCGTAGCGCTCTCATACCTCCATGTAGGGGGAAGGACACCGACGGTCTTGTAGTAACGGGAAAGACGGTGAATCCTCGACTCGATGAGAATGAGGCGGCTGTGCCTTGTTAGTGCAGTCAAACGCCAGTAAAGTCAATACGTACAACTTGGAGTCCCTGTCCTTGCGGTTGGTTGACAAGTGCTTGCGGACGGCAACGGCCTTCTTGATAAGCCTGGTTGAAGAGTCAGCACGCCATCATTTCTTCTGTATTCCATTCACACTCACATGTACAGATCTTCAGGAAGCTCGGGAGCGAGTCCTGTATGGCACAATGTCAGCGTCAGAAACACCAACAATTGGCTTATTTGTATAGCGCGCAGATGGCGTGAGAACAGAGGCCTCTGTGTCGACTTGCGCTTTCATCGTACTGGAGATATCGTACCGTTGCTCTTGAGGATTCGGAGGATCTCTGCAGGAAAGTTAGCCTATATTCAACTGCGCAACCAGTGTGTCTCGAGTTCGACGTACTGTTTCCGGTAACGACCTTGACCTGGGCAATGCCGTGGCTGTCACGGAGAACGACACCAATTTGCGACGGGGTAGCGCCCTTCTTTGCGAGCTTGCAGATCTGGTCGACAACCTGCTCGGGGGTGGTCTTCAACCAAGCTGGAGCCGTGCGAGAGTAGCTGGAGCGCAAGGGTCAGCACGGCTGGTTGCGAAAGTGTTAACGTAGGCAAGAACATACGGGATGGCCGAGGACGCAATGCCCTTTCCATTGCTGTGAAGTCTACCCATGGCCGCTGTGGTTAGTCGTGAGGTAAACGGTCGGTTGGTTGTTCGAGACGATCGTGAGGTTGAAAGTGTGGTGTGGTGGGAAAATTCGCTTAGTGCACGGCCCACCTTGGCGACGCCTGAAAAATCTCTGAGAGCAACCGCAAACCCAGCGTTCTCGACAATTCCGACTTCACCTCATTCATGATTAGGACTCGCAAAAGCTGTAGAAAGAAGCGTATGACACTCAAAGTTCTAGTGTTCCAGTAGGACGAGCAGACAAAGCAGGTATGTCGTCTTCCCCTTCGTTTTCCATTCAATGATGAATCGTTCCAACTTTTTTATTTTCTGGTACCTCTTATATCAATTCCTTCGGGGATCATGTATTAAATGGACTCTCTGATATGTTCCTGTTGCAACTTACTCTCTGGATTCGAGTAAAGGACGTCACTAACCGTTCGTAAAGTAGACACCAGCTCGGCTTGCCATCAAGAGATGCTGCCCCGATAGATCATTTCGCGGCAATAGATGAAAGATGTCGCTCTACTCTCTGCGTTATTGTCAGCTAGAATAAATGCAACCGTTGACTCACCACTGTAATAGATCCGATACCCTCTCGATTCAGAAGTATTTGACGTGTCCCACCCAAGCGCTCTTTCCTTCGCCTAGCTTGTGAACCCATCGCAGATGCCTGTATCATCACCATATGGAGCAGCTTTCTTTGATTGTGTTTGAACCTTCAATCACAACCCGATTCTCTATTTGGCGTTGTACATTGCCCATCTCAACCATCGATCCGAGAACACAGCATAGCCGAACTCTCATCACATGTGGACCCTTCTCGCCATCGCAGCTTTACCGCTCCTCGCGCCCGTAGCGCACGGCAAAACGTCTGCCCAGCTTTGCCGGGGGACTGCTGCAGAGGCTGACGACGGCAACTGGTACTGTTCAGAGGTCTCTACAATCACATACAAGAACATCAGTCAACCAGGGACCTACAACCGCACCACCGGTGTCGACCCCAGCACTGGACTCTGTGCGCATCAGCCAATCTCCTACTCGGGGCGGGGATCATTGACGCCACTACTTGGAGAAGTACCAAGAGCCAATACTCCTATTTTGGCAATAGTACTGACCGCGTTTCGATACAGCTGTCGATGCATCTGCGTGGCCCCATGAACATCTCAAAAATCGCCATCTATACCCTTTCCGCCAGTGCATCCAACGTTGAAAGCGAGCGCTCCGATATATTGCCCGAAAGGAGCCAGAGAACGGGCAGACAAGCGCAAGCTGCTCCTCTCGGTCAGCTTCTTTCTCGGCGCCGTGCACAGCCGTCTACAACTTCCAGACCGAGCCACTATAGCGCAAGCATCGAAGCAAACCCGCAACATTTCAATACTCGCTGGTTCAAAAAGAGTGATTCTGGAATTTGCTCCACCCAACTGCAACCGGTCACGATAACAGAAACTGTGTACCTTCCCGAGACAGCATGCGAGTGCATTGCCAGTACTGCAAATGTCAGCCGAATCATAAGCTGCGATCCTATTCCAGACTGCTGATATCTCCTTTAGGAAAACACCACGATACTGGCCACTGATCCCTACTCTACTGGATGCCCTACATCCAGCGAACCGACCGTCAGCTTAGCAATCTCTCGTCCCACCGTCGCAGCCCGAGCGGTAGGATGGAATCGCATAGCGTCTTATACATCAGCAGCGCCCGCTGAAGCGACGGGTATTGTCTTCCTCGCCAATCTTGGGGATGAACGTAAATCCGGCACGTTCGACTACGCATTTGGCAACTCACTATCTTACGTATCTCCCGACGGCGGCAGAGTGGCATCGGACCCAGGACCATTCGCTGGGACACTTCAAACATCAGAGGTGGAGATGGCTGCATTCAGCGACAAAGCGTGTAATGGTGACTGTGAGTATTCGCGGCCGAAGTCGACACAATATCATGGCTGGGACGGTGAATCCAAAGCTTTCTTCATCGAGTTCCAGATGGACCACTACGACAACGTTGGGAATGACCAAGGAATGCTATCGGATGCGCCAGCGTGGTGGTTTTTGAATGCAGCCATTCCTCGCACACTACAGTACGGCAATGATCGTAACAACATCCCCTGCTCTTGCTGGTCGACAGGATGCGGAGAGTTTGACGCCTTTGAGGTCCTAGGAAAGGGCGAAGAACGAGCAAAGTCGACCATACATCGGCAGGGAAACTTGGAAGGGGGAGACTCCAACTATTTCCAGCGACCTGTTGGGCGACGAATGAAGTTCGGTGTCATTTTCACAAATCTCAACATTACGGCCACAGTCATCGATGATAGCTTCAATTTTCCTCCGACATTGGATCAAGGAACCATTGACAAGCTCATCGCTTACGACTCCAACAGCAATGCTCACTCGTTATTTCGGATAGGTTCGTGAGGGAAGCAGTGTCCAATCGGCGGTCTGGAAGTTAGTTTCGGCTTACATAGGTCGGGAGAATGCCCATTAAATTGCCATATTCTCAACAATAGCTGTTGTGTGCTTGTGATAGCTTTGTATCGTATTATGGAGACGGCAGTATTTCATGCAATGGTACAGAGTACGGAATAGTTTCCAGAGCCAAGATGGACGAAGCGCCGCGACTCAACACGCGGAAGGCTGGGCTTGTGAAAGCCGTCAAAGGCGGTCGAGGGTCAAGGGCCGAGGTCCATTACCGCGGCGCCACCGTGAAAGGCCATCGCTTCCGGCCGACACCCACCACACAGCACATCGCCTCCTCAACACCACAACTTCTCTCGTACGTCCTCTTATCACCCGTCGTCCCTGTCGCCGACCCTGCGCCCTGCAAACAACTCGTGAAGGATATTTTTGTGGAGTCCTTGTTTACAAATCCGGCCAACCCCGCAAATTCGCTTCCTGAGCCGAGCCGCATCCCAGCCCAGCCTCACCTCACCTCGGCGGTTTCCTCCGGATTCATTCACCACTCACCGCTGTTCAACTCTCCACAACCTGTGATGACGACGCGGTGAGGAGCGACATCGGGAGAGATGGCTACACCATCGCCGCCAAAGCCGTGGGAGGTGAGCGGAGGGCAGACCAGCGCCTCAGTCGGTTCGTATCCCGAGTCGATCAGATGCCAGCCCCCGAAGACTGACGCGACGCAGGACTCACAGGCACGGGAACCACAACACCATCCACAGCCACAGCGACATCAAACCCTCCGCCGCTACCTGACCTACCAAGTACTCTCAACTCGGTCGCGAACCGCAATGCTTCAAATTACTCGACCATGAACGCAAATCGCTATTCGTCCCCCTATGGAGGAGGCGCATACGGCTCCTACACATCGCCCTACAATAGGATGGGGGGTTATGGCGGCATGTACGGAGGCGGATACGGCGGCATGGGCGGCATGGGCGGCATGGGTAGCATGTATGGAGGCATGGGCATGGGCATGGGCGGCATGTACGGTGGAATGGGCATGCCCGGCGACCCGAACAATCCGCAGAGTCTCACGCAGTCGTTCAGTCAGAGCACGCAGACGACGTTCCAGTTGATAGAGGGCATAGTAGGCGCTTTTGGTGGTTTTGCCCAGATGCTCGAGAGCACCTATATGGCGACGCATTCGTCATTCTTTGGTAAGACAACTTCATACTCAATGGGGCGCACAGCTGACATCTTAAAGCCATGGTATCAGTGGCAGAACAGTTTGGGAATCTGAGGCAAACTCTGGGATCCGTGCTCGGTATCTTCACTCTGATGCGCTGGATACGGACGGCGATTGCAAAACTCACAGGACGACCACCTCCAGCGTCATCCAAAGATCTTACACCTGCAAACTTCCATTCGTTTACAGGACGAAATCCAGACGGCTCGGCTGCCGCACCTCGCCCGTCCAAGAAGCCCTTCATCATGTTCATGCTCGCCGTATTCGGCCTGCCATACCTCATGGGCAAATTCATCAAGGCCATGGCCCGCAACCACGAAGAGGAAGAGAGGCGAAAGCTGGAAGCCAATCCGTACGCAGCCGGCGAAATTACGGACCCCTCCAAGCTGCAGTTCTGCCGACTGTTGTATGACTTCACGCCCGACACCAACATGAACGCCGTTCAAGGCGTGGATCTCGCCGTGAAGAAGGGCGACATGGTCGCTGTGCTCAGCAAGAGCGACCCCATGGGCAATCCGTCCGAGTGGTGGAAGTGCCGATCACGAGACGGGCGAATAGGTTACCTACCCAGCCCATACCTGGAGACCATCCAGAAGAGACAGCCTGCACAAATCACGAGTGCGAGTCAGGCGGGCAGCCCGGCAGGAAGCAGGGCGCAGACAATGACCAGCACAACCTTTTCAAACAGCAGGACCAACACCATGAGCGAGACCAAGGTGCCAGAGAACGCCCCCGAAGTGGAGAGTAAGGTGGGCGACATGGGTGTCGACAGCTTCCAGAAAGGGGCCTTCTATTCATAATCTACTAGTCACTTTGTTTCCTTGGGTTTCTTTCCAGCAGGAATTTTCATATATCACAGCATCCGTCTTGGGGTTCAGGCTTGGGTCTGTCTAGGTTGGAGACTACAGGCCTCTTTTTGTACATCACTTGTTGCGACGCGGAAAAGCTTGTTGCGCGTCGACATGGGCTTACTTGTTCTCGTGAATATGAATTTCATGATGATGATATCATCCACAGAGCTCGTATTTGTCTGTCCTCTGCACCCGTGATTCTTGCGTCCCTCTAGAAGAAGAAATAGAGGCCGTTGGTATTCCGCGACCACCTCATGGCCCTGGGCTATCCCAACGCCAATCTCAATGTCCCTGTTCGCACACAAACATGAGCACACTTTCCAAACGCCAATCGCCAATTCCCGGCCGAAGCCATGCATTTATCCCTTCATGCCCGTTGTGCCCACCTTCCCTTGGCTGGCCCCCTCCTCACTCACTCACACCTGGTTGTCATGAAACACGAAATTGATATCCCGCGGGCGCTGCGTGTTGTACTTTACGAAATTCTCGTCCCCGGGCGGCCGTTCCTTCTTGGTATTACTCGTCAGCATGCTCTGCAGCGACACGCAGATGCTCTCGACGTTGTGCACGGGCGACCAGCCCTGTCGGTCCAGCAGGTCAAGGCAGATGATGCCGTTGCTGTAGATGTGCGGGTGCCAGGGGATCGGGCGCGGGGTGTCGGCCGCCGTGGACAGTTGAAAGGTGACTTCGGGGGCCTGCGGGGGTGTTAGTTGGGGAGGGTGAGGTGGGGGTCGGGGGAGCGTGCCTCGATGGGGTAGCTGCCTGTAAAGCTGAATTTCAGGCGGTAAGTCTCGTTATCGTATAGGGGGTTGGTGTCGATGACGCGGATGTCCATGAGCCATTCCTTGAAGTCGTCGGCTTTCACGAGCGCGATGCCTGGTGGGAGCTTGTCGTGCATCTAGATCCTGATTAGCTCTTTGTGTTTCCCCAGTATGACCCTCGCCTCCTAGACACTTCATTTTCTCGAGTATGAAGGTAGAAGGCTACAGATCGGTTCGCGCGTACCTTGGTGAGCTCCTACGGTCGTCAATCAGCATGTGCCTTGTAGTTACGGATATACGACAATACCTTTCCGAGTCTCCTTGATGCAAACGCCATCTTCCACAGTCGCACAGAGCCTTAGCGGCCTATTCCCTCCAGGCTGTAGATATTTAGTACAAGGTGGTGGTGGAGGTAGAAATTAGTAGCAGCGAGCGCGGCGGGGAAGTCGTGGCGTTTGTCAAGGGAAGCAAGGCGACAGCCAAGGCGACACAGTCTTTTATGGCCTGCAAAGTGGTATGAGAGACGGGGATAATTCTAGGCGCGCTGCCCGGACCGTTTATTTTATAGGCAGGTCTTTGGCGCTGCGACTTCCGGTCTCTGGCCGCTGGCCGCTGGCCGCTGGTCGCGGGTCGCGGGTCGCGGACGAGGTCCCGCGGCCCTGCAGTCTAGCACGTGATAGCTCCATCCTTCACAAAAGCAGTATAAGGGAGGCGTCACCACAAGCTACTTTAACGATCCTTACTGACTGACTGACTGTACTCTCATATTGTTCAATTTCGCTCTCTACATACGTCCGAATTGGATACAAAGTACTCCATTTTACCCAGACCGAGCATGTCTGTTAGGTTCATTAGGTGGGCCGTCACTGTCAGGCGTCATCAGAGGTCATAAAGTACAGTACTTTTCCACCATCCTTTGCTAGCCCCACCATGCCGGGATACTAAGGAAACAAGAAGGCTAAAGAACCAAGGTCTATGAAAATGCCCGCCAAGGGAATATGCGCTCACTTCACGTCCGCTGCTGATGACGCATCTAGCGGGTGGAGAAAGCCTTGGTGACGACGCGCTTGAGAGCGAGCTCCTTCTTCTTCAGGTCCTCGGATGGAGCGTCCTCAATCTCGAGCTGAGCCATGGCGTCGCTGAGAGCAGACTCAATCTTCTCCTTCTGGCCGCGCTTCAGCCTGATGGAAGTTGTAGGATCAGAGACCATCTCCTCGACGCGAGCAATGTAAGACTCGAGCTGTTGCCTTGATTCAAACTTCTTGCTGAAAGCCTCGTCGCTTGTCTTGAACTTAGCAGCCTCGTCGATCATCTTTTCAATTTCGCCCGATGACAGCTTGCCGACCGAGTTGGAGATGGTGATATTGGCACTTCGGCCGGACGTCTTCTCAGTGGCAGTAACCTTCAAGATACCGTTGACATCGACTTCGAAAACGACTTCGAGCACAGCGTCGCCTGCCTTCATTGGGGGGATAGGGGCAAGGGTGAACTCGCCGAGGGAGGTGTTATCCTCGCAATTAACACGCTCACCTTGGAACACGGGGAACTGAACGGTCTGCTGGTTGTCGGCGACGGTCGTGAATGTTCGCTTCTTGATCGTAGGAACGGTCTGACCGCGAGGGACAACAGGAGCGAAGATGTTACCTTCCATAGCAACACCGAGCGAAAGCGGGACGACATCGAGGAGAAGGAGATCGGCAGTGTCGGCAGAGGTGGCCTTGCCAGAGAGAATACCAGCCTGAACAGCAGCGCCGTAGGCGACAGCCTCATCGGGGTTGATGCTCTTCTCCAGCTTCTTGCCATTGAAGAAATCACTTAGGAGCTTTTGTATCCGGGGAATACGAGTGGAACCACCGACAAGCACGATCTCTTCGACCTTGCTCTTCTCAATGGCAGCGTCCTTGAGCACCTGCTCAACGGGCTGGATGGTGGCATTGAAAGCCTTGGCGTTCAGATCCTCGAAACGGGCGCGGGTGATGTTCGAGGCAAAATCTTCGCCGTCGAACAGCGAATCAATCTCAACGGTGGTCTGGGTGGCGTTGGAAAGTGTGCGCTTAGCGCGTTCACAAGCAGTTCGGAGGCGACGAAGAGCTCGGGCATCTCCAGACAAGTCTTTCTTGGTCTAAGACATCCACAGTTAGCGCAGTTCATCAACAGGTATTGGCTGTAATTCCTAGCTCCAAAGAACTCTGCTGAAACGCCACTCGGGTGGTATTTCAACAATCGTTTGAGGAGCAGTTAATTTCTGCCCGATATTTCGTACCTTCTTCTGGAACTCCTTCTTGAAGTGGTCGAGCAGGTTGGTGTCAAAGTCCTGGCCACCCAAATGAGTGTCACCAGCGGTAGCCTTGACGGTGAAAACTCCTCCCTGGATATGTAGCAGAGACACATCGAATGTACCACCACCCAAATCGTAGATGAGAACGTTCCTCTCCTTCTCCGACTTGCCGGATCCGAGACCGTATGCAATGGCAGCTGCGGTGGGCTCGTTGATGATACGGAGAACGTTCAGCCCAGAGATGGCACCTGCGTCCTTGGTTGCCTGGCGCTGGTTGTCGTTGAAGTAGGCAGGGACTGTGATGACGGCCTTCTCGACCTTCTTGCCGAGCTTGGTTTCCGCGACCTCCTTCATCTGGGACGAGTCAGCTAAGTTTATTGTATACGGGGGAGGCTTATCGCACCTTTCCGAGAACCATGGCCGAGATTTCCTGGGGCGAGAAGACCTTGGCTTCGCCCAGGTACTGCACCTCGACCATGGGGTTTCCACCCTGGTCGATGACCTTGAAAGGCCACGACTGGATATCCTTCTTCACGGTCTCATCGTCGAACCTTCGGCCAATCAAGCGCCTGAGAAGAGGACCAGTCAGCACATGGCATTCATTCTAAAACAGAGGCAATAATTTTAGAACTCACTTGACATCGAACACGGTGTTCTCGGGGTTCATGGCGGCCTGGTTCTTTGCGGCCTCGCCGATCAAGCGCTCCTCACTCGTAAATGAGACGAACGAGGGAGTGGTGAAGCTACCCTGCTCATTGGCAACTGTAGTTCAGAAAGTCAGCCAGCCGCTTCCCCATCTTATTGCAAGCTGGATTCCGTACTGATTTCGACATTGGTGCCCTCGTAGTTGGCAACGCAAGAGTAAGTGGTGCCTGGCGGTGAGCATTAGCGATAAATGTATGTGCGCTTTGTGGGCAAGGGGCGCGCACCAAGATCGATGCCAATGGCACCCTCGTAGACTTCGTCACTCATGATTGGTATCAAGGTAGGGAATTGAGGGAGAGGTTGGAATGGGAGCGAGGGAGGTGCGAAGGCGGTGGAGGACAAAAGTTCCTCGCTCAGCACGGCACTAGCGAGAAATTCGAAAAATCTTGGCGTCGTTGCCTCGGCGAAAGATTTCGCCGGCCCGCTATCGATTGCCGAGGACCGGCTGCAAACCTGGACGCGGGCACCGGCTCTACTGTGTATATCGAGGTGCAAGTCAGAGGCTCGTCCTGGGGAAAGTTGCAAGGCTTTCTCTAGAATCTTGACGTCTTGGGTCTGCTTTTGCCCTGAGATGCTGGGCGCTCCAAGTTTGAATCTCTAGTGCTCCCGACTACGCACAAGACGGCACCGCACTAGCTGTTGACCTTACTTTTCGAATAGAACTCGCAGTATAGTCAATGATAGCCCGATTCTAATGTATGTTTAGCCTTGTATCTTAATCTCAAACCTGGCGTGCGTCTCTCAAACCCTGCCCAACGTGTAGCGACCAGGACGACCGACCGTACTTCCTACACCCACACACAGCATCTGAAGGCAGCAACATTGGGCAGCAATGGATTGCTATTCAATCTGTCTCGCCAGTTTTTCAAACAAGGAGCTGGCCCATATAACGAGCTGTGACATCCTTCTCTTCACACCCTACCTACCTGAAGCAATGGAGGGCGCAACGCTTGCAGTTCTGAGTATGTAACACACTTCCCAACCATGCCCAAGTATTCGCTCCCATTGGAGAGATTCGTCAATTTCGCACAATGTCTTTGACGGGTCGGAACAGAATGAACGATGGAAAGTTCTATTTCCGTGTGTCGACTTCGCTAGGAAGGTTCTCGAGTAGCTGTTGGTTTCATATCAATTTGATGATTCCATCCGTCGTGCTCTTTGATCTAAAGAGCGTTCCCCGAGAAACAAGCTAGGAAGCTACAAAGACATGGTCTCTAACAATACCGAACGTTGGGCCTACGTCGGGTGTGCGGTTTCCATGGAACTTTTCGCCTCCTCGGCGGTTGTATCGCAACAGCGATTTTTTCTGCCACTATCAACAATGATTTCAATGACGATCTTATGAGAAGGTGGAGCGTGCCGCTCCTAGATTTTCCAGCTTAGATGCTCTTCGCCGAGCAGCGTCCCTCAACACGTTCGCCGTGCATAGTTACTTCCTGAAATTCCAGAGAACTCGCCGAAGCTGCTGCGATGGCGTACGAGTCTGCAAACGGGCAGACATGCAAGACGCTGGATCTGAGCACCCTAAGATTTGAGCCCTCGCAATTCTTGTCGCTTCCTCCAAGAAAGTAATATCGACATGGGAATGGAATACAATGTCAGGATCGGGATATTGAGGTTTGGAAAATAGAAGAGCAAGGAAAAACTAGAGGCTGCGAACGCGTAGAATGGGGGAAGTATGGGTTGAGATAGCTTCCCTTTGCAGATGGGGATTCAGGCCCAATACCAATAAGCTCGGCTATATAGTTTCCGGCAGCATAGGGTTTCCGGCAGCCGTGATCAACACCACCCATCGTACAAATATCGACATACATCTTAATTG
>ML996122.1:0-264953 GCA_010093805.1 Polyplosphaeria fusca | reverse complement strand
GTCCTATCTAGGCTTAGTTGCTACTTAGTTAGGTCTAATTTCTACTAGCTACATCTATAGTTATATAGAAGAAGCTCTTTAATTGGTTTAAACTTATAATTCTCTTGGCGGGCCACTTGGCGGCCCGCCCATTGCGAACCCTGCCCTAGAGGCGATGGCATGTAGGGACTGCTAAAGAAAAAGGGATAGAATGCAGCTCTTGGTATGGTCTCTTACCAGGCATAGTCACAACAACTCAAAATCAAGCGGTCAGCGTTGCACCGGGCTAAATAACTAGATCCTGCTCTCCTTAAGGCGCTAACAATTGCAGTGCTCATGAAAGGAGCCGTTGCCGTACAACTGTGTGACAGCTGTATCCCAAGATGCCCAGAGCCTTTCCATATCTGAATATGCTCGCAGCCATAGCATGGCTAGTACCACCTGATTCATCTGCCGAGTGACTCTCGTAAGTTAGTCCTTGTCTGGAGACATGCCAGTCTGCCCACTGCCACGTCTATTGCACAGGATCCTAGTATGTCCTAGGCATCTTCCTATGCGTGATGTTCTCCTCCAAATGAGTGGAAGCGATGCCTAACCTCGTTGTGGTATACGGATCGGTTGCGATGCATTCGAAGGGCGGGCGGGCGGGCGGACGGGGTGGAACCGAGGAAACATTGTATTCGCACACCGGCATCGTCGACGGTCGGTTTATGGAGTTAAGGGCGGCATAGAGTATTATTACTATGTCAAGTGAGCTTATAAGTAGGTATAAGCGTGTATTAGCTAACTTATATCTTAGGCTTGACACGTTAGCTGATGAGCGCTAGGCCTGCTCCCAATCCGATATCGGATTTTATGATTTTCCGGCCCGCTTGGCATAATCACTGTACAGCCGCGTAGCCACACATTGATCAGTAAGTTACGCTGTTATCATTGGATTGAAACGTTGGGTCATGCTCCACTAGCCACAACTGGCCATCGCCATTGCCGGAGGTACCGATCGGCGTAGCAGCCCTACCTAAATCGAGCTCCCCTCGTAGCCTTACGGCTGGTTATGGCTCCTTAATGCTACTAATGTACTCGTAGACCTTTATGAAAAGTTTTTCGAGTTGCGACGAGAGAATAAGTGAAGTGGTGGCCTTGTACTAGATAAAGCTTGTTTCGCGATAAGGACGTCGTATTCGCGAATCAGGCGGGCACGGGTCCATTTCAATGTAATTTTTATATCAACATAGCTGCGGATGTTTAGAAGACGCCTTAGCAAGTTGTTCAAGGATAATACTATAATAATCTAAGCGCACACAGGCTTACGGATGCTGCGAAGGCAAAGTACCAACAATCTTTCCCGTTACGGCGGTTATTCCGTTACGATTGGATGCACGTTAGTTAATTTTTCGATTCAAGGAAACACTTCTCGATGGTATCATGAATTGGAAAGGAATAATCAGTCTCCATGGCTGTCCATCACCGTGCCGAGAAGGAGTAAGTAAAGATTCAGCGCGCTGCGAAACACGACAGCTCCAAGAGCAATTAGACATGGGTATCTATCTACATACAATCCAAGACAAGCCAAAGCCTCTGTCCAGTCTATCAAACCCAATGCCATGAGTCCCCCAACGCCGACGCTAAAAAAAGAAAACGAGACCAAGGCCATCCAGCCTACCCAAGACGACAAACGAAAAAGGTGGCAACAAGAAACGAAACGTCGACACACCAATCCTCCGCGAAACTAAACGAAACCAAACAAAAGAAAGAAACAAACGAAACGAAACGGGTCAAAGCCCGAGTGGCTTGTTCATGCGCGCATCCCGAACCCCGAAGACCACGCCTCGACAACACGCTCCACGTCCACTCTAGTACTCGGACCAATGCAAATCCTCGGGCCTCTCATACTCCATGACATAGCGATTCCTCCTCCGCCTGGCGCGCTCCTGGGCACCGAAACAGCAAAACAGCCGAGCGAGCGCGGTCCTCTTTTTCAGGGGTGTGTCGAGGAATTTCTCGTTTGAGGTAATGGACGAGGAGGATGAGGATGTTGTTGGGCTGAGGGGGATGGTTGCGTTTGCGAAGATGAGGTCTGAGGGCGCGTGGTTGCGGTTGTCGATGAGGAGCCCGTTTTTGGTGGAGATGGCGGAGGAGGGGGTGGGTGTCGTGGTGGGGGAGGTGGTGGAGTAAGGAGGGAGGGATGTGTTGATTGGGCGGGGGGAGGCCGGGAGGCCCGCGTAGGGGGAGTAGGGTGGTGGTGGTGGTGAGGACATGGTGAGGGTTGGTGGTGATTGGTGTATTTGTTGATTTGGTATGTATATGGGCTTCTCTATGTGGGAAGAGTACGTGTGGCGTCTTCAACAAGGTGTAGTAGTATATGTACGCTCAGCTTGAGGAGGGGAACAACTGGACATGCGATACCAGCAGGCCTCAGGACACTGCGGTGACCGAAATATATAAGGGGAACGCATGTGCCTTCCCTCCCTACGCCACGGGGTGCGATAATGACAAGGGCGGACAGGATTGTGCAGAGACGTCATGCCAGGATTAGTCGCAGCCCTGCCTATCACCACATCCCCGAGCGGCGCCGTCCCTGAAGGTCAGCAGCAACCAACGCCTGGGGTTGCGTTGGGCTTGACCCTCGCCGCATCCAATGGCATTTTTCCCCGCGACGAGCATGGCGCACGTCTGCGCCAATCACCCGCGACGCTCGTTTCCACGGTTTTCAAGGCTTCGACGAGATGGATGCGATGGACAAGTTTCGAAACCGTCAAGTGCTTCATGCGATGATGCACCGTGTCCCTCAGGGGCATGGTTCGGTCTGTGCGGGGGGAAACGACACAATCTCACAATCTCGTTGCGGACAATCTAAGCCATTGCACGGTGCGGCTAGCGGGCCTGGTTTTTTGCGGCCTGGGTGGCTTGCGCGCTCGCGTTTGCTGCACCCCTTGAAACAAGCGTCCCGGTCTCATGCGTGGCCGCTGCGACTCGAGGATAGGTCCGACGGAAGAAAAGACTGGCTGTTTCCTGTCCAGAACGGTCCGAAGGCGGGCTTCATGCAACTTGTTTGTTTCGTGACATGCCCGTATCGTGATGAGGGGGGTCGAGGGTGCAGCTTTCTCGTCGCAACTACTTGAGCTGAACTGTGTCCGCGATCCTGAGGCGTGCTGCTGGCCGTTGTTGGCTGACCGCGACGAGTGGCGGACACAATGTGCGCTTTTGCTGAGTCGAGCTGGCTGCAGAGTGAGTCGACCGCTGTGCCGCAGAGAATCGGTGAGGGTCCTAAGGGGGGATTGGCTCGCACGCTCTGACGTCTGTTGTGATGAGGCACGGGTGGAGAAGGGCCATGGTGAGGTGTATCCACGCCTCTTCGCCGCAGGTAGACAGACGCCTCGCGATAGCTCAATCAGCCGACTGTGTCACCATAAGTGTCTTTATCGATATGACTATTTCTCCGGCACCGATCGTGTAACGCTACGTTGCGGCATAGACTTCGATATTGCCGCCATGCTGGGCTGGTGGGACCTCGGTCAGCCCCAACGGATCCCGAGGGAACAATGAGCGACGGCTTGGTGATCCTCACATTGCTGATGTATCCTTCCAGAAGTAACGTTATTTCCCACCTCTTATGCATAGTTATTGCTGTTATTTCAACCTCAGCAGTCGAAAGCCTTCCTAAAACACTAACAGACACATAACCATTTGTGGAAGGTACATCTCAATCTTGCTGGCAGGAACAAACCGCCCCCATTCACCACCCGCCCAAGTCTTCATGCGCTTATTTCGGGTATTGCTTTTGCTCTGCCTCGATGCGGCGGCGGCAAAGAAAGGCAGTCGGCCTCGTCAAAAATATCATTGCTACCCTAGACGCGTCGCTGCCTATGTTGCGGCACAGCTTCAACCCTGCGCGGCTGCCACCAAGTGCTCCAATGGCAATGCCCCATCCGAGTCCATCTGCACCAAGGGCGCTTCAGAATGGAGAAAACGAATGAGGCAGATTTCTTCGATAGCTTGCTTATAATCAGTTGAAAATAGCGGTATGCCCAACGCTAGACACGCCATACCTCCACAACCATGGCCAGGAATCGCTATCGAACAATAAGGCGGACTCTTACTCACATGCACACCCCCTTCCTAGTATCCATCTTTGCCTCCGCCATTCTCAGTCATTGCCAACACGGCTGCGCTAGCTTCCGATGACCCCATGACTTCTACGGCTTCGAAATCGACCAAATCACGCCAATTGCCGATCCACTCTTCCAACAGCTTCCTGTCGCCTGTTTCCATGAGCTGGTAGCAATGGCTCAGGTCTTTGCTGGTCCAGCTTGAGACGTAAGTCAGGCCTTCGGGCATGAGGCGACCATGTTGGCGAAAGCGTGTGTACACTGGTACTGGATCGCTAGATTTGAAGCGCTCGATTATCATGTAGAGCATGGTGAGTGGCTGCACCAGAAAGATTCGGTGGCTACGAAGCGAAGAGGCTGTGCGGTTGCGAGAGAATAACTCCTTTTGTGCTGATGCTTTGCATGTGAAGATCTGTTTGGTGATGTATGAGACGTGTACGGTAGAGTGCAAGACGGGGAGTGATTTTTGTATTGGACTGGTTCGCATCGAGCAAGGTAATAACCTACCCAGATCCTTAGGTCTCAGCTAACATCAGGTTTCAAGTCGTATCTTCCTACACTTCCACTTGTGTAGAAACACTCACACCAAAGCTGCCATCTGCAGCTGAACGCCAGTGACATGCTTCGGTGACGATTGGCTTGACATCGAGCCAATCAACACTCGCGAAGCCCCTCATCCTGGTCGTTGCTCGTATTCGACATCAGACAACACCATAAACCCCTCAAGCTCTGTTCCTTATCATCAAGCAGTATATGGCCTTCTACATCAACTCCACAACTGTCGCCTACTCACATGGCTGATGCGTCCACCGCGCCGACTTCTCCAACCGGAGAAGCGACCTTCTCATGCCCCAGCACCACAACCACAGCATGGCACTCCACTCCCCCATTCGAAGAATCCACCCAACTCTGCACCACCCTCTCCTACACTCCCCCTACATCCGAAAAGCCCCCCCATCTCCACAACCACGGCCCGTCCCAAACCCTCCCCGACGCCCCCCGCATCCCCCTACACACCCCCTCCATCCTCACCCACACCCTCACCGACCTCTCCACCACCCGCATGCACCCCCTCCGCGAGAAACTCTGGTGGTCCGGCCCGACCCCCTCCATCCGCCCTCTGAGCGAACATCTCACCCTGGAGCGCCGCATCAAGATCACCGAAGACCCAACCATGCACCTCGTCTGGACCGACAACCTGCTCTTCCTCAAACCACTGCCCGCGTACCTGTGCTCGCACGCCTTCTGGCAGCACCTGCTCGACCCGGCCAACCACGAGATCAGCGCTGAGGTACGCGACGAGGTGCGCGCTGCTGCTTTGGGGTTCTTGCGCACGTACGCAAGGCTCGTGCAGCGGCGCTCGGATTTTCAGCTCGCGGTGCGGCTAGATTTACTTGCGTCGTTCCCGTCGCTCTCCTTTGAATCCTTCATCCTGTTCATCCAGGCGTTCGACGACATCCCGGATGCGGCCGTGGGGCTGCGGTGGAGGTTCGGGGAGCTGAGTCTCGAGGCGTTGAACTTTTACTCTTTGCTGTGGCTCAAGACGTGGCATCGCAATCGGTATGAGTCGAGGTACGGGGCGTATTTTCAGCGGTTTTTTCCGGTCGTCTTGTTCATGTTTGCGCTGTTTAGTGTGATTTTGAGTGCCATGCAGGTTATTCTTGCTGCGAGGCAGCCGGAGTTGTGGGGTACGGATAATCGGGGGCTGCGTAAGACATTGAATTTGTTTGTGTGGTTTGGCACAGAGGCTATTGCGTGGAGTCTTGCGTTTGGTTTACTGTTTGTTTTCTGGTGGTTTTGGAGGTCGATTGCTGAGGCTATCAAGGCGCATAAGAATAAAAGGGGGTTAAAGGAGAAATTGGTGGTAGATGTTACATCTGCTGCTTGATGTGTACGCTATTGGTTTATTACCCAGCATGGATCAGTGCTGTATTTTGTATTCATCAGACTTAGATATAGTGATTGATTCACTGCTTCCTCGATTAACACGCTGGGATAGGGTGAAAGGGGAAGTATCTGTCACATGACTAATATATTCATCCTTTCTGTCTTTAGTGATTTTGTTTAGTACTCAATTAGCTTCTTCTACTAGGGTTGGTCACACTGACCGTAATTGATCATCTCTCACTATCTGTTTTCAAATAGTCGCCTTGGAAACCAACTCACCGCATTGAGAAAATAATTTGGAACAACAGCATTTCACTGGCATCGCGAATACGTTCGTTCGGGCTGTTATCTTGGAGGACCTCGAAACTTCTGAGCTTGGAGCTCGTAACAAATCTAGCACATGTCACCGAACCTACCAACCCCAGCAACCTCACTTCTTCCTCTTCCCTCCACCTCCACTCCCCTCCCCCTCATTTTGAAACTTCCTCTTCCTCCCCTCCTTCCTCCAAAACTCCTCTCTTTCCCTCTTCTCCCTCGCCGCCCTCTTCTCTTCTCCGTCCTTTACCTTTTTCCGGTACGGCTCCCGCCTCTCTTCCTGCTTCTTCCTCCTCGCTTCGACCTTCTCGTTTCGAATCGCCATGACCTCGTTCATCAACCTGCGCGCCCGCTTTTCTTCTCCGTTGCTGACCACGGCTCGCTTCTGCAGATACGTCTCCTTCTTCTGGGGCTTCATGGTTGCGATTTGGGATTTGAAGGGAAGATCGGCGGCGAGTTTGCGTGGGACACGGAGGGGGTTGAAGTGTCGGTCCTGGCGCTCGATGGCACGGTAGGATGAGTTGCGTTCGGCGGGTGTGGGCAGGTCGAGCGCGTGGCGCACTTGGCCGGTAAGACGCATGCCGGTCCAGCCAGTACTCTCGCCCTCGGTGGGAGCTTCGAGAAGATTGGCGACGGGGTTGTAGAAACGGTGAGGTTTGATGGGGTACCAGCAGCGAAGAAGAACAATGTCACTCATAAGAATCTTGTCCTCGAAGGTCGCTCGGAAGTGGCCCTCTGGCTTACTTAAAGCGCGCTTAATCTGGCCGCGGACGCCAGAAACGGTTCTGATGCTGGCGCCCTCAAATTTGGCAACTTCGAGGGCAGTCTGAAACATGTCTTTGAGGAAGGCAGTGTTCTTGAAGATCTTGTAGGGGACTGCGGTGAGCTTGAGCTTCTTGACAATTTCGACACTTTCGTCTACACTTGTAACAACACCTGTTGCCGCTATCCTGAAACCGGGGTTTTTGTTTGATAGAGACTGAACGCAACTGAAGCCAGTGTTTGGCGCGACTAGCGGGCCATAGAAGGTGGCGAAACAGAACATGTGCTCTGGAGTGTATTTCCTGACACTTCGTTAGCATCGAAAATAACGATAATACTACAAAGAACTTACAGCATCCTGTTGCGCACCCGCGAATCGGATATGCTAAAGATAGGCAACGTCTGAAACCGCCTCCAGCCAAGCGACAGAATGATCGGATCGTTGGTCTTGAGAATTTTCTTGAACCAACGATGCCTCTTGATACGGACTTGGACGAATCCAAACCGCTCTTCTGTCGCCGTGAGGCCCCCGATCAAGATAGGATGTTTCGGGTTAAAGTTGGCACACCATTCGTATGGTACCTTCTCCAGGACAATGCGAGCATAGGTTCCAGCTTTCAGACCTTCTACCCGCACTCGAGATGTCTCGTCAAGTTGTTCAAACTCTGCACGATTGATGTCTTGCTGCTTCTGCAGCATGGCTTTCTGAGCGTCATACCAGTCGTCCTCGCCAAATTCTTCTTGCTGCGCTTCTCGATCATTGGTCTTGTCATTAAGAAAACCATCTCGGTCTTCTTCCTCAAATCGCAGTTTGAGCTCTTCTTTTCTCTTTGCAGTTCGTTCCCGTTCTTGCTCAAATGTCTTGGCTTCATCATCAGGCTGTGGCTGTTCCTTTGGCTTCTTGCCGCCAAACGTTTCGCCTGTCTCGAGATCCTCGAATTCTCCGTCGCCTTCCGAGTCGTCATCAAAGCCTGAGAAGTCTTCTTCTTCGTCTTCGTCATCGCTTCCGGCATCCCCGGGCTTCCCAGCCCTATGGCTGGACGCAAATCGACTGCGCAGGGCCTCGATGTTATCCTCATCCTGCCACTTTGCCTCTAATGAATCATAATCGAAAATGGGAATATATCGATCTTCAGTGTTCTCAAAATCATCGGCTTTTGATTTTTTGAAGAAATTGTCTTCGTCATCGTCTTCCTTTTCAATATCTTCTTCTTCGTCTTCAGGCTCGTCACCCCTCCACTTCTTTACGACCTCAGCAGGGGTTAACGAAAGGTTGTACATGAGCCGAGCAAGTTCTGTTGTTCGGTATGGCCTCTTACGCCCATGCATTTTCAATGCACTGTCCCGAAGGTTGGTTTTCCATCGGAGGGCGCCATCATCATCCTCATCCTCATCCTCGTCATCTTCATCGAAGTCCGGCTCCTCCACAGCGTCTGAGTCTAGTTCTTCTCCTGATATTGAGCCCAGATCGGAGTCGCTGTCGGCAAAGGCGATATCGTCAGATGCATCACCATTGCCATTTGCTTCAGAATCTCTTCTTCGTGCAAATGTTGGCTTGCTGTCAGAGTGTCCGTTGGTGTCAAGGTAACCTGTGTCATCTTCATCATCTTCCACGTCACTGGCGTCCTCGTCCATGTTGCCTTCCATATCATCCTCGTCGCTGCTGATGCCCCCAACATCGAGTTCATCGTCGTCATCTCCAAACGCCTGACGCCGTCGTTTCTTTCTTGACTCATTCTCATCATTTGCGTTATTCCCATCCACAACGTCACCTCCGCTGAATAATCGCATTGGAGCATCTGCTTCGCCAAGAAGCCTTCTACCGCCTTGCAAGCTAACCATCATCTGCTCGCCTAGGCCACGCTCTTGGTCCTCATCTTCAGTCACGTTGAAAGTGTTTGTCTTTATATCGATAAACACTGCGTCTTTGTCCATGAGAACGCCTCCCACGTCCGACATGGGCGCAAACAGAATCTTTTGCTTCTCGCCCAGGCGCGTTCGTTTCGTTTTGCCAGTGGCTTTTGCTATTGCTTGTTCGGCATAAGGGGTCGGACATGGATCAGGGAGCGGTTCTGCTGTGGACACAGATAGATCGCCTACTCCAGGGACATGCACTTTGGCCCCTTCAGCAGGGAAATTTGTCCCGCGTATATAGCCATACAGAGCCACAGACCGGTCGCACTTGGGGTCTTCTTCGATGGCAATTGGGTCGGTGATATCGAGGAAGCGGTCGGCGAGACAGTAAGGATGCGAGTTCCGCCACACCAAGGGCCTTGGATTCTTCATAACGGAAAGGAATCGGCTCAAATTGAGAATCTCCCTGTCGGGATAGCGCCCGTTATGTATGCCTGACAGATAGAACAGCTTTGCTCCTTGATATAGCTCGCTCCAGAACCTGTGTTTGAGGCGTTTCTTGGTCATCTTCAAGATCTCTTGCTTCTTGAATAGATCCAAATGCGTCAGGATCTACCACCAGGTCAGTACGTCAAGCTGTCCATTCTGCCACAATAGAGGACCTACGCCGAATACATTGCCAGGCATACCACTCGTCTGCATGACATTGAGGAACTCCATTGTCTCCATTTCAAACCCAAAGTTCCCATCAATCATGAGCAGGACGATATCAACCACCTTGGCCAAGTCCATCATGGCGGCAAGCGAATCCGCTGGACACTCCATGAACGTGAGTCTTCTTCGTTTCGATGTGACGACAGTCAATGGGCCTCTTGGGTTCGATATAGTCTGCTTCGTATACCTCTTGATCAGCGACTTGATTAGAGTGGTCTTGCCGACACCACTGGGTCCGACTACGCCGACAATAAGAGGAGGAGGGTCTTCGGGGAGGCGGTCGACGAGCGGGACGTGGAAGCGCTTTTCTTTGACCTGTAGGAACTGTGAGTGATGTGGCTATCGTAAGAGAGTAGAACCGCCTACATCGTGAGAGCGCGCTGCCCGTTTCTGCAGTCGTCCCGGTGCGGAAAAGGCAAATGCCTTCGGATTGCGGTCCCCAGACTGGCCTTTCTTCTCCTTTTTTTGCCTGTGCGGCCTGTTCGCTTGGTCGGCCATCTTGTCACCTCGATTCTGTTCGCAATATCCGCTCTAATCGAGGGCAGAACGAAGCGTCAGCGACCGCGGCGCACAGTGAATGCGCTGAAGCTGCTCGTTTCCAAATTTTGGACGCTAGCGGCGGCTGCCAAGATTTCGCGACTGGGGTGCGTTATCGATAAGAGAGTGAGGGCAGGCGCTAAGTGGGCTGAGGGTGAGGGGCGCACGTCATTGTCAGATGCAGCGGCAATCAAGGCCCATACCACGTTGGGCTCAAGGGTCTGTGTGTATATATAAGGCTTCGAAGACCCCGCCGTGGTGTGAAGAACACACGAGTCAAGCACTTGAATCTGCCTCATCTATCAGAACTACAAACTATCTCCAAACCTACTACACTCACAATGCCTGCCTTCAACGTATGTTGCCTGGTATGAACTGGACTTGGTAGTACTATGCCTAACGCCCAACAGGTCACCCTCAAGTCTGGCGCCTCGCCGTCTGAACTCGAGTCGTAATGCTTCTTCTACCTTTCTGCCATCCACACCCACTCACAATCGCCAGTGCAAAGAAGAAGGTCACCGACGAAGGCGGAAAGATCATCAACGAGTTCACCCTCATCAAGGGCTTTACGTATGTCTACTATCATGCCATGCCCCAGTCCTCTCTTCCGCGATGCTAATGAATTCCTGTCAGTGCTGAGTTCCCCGCTGATGCTGTGCACACGCTCGAGACCAACGACCACGTCACGGTCGAGGCTGATTCCGAGGTCAAGACCCAGTAAACGGTGCTTAACGAAGAGCTCATGATGGAGTTGGGATGGATTTAGACACTTGCATGATAGCGTGGCATCAAGCGGTGTTGGGCTGCATGGGTGGACATCTATGGTAGATATTCGGACTTCAATGGATTCATCATAATCCTGATGCTCATGTGCACCATCTCGCTGCTACGACCTGTTGAACGTCTGCTTGGACACGCGTCCATGGGAAAGCTGCTTTGCCTAGCAGTATAGTCCTCCAGATCCCCAGCAACGCCATGTCCCAAGCCTTTAAGCCCGGCATTGATGGCTCTCAAGAATAGGTAATGAACGCCTCTTCCCTGCCCATACTCGCCCATACAACATCATATGTATGGATTATCCTCAACCCTGCCTACACCCCTCAAACTTAGATACACGTCCGTACCCCATCCCCACATGCTTTGCACAGCGATGCCGCCGCCAAAGTACTCGGCATATGCTCTTCCCAGTGGTAATCCGTACCCCAAGCCCGCGAGGCTGTGAGCACCATCACCTCCCGGTCCGGATATAGCATTCAGTGCGTCCATGCCGCCGCCGCCGCCTGGACCTCCAGACAGCGATGTAGATGCCTGATCATCATTGAACGTTGTGAAGCTATAGTCCCAGATGTGTTCATAATTTTCAGGCGCAATGCCCCCTCCCCGATCCCTTATTCGAATCGTCACGCCGGGCGTAGAATGCGCGAGGGGTCGGATCTGTTGATCGGCGGTAGGAGACGGAGACGTGGATTTGCCCGTGAAGCAACGAGAGGCGAGGTCGGTGTTCCCTTGATCTGCTCCTGTTATCACATGTCCTTCACCATGTTTTCGAATGGCTTCGTTGTATTCAGCTTCAGGCGAGTCGTCCGGTAGCGGCGCAATGGTGACTTCGATCGCTTCTCGCTCATGCGCCTGCTCAACGGTCGCCCGGAACGCGTTCTTGAGCAGTTCAGTTATAATGTACTCAAGATGTACCGGGACGTGAGCAAATGTGTATTCGGGCTCTCCATTGATCACCACGTGCGGCCGAACGCCGTATTTCAGCTCGCAGATCTCGCCGACAATGTTTTCGCATTGCTGGACGATTTTTGCAGGCCGTAGTTTGGTATCAATGACACCGTTGTAGCCCATATCCTCCTCCTCCTCGGGCTCGTGCATTATCTTCCGATGCGGCTGGCTCGACAAATGCAGAGCGATATGTTGTTCCGCAATTAAGCGCGTACCTATCCTCGCCCGCAAGTGTTCATCCAGAAAGCGCGTTACATCGGTAGGCGAAATGTATTTGCGGGCTTCAAGGAAGCCCCTGGCCAGAATGCTTATAGTGTTACTGTGTGTCTGGACCAAGTCTGCCATAACCTCCGCAAATTTGATCTCGTCCTCCAATGTTGTAATCTCGCGCTCCGCCCATGGTAGTAGCGTGGACAAGCTATGGAGGTAGTTCGAGTGTATCTTCGTTATGTGTGGATTCGAAACTACAATAAAGGGGAGGTTTCGGAGCGATTGGATACGGTGGGCAAGGCGAGCGGGGAGAATGGAGAGCGTGAAGTTGGCGGAGGTGAGCAATTGTGCGGTCGTTAGCGGCGGCCTGCCATGCCTACACAAGGTGAGACGAGACGTTAGCGAAGTGTGGATCATCCGAAATATGTGCGACTCGACCTACTTGACGAGGTCCGCAAGTGTAAGGGGGTGGAGTGGTGAAGAAGCGAGTCGATTGATGTCATGGTCGGTGACAGTTTTCGTATGAATGGACTGGCGACGTCGTTGGAATAGCGGGGGTCGATACGCGACGCGAGGACAACAGAGCTTGATAGACTGTGATTGAATTATCACAGGTCGCTGTAACTGAGACATTATCGCGTTCGCATCTCGGTGTTTATCGTGCAGCTAGGTCGTGCTGTTTGAGGTGGGGCGTGAGTCCGGACATAGCTCCAGGGCCTGAGCGGTGAACGCGGTCACATGGGAACCGTCATCGAGGGCCTGCATCTGGACATGGTCAATCAAATTTTCCAATCGCAAAGGTGTGATTCGCCAAGGCATCAGCAAGGCAAATTGTATACAAGTGAGCAACCGAAACTCAGAGGATGCGCGGCGAGGCCGTGTTCTTACCCTTGCAGCCTGAGAGCTCCAGGCCGACGTCAATGTCCGGACTCAACAAACGGCCATGGATCGTTGCAAATATCGAGCCAAGAACCCCGGTACTGAAATCGTAGTCATGGAAATCTCGTTTTGAATAGCAAGCAGCACCATGCATGTATATTGTGCATGTAGAGTTGCTTGCAAGTGCTCAAGTGGATGAATGGTATCGAAAGTCTATTCTATCTTTCATCTAGCATAGCTTGTATCGCATGTTGACACCATGACGCCTGCCCATGGACTCGCTCATTACCGTCGTGGAGCAGCCGTCTGATAATCGTAGACATGTGCCGACCATGCGTCGAATGACTCTAAACAAAGGAAACTTTTGGTGATATGCAAGCGTGTGTAAACCATATAACATAGGCCTTCCGCTTAATTACCACTTTGTGTTTAACCTCTGACGCTCGCCGCTCAATCATCCTCGTCTGAGAAGACCTCCTCACCACGCTTTCTCCGGGCCATTCGGTCCTTCTTCTTCTTCCTCTGTATATTCATTAGTCAAATGTTCAGCTCATATGTGTGAGAGTACTTACCATTTCTGACGAAGTAAGCTTCTTCTTCTTGCCGCCGCCCTCGATCTTATTGCCCATGGCATCGAACTTGTCCTCCTCTTCGCCCTTCTCGGTGAGACGAGGACCAGCGCCCTGGCCCTGGACCCAGTTGTGGCCGGAAGGAGTCATCTTGCCATCCATGACAGCCCAGACTTCCTCGGTCAAGTCCCTTGTGAACTCAATAGAGTGGGTAATGATAATAACACCACCCTCGAAAGCCTTCAGAGCCTTGGACAGAGCGCCGAGAGAGTCACGGTCGAGGTAGTTGGTGGGCTCATCCAGGACGATCAGATGGGGCCGCTGCCACGTGCAAGCAGCAAGGACGACCTTGACACGCTGGCCACCGGAAAGACCACGCATGCGCGAATGGGAGACGAGCTCGGCGTCGAGACCAAAGTTGGCGCAGTGTGCCTCAATCTCCTTGCGGACGAGAGGGCGGAATTGACCGCTGGCGAGAGCCTCTTTCTGATCGACATCCGCGACCATCTTCGCGTGTGAGGCAAGAATCTCGCTACGAGGAATCCAGGCGTTGTCTGCCGTCATCATAGGAGTCCACCGCTCGTTCTTCTGGCCCACGTTCTCACCAAGGGCGAAGGAGCACTCGTATTCGTACGAGTTCTTGAACTTCCTACGCGAGTTGATACCAATGACACGTCGCTGTGTACCCTCGACCCTGTAGATCTTGTCCATGGCCTTCTCGTCTTCGTCGGTGACAATCTTGTTGGCGCGGTCCATGGTCTCACGATCCTCGCCAGTCTGGAAACGCCACTGGATGTACTCAGAGGGAGTCTTGTCCAAGTGGTGATCAATATGGGCGAATGCGTGCTGCTTGATATAGGCAATACGGATGTTCTCGTGCTGGTAGAGCTCACCAGAGGTGGGGATAAGTTCACCAGTCAGGACGTTGACGAGAGTCGACTTGCCCGCACCGTTGGGACCGATGACGGCAATACGGGAACCAAGCGAGCATTGGAAAGAGATGTCGGAGATTTGGGGCTTCGAGGTACCGGGGTACTGGAAAGACATGTTCGTGACACGAACGATGGCCTTGGCCTTCGTCTTGACGCCCTCAAGGAAACCTGGCTCGGGGAACTTGAACTCCATTTCTGAAGCGCCAAGCTCATGGTAGGACTTAGCAGACGGCACGCGACGGACGAACTCGCTGAGATTGCCCCTGTACCGCTTGAGTTTGAAGCGCTCGTAGTGGATGACGTGCTGAATGACGTTGTCCAGGAACTTGCTGTCGTGGGAAATGACAATAGAAGTGCAAGGAGAGGTGATCAGATAATCCTCAAGCCACTTCACGTTCTTGACGTCCATATGGTTCGTGGGCTCGTCCAAGAGAAGAATGTCGGGCTCCTCGAAGACAGCACGGGCAAGAGCAAGCTTCATTTTCCAACCTCCAGAAAGAGCAGTGATGGGAGCTGTAAATTGTTCGGTAAGGAAGCCGAATTCAGTGAGCTTGCCCTCGACCTCAGGCTGAGGAGAGTTGATACCGACAGACGCCAACTTCTTCATAGTCCATTCAATGACAGTCTGCTCAGTGTCGGCGGAGTCAAGGTCGTGCTCGACGTAGACGGTCTTGACCTCGCTCTGCTTGGGAAAGCCTTCGACCTGTTCGTTGTTGATGGCACGCATCAGCGTGGTCTTGCCGGAGCCGTTGGGGCCGAGGAGACCATAACGCTGGCCACGCTTCAAACGAAGGTGAGTCTGGTTAAGAAGAATCTTTGCACCGTACGCCAAGTTGAATGTGCAGTTGCACAGATCCTCGCCCTCTTCCTCATCCGGCTCAGGAACGTCCTCTTCTTCGGCGCCAGGATTGGATCGCTTGCGAAGGGAGTCGGAGACACTCTTGGATTCATCATCGCCAATGATGGCGGCAACGAAGGGTCCAATGTTGGTCTGCCAGTTGAGTGTCTCGAAATCCTTCTCATCAACGAGTTGGCCACCAATGGCACCGATGTAGTTGACGATGGGGTCAAACTTGGCGTCGACTTTGTACTTGGCAGGGATGACCGACTTGAGGTGGCCAGCAACGGTGGCAGCGTCGCCTGCCTTGGAGATTTCGGGGATCTTGCCGTCCTTGACGTGACCGACGCGGATGAGAGTATCGAGACCTTGGCGGGTCTTCTCACGAGCCTCGGGATCAGCCAAGTTATCAAAGTTCTTCTCCAAAGCCGGCATCAGCTTGGGCAAGAAAGCAGCGACAATCTGGGGATCCTCGACGAGCTTGCACATGTTGTCGATGATGACGGCTGACTTTCGCTTGATGGCAGTCTCACGTTCAACGAGACCACGTTCGAGAAGAGGCACCATAATAGCAAGAGTCGGCTCGTGCACATCAGTGACGAAAGTAGTGGCACCGAGAAGATGAACGGTCTCGGGAACGTTCTTGGGCTTCGCGATACACTTGATCAGCTCAGGAATGAAGCGCTCAATATCCTTGTTGGAAATCAAGGCACAAATCTTCTCCATGGTGCTGTAAGCAGCCTTGCTGACATCTGCCTTGGTATCCCACATGGCGCCAGAAACGACGGGAATCAGGTCTGGGACTCGGAAAGCAGTCTGAGCTGGGGCGTTCTTGCAGAGGAGCTCAATGCACTTGAGATCGGTCATCTTCTCCGGCCACTTCTGGGCGGTCTCGAGTGATTTGGCAATGTGGGGGATGATGGCCTTGACGGCGTTGGCGTTGGACGCCGAAACGATGGCCTCGGCGGCGGTCTGCGCAGCGGTCTTGACCGAGCTCATCTTATCACCGACAGCGCCCAGCACATTCGGGAGGAGGGAGACGAGGTAGGGCTCGACAGAGGCAGAGACGGTGGAGTGCTGCGCAATGGCGCGGATGGCGTCAAGCGCACGCTCACGAGCGACGGCATCCTTCTTGTTGTTGAGCTGCTTCTTGAGGAGTTCGACGGCGCTGGGAACAGTGTTAGCCCTCAGGAACGCTTTGTATTGCGTAGCAGACACGCCGGCGACATGTTTTGCACCGAGCAATCCTGTGCACCGAGTCGAGTGTCGAGAGGGAACTCGATCACTCAAGAAATTCGCGGGACAGGCGCTTCAATGTTTTCTAGGCAGTGAGAATTTGACGTACTTGGTGGGAACCTCGGCCTCTTCGATGTCGCCGTTGATGAAGGTGGCAATGTCGAGAGCGGCGGAGTTGATATCCGCCTGCTCCTTGCTGATAGTCAGCTTGCCTAGCAGTTCCTCGAGGACTTTGAGCGACTTGGAGTTCTCCGCCTTGACGTTGGAGGCGCTGTGAGCGGCATCGGTTGCGGAGGGAGCCATGTTGGGTGAGTTGTCGAAGGGTTGATTTTTTTTCTTTGTGGGAGGCGGGGTGCTTTTCGGCGGTCAGGACGACCGGGCAGGCGCAGCTGGATGACGGTGGACGTCTATCCGGGTATCTCAGGGCGAGCACGCGCAGCGCACGCTCACTCTATGCAAAGGAAAGAAAAGAAAGTGCAGAGGAGTGAGCAAGAGAGAGAAAGAGGGGGGAGAGCAGCTGGCGGGGCAGTCGCTGGCGGGCGGCTTTTTAAGTTTTCGCACGCTGCACAAAATTTCTGGCAAGGGTCGGCAAGAGCTGGTCCGTGCTATCGCTAGCGGCTCACCTACGCCTGCCGACCGTCGCCCAACATGCTGCCCTTCATTCACCGTGGCCGCTATTCTGCCCCAGCCTTCGCCCGTCGTTTGCTTCAATTGCCCCTCTTGCGGCACCTGGACCACAGACGACCCAGCCCCGATCGTGGGGAGGGGCGGCTCTGCGGCAGAGGACCGCCGGCGAGACGCTCTGGCACGTTGCAAAACAAGATGCTATATGTGGCAATGCAGGAAGCGCTGACCGCCTTCTCGACACCAACCCCGACCAGCCATCCGGGGGCGATTATGCGCAGGGAGTCGCACCAGTCCCCTCCTGGCACTGCCACCGTCCCAAACAGAAACCACTGTAGCCATTTGGACTCTCCATCGGGCTACTTTAGAGGAGTGTTGCCTATGATTCTCCCAAGTAGGAGACGACGACAGTTGCTCCGAGGAACTGAAGTCAACATCCCGTCATGCATCTCTTGCAACTGTCATCAAAGGCTACCTTAGAAGGAAGGTGATGCTTCGACTCGTTCTGGCAGAGCCCCGATCTGAACATGTCGGCGCTACGGCCGCCAGCGGATAGCTCTAGATTCTTTTCCCGATGTACATCCCGGTTCCGCCCAAGTATTCTCCACGCGGGTCTGGGTTGACGGATACTTTCGCCACAGTCCCGCATACACAGCCGAGCGCGAGAGGTGAACTGGACGCCAGGCCGGAGCGTCAGAAATAGAGTAACTGGCCAGGTTCTATCAGCAACCGCGTTTGGCTGAGCCTTAATCCCCGAGTCAAAGCTGCGGTGAGGGTCGCAGAAAGCCGTCTGGCGCTGCCAGGCATGCAGCTTTCCTGTCGTGGTCTAGTCGACCCATCCAGGGTATCAATCCAACCAACCATTCCATCTTAGCACGTTCACCCTGAGATCATCTCTCGCCTCATCTATTGCCCACAAATTTTTTTGCGCTTCCTTGTCTCGAATCTATCTACGTTGCATTGTTGTATCAATTAGCCGGCTTCATCCGGATTATTTTTCTAAAGTCTCCTGTGGCTTTTCATGGCGAGCCACGTCTAACAACGACGCAGGCTCAACTGTACAAACAGTGCACCACTATCGAATCGAAAAGGTAGGACGAGCAGCGAAAAACTAGCGTCCGAATGCCCGGGGAGAAGTCTTTGGGCATGTTCACTGTAAGCAGAGGTCTCGCAGGCATCCAAGACCTGTGTAGTCCTTCAGTCAAGCCTCGTTATGTCGTGCAGGAGTGGCCTGCGCTCAAACCCGTCTCCACAACTTATCGCTACCCCAGATTTCCTCCGCCCTGTCAGCATCTCCGCAATCCGCTTGCACAAATCAGTCCGGGCAGCGGTGTGACGTGCATGGAGGCGCACTCAGCGACGTTCGGGGAGGCAACGGTAGCTTGTACTATCAACAAGCCTCATGCATACGCCTCGTGCCAATCCCCCCAAAAATGCCAGCCGCCGCCTCGGTTCCTCTTCTGAACGTTTGAGATAGCCAGTGTCTTCATGCCTCGCTTCTTCACAACGGTCCTACTTCTTGCCCTTTGAAGTAGGCGCCAGCCGATTGGGCACTGTGTCCGGCAACTAAGTCATTCATTAAAACATGTATCAGGTAACAATGCTACAAAGACACAGTACGAAGTGTCTGCAAAAGTCGCTTGTGACTTATTACACACTCAAATAGCTTAAAGGACAGGAGCATGGATGATCATATCTACTGTACCGACTTCATACACTCAAGAGTCTAGTGACTCAAGCATCTCCTTCACGCTGCCAAACTTCTCTCTCTCTTTTCCCAAGTTGCGCCCTCGGGCACGTTCTGCAGCATCGATCCTCTTCCAGTCTTTCCATTCCAAAGGTCTAATACCCTGGGCAGTAACGAGATCCTTTACGCCATCCCAACCCATTCCCGTACTCCCATTGTTACCGTGCTCTGTATTCAGAAACGGTACGCCGGAATGCCAATCTGTAGCGATGACATCGCCAGATGTGAAAGCATCGTCCATAGTACTCGCAATGACGCCAGTCGGGCCGCGCTTCACCCAGCCTGCACAGTAAAGGCCTGGGATATGGCTGGCAGCCAGATCTCCAGGGCCGGCTGATGGTGTGATGATACGCCCATATGGGTCGTTGGGAATGATTCCAAGCTTATGATCGAAATGCACTCCAAGTTCGGCCAAACCGGGTATTTCAGCAGCTTTGTAACCAACGGATCGGAACGCTAGAGTAGCGGGAATTGTAACCGTCTCGCTTGTTGCTGATACAGATGCATTTTTTGCAAGATTGTCAGCTCCCGGAGAAAATTCTTGTCGTGTAAAGTCCACGCTCGCAAGATTGTTTGAATCACTCCCCGCGTTCATTGCGTTCGGCGCGAGAAGAAACTCCAATGCCCATGATTTTTCTGTATCTGACAAGGACGCCTTCGACCCCTTCAAGAGAATTTCTCCAATGCGTCTCTGGATGCGAGGGAGCTTTTTGATGTCCAGAGGATAGAAACCCGAATCGATGGCTCGAAAAGCGACGCCCGGCATGTTCATAAGTTCGCGCGCTTCTTTTGCTGTAAAGGCTGCCTACTAAAAATTAGCAACTACCAATTGATGGGTTCTTGAAAACATTACCTGCAAGGGGCCACGTCGTCCTACTACCTTTACAGACTCTATTCTGCTCCGAGACAGACTTTCAAGTGCCTGCTCGGTGATGTCTGTATGTCGTAACGCATTGAAAGGACTGAGAAGTATCCTTGCAACGTCAATTGCGACATTTCCCTGCCCGATGACCACCGCTTGATCCCCATCTGCCAGATTTGGATCCAAGCCCTGAAACTGCGGCAATCCATTGTACCATCCAACGAACTCTCTGGCCGAGAAGACACCTCTCAAGTCCTCCCCAGGTATATGGAGCCGCCTATCCTCCGACGCCCCGTATGAAAAGAGAATCGCATCATAATGGGGCTTCATGTCTTTTACAGCAACATCTTGCCCAACTTTGACATTTCCGACGTAGTTGAAACGCGGCGATTCTGCAACCTCTTCAAACTTTTCCTCGCAGTTCTTCACTTCGGGATGGTCTGGGGCGACGCCAAATCGTACAAGGCCATACGGCACAGGAAGCTGTTCGTACATATCGACAATGGCATCTTGTACTTTGCTCATGACACGGTAGGCAGTATAGAATCCGGCTGGCCCAGAGCCAATGACGGCCATTCGAAGGGGCTTCTTAGAGCTTGATGTACTAAAGCCATATCGGTGGGGTAAATTGGGAGGACTTTGCGTTCGTCGTGGGGTTATTGAAGGGCTGCGGCGAGATGACGAGGAAATCGTGCGGTGCCCATCGTTTGGGCCGGTTGCACAACGAGTGCGGATGGTTCGGTTCGAAGCTCTTGGTATGCGACGAACGCAGCTCGTACAGATATATTGTGCATCGTAATAGCGAGTCGCGATCATGGTGCGAAGTCGCGTTCCACTACAGGTGCGACGTCAAAGCAGATGATTGATGACTAAGCGCAACTGCATTTTTTACTGTCCCTCCTTTGACTTTTAGAAAGCAGCCAGAGCTCATAGATGATTGATGTCGAGAGAGCATTTATTCGATGTGCTCCTATATAAAAGCAGTCTTCGACTTCGTACAGGCGACAAATGACGCATTTGTCACCTCCAGGCCGAGAAGCCAGTGCGCCATCGCCAGTGTACGACGCTTGTCGCAATGCGAAGATCAGCTATCGCAACTAGTCTCAGTCCACGAAACTTGCACTTCTCAAGAAAGCCTAATTGATCCCAGGATAGAATAGTGGTCTTGAATCGTCACGCCATGAGTCGGGGCTAGTATCGATGGTTGCCATGGGCAACGCGGTTTATTTGTATGCGAGATCGCCAAAACCCATGTCGACATCCCACCAGCATTCCTTTCGCCAAGCGAAGACCACTCGTTCATTCCAGACAGTCAGGCAGCAAAGTCGAGCATTCCACAGCTTCCGCCTGTTCCACCATGGGCCGCTGGCAGCCCTACCTCTACAACGACTCGCGTCAGTCCGTCTACGACGTCCCCGATGACTTCAATCCCAAGGCCGTAACGATGGCAAGCCGCCAAGCGCCTGAGAAGCCAAAGCCAAAGCCTGATGGACCTCTCATCGACTTCAATAGGCATCCGGACAGCTACCTGATCTTACCGTATGGCAAGACCAATGCGAAGGCGATGGGCCCGAAGGTCAAGGTCTTCGTCAAGGTCGCGCGATGGGTTCAGCTGTCCTTGAGGGCTTTCACTCTCCTCGGTGCCATTGGCGCGCTGCTCTGTAGCATCTTCATTCGGGGTGCTCAAGACACGGAGGGATACATCATGAGGATACCGGTACTGTGTCTGCTACCACCTTCGCTTATAACGCTAATATGTGTATAGCCCGGGGTTGACATTGTCTCCACTCTCTACGCGATATACCATCTTCTGCGATCGGCCAAGGCGCGTCCCGCAGGAAGCTCAGCGAGCTATCACTTCTTTGCGCTCGTCATGGATGCGGGTTTCATTCCGTTTTACGTCTTCACCGCGTTGATGGCAAAACGCAACTACAATGAGGGAGCTGGAACAGTTGGGCGGTGGAGGACCTTCTTTCCCACCGATGAAGAAACGGATAAAGTGCTGAATGCGACTTGGCTGAATGCGACTGTGGTAGCCGGATTGCACTGCGCTTCCCTCTTCCTGGATCTGTACCTGGTTCTCGTCTTCCGCAAGATCTCGCGCCTCCCTCCAGATATGAATCCTCTGGAGGACAATTTGACTTCGCGCCGTAAGACCAAACACAAGCACAAGAACTCTTCGATCTCTGCCATTACCCCTCTCACCGCAGAAGAAAAGCGCTCGAGCACTCAAAGTGGAAGTACTACTATTGCGGGTAGCCGGAATTCTCAGATGGATCCTCTCATGTCGGACAAGGACATACCGATGCCAGACGTCAGCAAGGTGCCCTTCATGCACACGAGGACTAATTCCGACATGGTCTATTCTCCGCATACGCCAAACTCTGCGCGTCACTCGCGCCAGTCTGTCTACTCTCAGAATGCGTCCGCTCGCCAATCTCGTGCGGATCTGAACCATCGAGACGACCTCTACCGAAGAGACGACGGCAGCGACAATGAGACGTTGGCCCAGCGCAAGTCATTCCTCGCTCAGCAGGCCATTAAGAGGAACTCAAGGCCCAATTCAATGGTTTCCTCGAAGCAGGATTACTACACGCCTCCGACGACAGCAGAGCATGGCGCTGCTGGAGATTTGTCCCTCCACGACAACCGTCACAGCCAAGAGGATCTCCAATCTGACAACTGGTTCGTCCACGAAGAAGCATCTTTGAACGAAGAAGAACACTACAATCCTGGCAACACTTCAGTGTTCCCATCAAAGTCGAAAGGGTACAACGTGCTATCAATGTCTGAAGATCTCTCCGACGAAGAACTCGAGCCACCACTAGTCCCCCAGCCTCTGCGCATGAATCCACCAACCCCCCCACCTGCGAAAATATTCACGACGCCCGAAGTGAAGAAGACGCCGCCGCCGTTGCAGAGAACCCAGACAGCGACATCCATGTCAAGCGAGGCTACGTTCAGCCGTTCTCCTACTCGGGCCTCCACTCCCAAGTCACGGTACTATGGCGATCTGAAGGCGGCTACCCAAGGGATCAGAAACGGGGGACATTCTCCAGCCAACTCGCCAGGTAACTCGCCAACTAAGAAGTCCTATATGCCGAACAATCTGCCCAGCTCGGTCAGACAATACACGACCAATTCTCCTGCGGCCAAGAGCAACCATGAACAGCAGTCTCCGTTCAGCCTGGATAAGAAGACGTTTGCTAGCGTACGAAGGACTGGGGAGGCGGGCCATGTGCCAGTGCAAAACCAGTCGCCTCGCGTTGTGAGCAGGACTGGCGTGGACTATGTCGGCGCATACTCTTTCGAGGACGACGACTCGTATCTCGGAACGGCCAGTCGAGGACGTTATGTCAGTGGCAAGATCGCTGAAGAGGGTCTTGGAGGTCAGTGGGGAGGAGCGGGTGGCATGGGTTTGACATATAGGAAGGCAAGCGGCGTAGCTTGATTTGGTAGCATTGGAACATGCGCATGGATTACGGGGCGTTCATGGAATTTACAGGGCTGTGTACATAGTACTTCAAGAAGAGATGATCTTGGACGAATGTCGATACAAAGCGACCGTTGAGGCGTGCAATTGGCCCGTCGAATGCCGTGACGCGTCTTGTCGCTGACCGAGGATGCGTTTCCGCAGCCTGCAAAGGTACAATCAGGCTGCCACAATAATTGCCGACATGTGGAAGATGTGGCACGTCGGTAGCTGTGGATATCTGCGTTCAACAGTCTGTGGCAGGCCGTTCATTGGGAGTAATACGTCGCAATACGTCGAGGCGCTGCGGGCCGGATGGGTAATCGCGTAAACGCACGCGCGCGTGACTTCCTGATGGGTTCGCACCTTCCACCCGCGGTTCTTGCGGCTCAAACGCATTCAAAGCGTCTTTGTGCATTCTACCCTTCCATCGACGCGACTTCACCCCGGGGTCCAGCGCGCGTCTACTTCTGTCGTCGTTCCGCTGCACCTCTCCGACGACTGGGACCGACTTTGGCGGTGCCGTTCGCGTCTGCAGCTCCACCGCGTTGGCCCGTCCCCGCTCACACGGTCCTCTGTCGCGCAGACACGCTCTTCATAAACCCTTCATCCCTCACCCATCAGGGTGCCTGCATTACTATTATTCCTCCCCGTGCCCGAACGCGCCCCAACTCTCCCATCACCGCAGCCGCAATTCGATGCTGAACGGCGGGCATGCGTTGTCCGCTACGGGTGCCTACCCCACCATGAGTGAGTCGCGTCGCCTCTCGTCGAGTCCGCCGGCTGAGGTTCAAGGCACTGTGCCCGTCGAGCCAGCGAGCAGCATCACCAGCATCCCAAAGCTCTACAAGCGCGAGCTGCCCGATTCGCAGGAATCCTTCGTGTCCACCGCATCAAGTACATTCGCCGTGCCTACCCTGCTGCCATCCTCGAGTAACGTCTCCAATTCGACAGGTGCTGGCACAGAGTTCACCTCGCCGTCCACCTCGACTCTCCCATCAAGCCAGAGCCAGCCCAGGGCTCGCGTTGATCCGCCATCGCCGAGCCAGGTGCGCGTCCAAGATGCGCGAGCACATGCACCGCGACTCGACACGACAGCACCGCAAACCGGTGACACGACAGCAAGCCCCATGTTCATCGACTCTCCGGTGTTCGCGCAAGGGGCCAAGAGAACCGCGGATGGAGCTGTAAAAGACATGAGTCTGACTGGAAATGCAGGCCCAGCAACCGCGGCAGGACAAGGCCACAAACGGACGAAGAGCACCGAGTCAGGCTCCAATTCCCGGATTGGAGAGGTACGTTTGGTCTTCACTGTCTTGCGATTTGGTTTGTGGCTGACGCTTCCTGTAGCTTTCCGCACAACTGCGAACGCGACTCTCGTATGCCATGGTGAAGGTGCAGAATGGATGGGAGAAGCAGTCACTTGAAGAACTTGAAGAGCAAACCTCGCAGCGTGGCTCTCCAGTCTCTGTGAATGCACGAAGTGACGGCTCTCGGCCCATGTTCGACTCGCCTCGCACATCAGACCGTCCACGCAGACCGAGCGGAGTCTCTGACAATTCTGACCAGATGATGATGTCTCCAGGCCAAGGTAGTCCTGCTGTACTATCCAGATCTCTTGCCGCTACTCCATCCTGCAAGTCCATACTCCTTTTCCTCGTAATATTGCACCGCTAACACTGTCTGCAGCATTCTGGCACTCAGGCCCCAAGCCTCCTTTGAGTGGCATGACTAATGGCATGGCTGCAACAACTACTGGGTATGGCCCAGTCCTTGCTCCAGCACCAGAGATCGGACCTCGTAGAAAACGTCGTTCAAGTGCTTCACATGCCCCCCCTCCTTTGCTCGGTTCGTCCCAACGCAAACATTACAGCGACCTGAGTGGCACACCCCGAACACCAATAACTACCCCACGTCCAGGAATTCTGAGAATGCCGAGTCAGCAGGCCGAGAAGGACGCTGTCGATACGCTGCTCTTTATGAGTAGTCCTAATAATACAGGCCGACTGCCACACACGAGCATGGACACTCAAGCACACCCCAGCCCCCTGAGGCCCGAGGTTTCTGCGCCCAGACGAGTAATGTTTGACACAAACTCTTTGAAGCCCAATGAACACAGATATCCGCCATCGGCGATGAAAAAAGAGGGTCATCATGTCGCACACTATCGATCCGATGGAGCTCGTTGATACCTTGGCAGCAGCACCACACTCGCTGGTGGCATTCCACCCCACGGATTCGGAGAACGGCATCTTAACAACAGGGACGAAAACATTGCACGGTCGGCGTTGTGGAGATACCCAATTGTTTCATCGAACTGAAAACATGTGCATTGACTTGACGGCTTCAAGATTGTCTGAAGACGCGATTTCATTGGCCCTGGCCGGACTCAAAACAGACTTATCAGTTGATTGCCAACGATTTCTTAGATTGTTTACTTTGCATATCTGACGATGTCACGGCATGAATAAGGCTGGCGCATTCAGCTGTTGTATATGTGGCGTTGGGTCACGAATAATAATGATCGACCTCCGAATTCAACTAATTCCTGAGTCCTGTTTGCATCTACACGTGCGTACTTCTACCCCATCCCATCTCGGTGCTCATTTCCGTGACCTACAGTTTGCTCTTCATATTCTCCTCCGCAGAGCTATAATCCCACTTAGGCAACTTCATCGTCCCCTTCTCAAAAAGATGCTTATGCATATCAAAGCTATTCCACAACAAATGCGGCTCATGCCCCCACCCCCTCTTCATACACTCAAACTCAGCCTTGTTGAAGTAATCCTCCAATATCGGCCTATACTCCGGATGCGCGCAATTCCTGATAATCACCCTCGCGCGCTCGCGCGGCGCCAGCCCCCGCACATCAGCGAGCCCCTGCTCCGTGACAATAACGTCCAAATCGTGCTCGGTCTGATCGATGTGCGTGCACATGGGCACAATGCACGACACGCCCGTCGGATCCGTCTTGCTCGGCCGCGTCGACGGCGTGTGCATGATGGAGTACTTTGCGCTGCGCAGGAAATCCGCGCTGCCGCCGAGCCCGTTGAGCATGCGGCTGCCCATGACGCACGTGCTGTTCGCGTGCGCATAGATGTCTACTTCGACGGGCGTGTTCATGCCGATGACGCCCAGGCGGCGAATGATTTCGGGGGAGTTGGAGACTTGTTGCGAGCGGAGCAGGAGCTTGGGCGCGTAGCGGTCCCAATTTGAGTAGAAGCGTTCGAAGCCGTCGGGCGAGAAGCGGATGCTGGTCGCGGTGGCGAAGTCGAGGTTTCCGCTGTCGAAGAGGTCGAGGAAGGAGTCTTGGAGCACTTCGGTCCAGACGCGCAAGTTCTTGAAGTTGGCGCCGCCGGAGGCGAGGCCGCCGACGACGGCGTTGGCGATGTTGCCGATGCCGGATTGCAGGGGGAGGAGGTTGGAGGGGAGGCGGCCGTGGTTGACTTCGTGTTGTAGGAACTCGATTAGGTTCGAGGCGATGGCGCGGGAGGTGTCGTCCTCTGGGTGGTTCGGTTGCGTCTGGTCGGGATAGTCGCTCTCTACGATGGCGACTACGCGTTCTGGGTCCACGGGAATGTGGGGCGTGCCGATGCGGTCTTCGGGGGCCATGATGAGATAAGGTTTTCGGCGAGGTGGGAGATCTGTCATGGTGATGTCGTGGAGACCTTCAAATGAAGGGGCTGCAGTGTTGACTTCGATGATGATCTTGTCCGCCATTTGGATTAGTTCGGGCGAGGCGCCGACGCTGGCACCGGGAATGATACCACCGTCTTCTGTGATGGCGGAGGCTTCCACAATGGTAACATCGAGGCGGTTGGAAGGCTTGTTGAGAGTGTAGAAGCTAGGTTGTTAGTTCGTGGTGCAAGGGGAAAGTACAGTGGCATATCTATACTTACCCATACATCAGGTCCACAGGGAACATGCTAAGATGTTTGTCGAAGAAATTGATGTTGCCATTGTTAATTCCTTTGGCTATCTCTTTTCCGACTTGATGCGGCGATCGCCGCTCGATCATGTTCAGACGCGCCCATCGGTTCTCTGTTTCAGCACCAGAGGAGGCACCGACGAATAGATTGTATTTCAGCTTTCCTTGCAGGCCATTTTTCTCAACATGGTCGGCCAATGCCGTGGGGATCTTCCTGGCAGGAATTAGCTCGGGGCAAGCTCGGTTCGTGGCTGCCGAGGGTGAACGGAAGTTTCAAGGGGAACAAGAAATAATGTTGAAAGAGACTAATTTGAAGGGAATCACAATATATTTCGAAGGTTTATGGGAATAGAAGACGTAAAGAAGCAATTGAGCGTACTTTGGATAGCCAACGCCCGTGAAACCACTCCACCCGATATACGACCCGTGGGGAAACAGATCAATCAGGTCCTCGGCCTTTGCCAGCTTCTTCAAGTAACTCGGTCTCCGCACACGGCTCTTTAAAGCTGCAGAAACAGACATTGTAGACTAAGATTCTGATTAATTATGTCGAAAGAAACCTAGAATCTCAATGTCCCCACGGCTCCTCAACGACCAGCAACGGGAGCAGGCGGGCAACAACGAAATAAGTAGAGTGGAGAGGAGACAACAAAAAGGATTGAGATAGCTCAAGACAATTCCAGGGGCACTGCGCGTCTTTAAATGCTTCGGCGTCCTGACTAAGTTCTCGCAGTGGACTGATTGACCCACAGCGCATGCGTGACGTTCGAGCTGGTCCCGCACCAGCCGGAGGGGCTGCAGGGATCCTTGAGGAGGCAATTGAGCTGCATGATGCGGGAAGGATGGGCTGTAGTTCATGAATAAGCATGGGCGTACTTTAAGCTCAAGCTAGATATCCACAGCCTTGACATTCATATCGAGTTGTATCGGTTGGTTGAGATTGAAGGCATCGCCGGTCAGTGGTGGGACGAGCGAAGAGCTTGCGCCACACACTAGCCACACCTACCAACGAGAGCTGACGACATCTGATCCATCTCGAGCTCTCGTCTCAAAGCTGTGCCGCACCCATCTTCCTCCCTCCACCACCAAGAAAATGCTACAGCACTTACCACTATCAACCATCCTCCTCCTCCCCGCCGCCCTCGCCGCGGTTCTCTCCAAGCCCGAACCCCTCCCCCTCGTAATCTGGCACGGCCTAGGCGACAACTACGACGCCGACGGCCTCAAATCCGTTGGCGACCTAGCCAAAGATGTGAACCCAGGCACCTACGTCTACAACATCCGCCTCGACGAGGACCCCGGCACTGACCAGCGCTACACCTTCTTCGGCAACCTCACCGACCAAATCGCCCAAGTATGCTCCGACCTGTCCTCGCACCCCATCCTCTCCACCGCCCCCGCCATCAACGCCCTCGGCTTCTCGCAAGGCGGCCAATTTCTGCGCGGCTACATCGAGCGCTGCAACGCTCCTCCCGTCTCCTCGCTCGTCACCTTCGGCAGCCAGCACCTCGGCATATCCAAGTACCAGCACTGCGACGACGGGGACTGGTTGTGCCGCGGGTGGCAGGCGCTTCTAAACGGGAATACGTGGAGTGGCTATGCGCAGTCGCATCTCGTGCCCGCGCAGTACTTTCGCAGCACAGACGACGCTACGGGCGAGGCGACGGACGAGTATTTGGAGAACTCGAATTTCTTGGCCGATGTGAATAATGAGCGGGAGAGCAAGAATGAGACGTATGCGAAGAATATCGCCAGCCTGGATCGGTTTGTCATGTATCTGTTCGAGGATGATACGACGGTGATTCCAAAGGAGAGTGGGTGGTTTGCGTATACGAATTCGTCGAGTGGCGAGGTTACGCCGTTGAGGAATTTGACGATTTATAAAGAGGATTGGATCGGGTTGAAGAAGTTGGATGAGAAGGGAGGATTGGTGTTTAAAAAGACTGAGGGTGGACATATGACGCTGGGGGACAAGGTGTTGACGGAAGTGTTTGAAACGTACTTCGCGCCACCCAAGTCGGTCTGGGAGGGAGTGAAGGATACAATCCAGGAGATCATCGAATTGTAGGAGATTCAGGGACTTCAAGAAGGCTATCAGCGTGCGGTGTGGGGGCGTCAAATATTGGGATTATCATTTGCTTTTGGAAGACAGGGTCCTGTACGAGACTGTACAATACTGAGCTGGTATCACCAAATGTGTCATTCCATCGTAGAAGCGCCTAAACGCCGATCCATGCGCACAACCCGCAGAGGAGCTCCCTCACCCCTCACCCAGCAATCAGAGGGGTCTGCACAGACTTGAGTGCCTCTTCTTTGAGCTTCTTCCGGTGCTCCCTACTGATAGAGCTCGACTTCTCCAACTTCACCTTTTCAGCCTTCTTTGCCTTTTTAATCTCAGCCCTACGTTCTGCAATTTCCTCGTCATCCAGCATCTCGTCTTCCCATTCTTGCCACTTTCGCTTCGCTTGCTGCCCCTTGGATCCTCCCTCTTTGATGTATGGCTTCCACGGCTCATCCAGCACTTGCTTCTCATCTGCCCAAAGCTCGTCAGCCAGCCAAATGGGCAGCGATTGCGTCTGTGGTCCTTTGATGTGCAGGACGCGGATGTTTCTCCAGCCTTGGGGGACGTAGCGTTCTGTAAGGGCCGAGACGACTGCCTCGACATTCTCCTGCACCTGTTGGGGCGTCATAGAGAGCTTGCCGACTTTGATCGAGGTATTGGCCGAGGCGCTGAGATTGACCAGGGTCGAATTCAGCGCAGTCTGGATTTCGCGCGCAATACCTGCTGGCGTGCCAATTGGAGCGACCTTTTCTTCCTTGTTCTGGGTTGCCCGTTTCCCTGACCTGTCGGCTCCGGCTGTGAGCACAATCGGCAGTGGCCGCTTGCCCTTGCCGGAGAAGAAGACTTTGCCCAGCACACCAGGAAGACTTCCGATAATCCGCTCGTCAGCCATGAACATGTCATACTCTGCGAGGAGCTGCCTTTTGAGCTCGAATGTGTTGTACTTCTTCCTCAGTTTACCGAAACTAATGACTCGGCCCACCTTGTTGCGAAGGTCCTCAGGGAAAGCTTCATGGAGGACAATGTTTTTGTATGCTCGCTGCGGATCGGCAGTAATGAGACATATGCTGACACTTTCTGGGTGAATCGAGTGGGGCAGCTTCCTGTAAACTCGTCAATACTGCCATCTTCAGGAGGCTAGTCACGACTGACACTTTTTTGGGTTTCAGGCAGTTCTGGTCCTTGACGTGCTTTTTCGTCGCCAGAGTCAAGTATAGAAAAGCATCGGTCTGCTCCGGCTCATCTGCATCGGCCGTGAGGCTTTTCTTATTCGCAGACTCCTCCTTCTCCTGGGCATGCTTCTTCATGTGCGTGATCAGCGCGGTGGCTGCTTTGTGCACCTGAGCGGGGTCCAGCTGGTACGGTGAGCCACTGGCGACTTTTGAGGTGAGGGGTGCATCCTGCGCCACCTCCGGCTTGACGAGAGACTTTGACTTGGCCATGGTGTTGCGGGCTTCGCTGTCCACGCTTGCAATGGCGGCGTTCCAGAAATTTTTGGAGAAGGCGATCGGAGCGGAAAAAGACGAGCTCCGAAAGATGGCGGGGCGGGGCGAAGTGGGCTACCGCATCGGGCAGCCACCACTCCAACAGCCAATCATCACGCGGCATCTCGCGTAGCACACGACACGCCTCGGCCTCACGACGCAGATGTACATGCAGATGCAGGAAACCGGCCGAGCGAGTTCTCCTCTCTGGTTCAGGTGCAGCTGCCCGAACGGAAGCCTACTGGGCCAAATCACTTCTCGTCTCGAATCAGATCAGCATGTGCACGTCAGCCCGGGCCCGGTCGATCCACCACACGTTCAATTTGAAACTTCTGGCGACCTTCTTCGCGTCTGAGACGGCAGTCGGTCGGTCGTCCGTCAGTTTGAGCACGCGTCTATGCTGCGCTATACTACTCATGAGCGGGGATGGGTGCGACAAGCCCCGCTGCTGCACGGATTGCCGTCAATTGCTGCTAGCCGAGTGGAGTGCTGCAAGAGGGTTTTTTTCTTCTGCTTGCGTGACGAACTGCTCCGGCGTCGATTCGCCTGATCAGGCAAAGGCTGAGAAGGTGTCAGGAATAGATGCTCAGCCTGCAGGGACGATGGCATAGGGAGCCTGTTTGCTGCGTGCACTATGACAGCCCACATGCAGCGCCTAGTCCGAGGCCAATAAACGCGGCCAAAACTCCAACCGTGGGAGGGGCTGGGAGCGGGACCAGATGAAGGCACAGCACAAGCCGAGCGAGTCAAAGCGAGGGAAAGCGAGAGGAAGCTATGACGGGCGTGAACCGGCATGCTCGTGCACGAGATGGGGCCTTGCGCACATCTCGCGACGCGCCTGCCAGGGACCGAGCAGAGGGAGAGGAGACAGATGGAGAGACATAGTACAGAGAAAAGAAAGACAAGCAAGACATGGCCACGCGAAGTCGAGCCTGGCGTGCATTCTTCAGGCAAAAATTGGAATTGGGCTCGCAATCTGCCGTGTGGTGCTGCGGGCCAGAAATTCCTTTGGTGGCTCACCGTCCGAGCTCGTAGCGCTTCGCGTCTAAGACTCCACACTCGCGTTGCGCGACGGGCATACTACAAGCACAGGGCTTGGCCGCTCCGACGTGACCGCCTCCCTCTCCTCAATTGACCTCATGGCCTCTTCTTCCTGACCACCCCCCCCCTCCACGGCCTCTCTCTTTCCACTGCCTCTCCTCCTCGCCCGCCCATCGTCTTCTGCACGGCAGCCCGAGCCTCGACCACGGTTCACGCTCTCGTGCCTCTCCCATAGAAGCACGACGCGGCCCCGTCTTCGCGTCTCCACGTCGCGGCCTCATCATGGACTCCTCGCCCGGCAGCAACGCCCCTCAATTGTCTGCTGCACACGGAGACATGCCCCCAGAGCCGACGCGGAAGCCCTCGCTCCTTCCCGCCTTCGAGCCTCTATCGTCGTCGCCCTTTCCGCGTCCACACTCGGCCAAACGCAAATTCAACGACGACTCACCCTCGTACCCGAAGCAGCAGCTCAAGTACTACCCTACCCCAGTGCCGACTTCGTCAACGGGCATTCTTCCTTCGTCGCCGTCCCAGAAGCATGCACGCCCCGGCCTGTCACGCACCATCTCCGCCCTCTCGGAGCGTATGCCGCTGGGCGACGTGCCATCCCTCACCCTCCCCGCGAATGGCGAGGTCGTTCGAATGGGCAGGTCCTCCAACTCGTCCGACTACCAGCTGTCTGCCAATCGCCTAATCTCGCGTGTTCACGTTCAAGCCGCGTATCACGCTCCGAGCGCGTCGTGCCCGCGCGGCCAAGTCGAGATTGAATGCTTGGGATGGAACGGAGCTAAAATACATTGTCGAGGACACGTCTATGAAATTTGCAAGGGGGAAGCGTACGTGACGGACAATCCAGACGTCGAGATTATGCTCGACGTTCAAGACACGCGTGTCATGGTCCAATGGCCGGAGAATGGTGGACGTAACCTGTCATGGGATCTCGACGATGACACCACACCAACCCGTCGAGCTGTACAGGACCACTTCGCCTCCAGCCCGCCTATCGTGCCTAGGTCGCCTGTGTCCCAGAGCCCTATTCGCCAGCCCGTCTTCCCTGCACTCGGTCTCACATCGCCGTCTCCTGCCCCGGTCCAAGTCTTCGAGGATGCTGATGCCGGTGATGAGAATGTCAACCCCGTGGCCAATCCTGAGAGCTTGGTTCCTGCCGAAGAGACCTTCATCCGACCCCAACTCTCCCGTTCCACGTCCGCCCAAGACGCGAAACCCCAAAGCAGTATCCTCTCTTCGTTTGCCGAGGACGACTTCTCCGATGCGGATGAGGAGAACGACCCTATTGTCCACTCCTTCGGTCCGTATGGGGAGAACATCCTCCCGCGCCTTGCGTCCTTCTCCACCGCCACGCCAACCCAGTCGGCTGTTTCAGGACGTCGTCGCCAACCGCTCAAAGCCTCTCAATCTCCCCAAGACCGCTCCAGCTCTGAGTCTGCCCGCTTCAAAGAGTCCCCCATCAAGAACCATGTCATCAACCAGCTTGCCTTCTCCCGCATTCACTCCATCCCGCTGTCCACTATTCATAGCAACCTTCCAGCCGAGCTACGTGCCTGTGCTACCAAACCAATCGAGGCTCAGGACGATGAGGGCAGTGGCTCCACTACACCTGTTCCCCAACTCACCGCGCAAGAGTTGAAGAAACTCATGGATGATATCCCCTGCGTTGGCGAGATTCCTCGCCAAGGCAAAGACGCTGCTGGAAAGCCCCTCGAGAATGAGTTCTACTACGTCCCGGAGATGGACCTGGACCTCATGAGGCGTGACGCTGTCACTGGCGGTATGCGTGGGAACGGTCTGCGGTCTGTGAGGAAGCAACACAAGGTAAGCTCATGCATCCAGACTGTGCTCTTGATCTTCAAACATTTGCTCATCCTGCCGTAGCAATACTACTGGAAGCGCCCTAAGTTCTAGACAACGCTTCGCATGTCGTATTGTTCTACCTTCCCTACTCGCGCGCGTTCTTATCCAGCGACCTGCCCCGGCCGACCGATGTTACCTACACCGAACACCTCCGAGCATATGATGCCACCTACATAGTGGTCCCATCCACATGGACGAGTTGCCATACAACACTATCCGCACTCCATCCAAGCACATAGCCTTCCCTTTCCTTTTAAAGCATAGCGAGGCGTTCGTCGATACCACTTTCCCTTCTTCAACACCCCGTTTCAGTTTCCTTCGATGTATCCACTAGCCCGTTTCTGTAGCCCTTTGCTCGCCTACATACCCCATTTCATTTGCTGTACCACCCTCTTCCCTGGTAAGCACTCAGCATGTCCGGAGTGAAGGATGGTGCATACCCTTTCCAACTTTCTATAGTGCGGTATACCATGTCGGTGACTGTACAACACATTCCCCTTATCTTTCTCAGTCAAGATTGTCTCTATCCCCCGTTAGTATGGAAGGAAGGAAGTCACTCTATTCTTCCACCCTCGTCCATATCTGAGGGAAATGATGGTGCTGGATTTCACAACGGCCGATTGCATTGCGAATGCCTTTTTCACAGCAGTGAAGGGTTTTCATGATGGTGCGACGGACGTTTAAAAGTTTATTTCGGATACGCGTACGAGCTTTTCTTGCTTGAATACGCCCGAGATGACACATGGATGCTAGTGTGCTCAGATAACAATGAAGATTCGTACAATTGAACCATGGCCTGTCCTGTGCTTTGCTGAACCTATGGAAGCTTGATTCTGCTGATATGAGTTCTGGATGTAGATCACTTTACAAAGCGTGGGATGAATTTTCTCATTGTGATTCATCATTTCATTTTCTCGTTCAAAGTGTATGAACGATCTACCAAGTCAAACCCTAAAGAGCAATGATTTCACCTTTTCCTGCAACCTCGACCATGGAAATTCTAGGCCGAACTCAACGAACCCACATCCCTTTCTTTTGATCTTGACACCTCAATCCCGCTGGGCAGAACCTCAACGTCTATCGGATCAGCCGGGTGATGGAAATGCAGTCGGGGCAGTTATTTGGGGTGACAATTTCAAGGTTTGAGGTTACTTGCAGCACAAGGGTAACAGTCTTACAATTCGCATCTGCACTATTGTTGTGTCGAGAGGTGGATGCAGACTGCTTTGACGCTGCTTTCTTCACATGCATCACGACAACTGTGGCTGTGGCCCCCTTTGTTATCCAAGCTGATTCCACGAACAAGGTTTGTGTGAATTTTTATTACTCTGGAGCGATCCAACACAAACTCCGACAATGCCTCGCTTTCATCAACTCGTAAGTCGTTGATATGCCCATGAAGTTCGGGACTAAACGGGAGACGTGCAGCTCTGCCACATGACGTCATCCAATATACGAATGTGGCGCGATTTCACGTGACGTTTCGTTCCCTCCCAACTCCCACCACCCAAAGTTCTCATACACTCTCGACCATGTATTAGACATCCAGCATACTCCCTTTAATCGCATCTTCCTTTTTCTCCTTCTTCTGCACTTCAGCCGCCTTCACCTTATCCCACGCCCCCTCGCCACCACCCTCCCCACGCTTAATCCCCGTAGCAGCGTCTCCAGTAAAATCTTTATCATGCTTCACCATACCCTCTGGTAACGGAACGGAGGGGTCGTTCGCTTCCTCCATCATTTTCTCGCGCTTATCGATTTCGCGGTTCTTTTTGTTCCATTTGAAACAGGTCAAGACGAATTCGACCACTATGCACTAGAGAGAGAAAAGGTCAATGGAGATGTGGTGGGGGGAAATGGTTTGCGTACGGGGCAGAAGAGGAGGTTTGCGAAGCTCATGTTGGGTGTGGGGGACGGTGGAGGTGCCGAACGCAAACGTGGTCTTCGTCAGCCGGAGGGAACCTCGGTGTGGTACAGGATTAGAGACTGGATGGCTCGTGGAATTTGCTCTGGCGGCTGCTACTCATTGACCTGGGGCAACAGCAACAGATATCCCAAAGATCGCATGACATCATGCTTCAGGCGTCCTATCGTTTATGGCATTCCGTTCGCGTGCACATCAATTTGCAGCACAAGGGTATGCAGCTCGTGGTATATAGTCGCAGCCTGCTTGCTTGCAGTGCAGCGTACGGTGACGTCGGCTATTAGGGATGGGGGCCAAAACATTGACCGGTGAAGGGTTGCCAATGCTTGGGTGCGATCAGACAACGGAAGCGAGCAAATGAGCACGGCGAAGTAACCTGGGCATGGGTAGACATACTATCCTTGAAGAGAAATGTTCCTACAGCAAGATCTTCTACTGGTGGGATGCTAGTATCCAAAGTCTTGAACTCTGTGGCGAGAGTTGCAAGTTTGGAAGTGGATTGATAGGGACCAGTCCTAAATCTCCTGGAATGTAAACCTCCGTGTAAGACAAAGAGCCAATGGCAGAGAAGGAAAGGGTCGATTGATTCATGCTACATGCAGGTACTTAATCCCAGCACAAACCGGTGCCGTAGTCCTGTATCCTGTGGTTCGTCGAGCCGTGTCGTTCCGTGCTTTCACCCCGACCGCAGCCACACTCGCCGTACGCCGATGCGCGATCCGTTTACTTCAGCTTCTTCTTGGGTCGGAGCTGGTTCGTGTGGCCACACTTTCGCTTGCGGCAGTTGACAGCTATTCCGATGTTAGTAGATGATTCGCGGGCGTCAATCTATAGACTAACCCCTGGGAGGAAGACGAGCGCTGGGTTTTGGTTAGCAATGTAGACCACAAGATCCCAATGTGTACGTACTAGCACTTGCGGCAGATCATCTTGTCGCAGTTGTACTTGGAAGCTTTTCACTGTCAAATTGCTGTTCTCTCTTGATCCTGAGTTGTTGCTCCATACCAAGTGCCTTGAGCGAGGGTTCGATGATTCCACCACGGAGACGGAGAACAAGATGGAGAGTCGACTCTTTCTGGATGTTGTAGTCGGAGAGGGTACGGCCATCCTCCAGCTGCTTGCCCGCGAAGATGAGACGCTGTTGGTCCGGGGGGATGCCCTCCTTGTCTTGGATCTTGCTCTTGACGTTATCTAACCACCACCATCAGCACATTCCTCTAATTGCTAAAATTCTCATTGCGAAAGGATTTGCGCGCCGGAATCGTTCGTGGCAAGGAATCGGGGTTGCGTACCGATGGTGTCCGAAGACTCCACCTCGAGGGTGATCGTCTTTCCCGTTAGGGTCTACGAATCGAAATCAGTACAGCGATTGCAATATGTCGTAGATGCCTCACCTTGACGAAGATCTGCATGTTGGCGGTGTTGCTGGATCTTGCGGTGTTGAGATTGCTGATGGTGACGAGCGCCGAAATGTGCGTCGACTCGCTTAGTAGATTATATAAGCTGTCACGTGTGACACATTCACCAGGATTTACTTGGCGGTTTCCTCGCGTCGCGCCAAGCAGGATATCCTGTACATACCACATGCGAAGGAAAAAGTCAGAATAGTCAATCAATTGCTGTAGCTAGCTTCTGGTCCTGCTTTCTTCTCTTCTCAATGGCCGTCTCAGCGAAGAAAACAGCCATGACCAACATCTCAAGTGATAGACCAGCAACCTTTGCTACCATTTCGTAAAATTTCCTCGCGTGATCGGGAAGCTCTTCTAAATTTCGATAGTATGTGTAGTGTTGACCCGGCCTGACCACGTCATCGCCTTCTGTATCCTTGATAATCCTGATTGGCTGCATGGTTCCATGAACCGCACTGACCGCTTTAAGTTGTCTTTGAGTCTTTGACTCCGTATCTTGCTCTTGAGGAGAATGAGCTGAGCGATCTCGATCGATTGGAAACCATGAATAAAGGTCTTTTCGATACTCGTCAACTTCGTGCTTGTCTTGATCGATGAAGGTGTCCTGATACCAGTCCAGATACTCGTCCAGCTGATTGTCTGCCATTTCGAAGATGTCTGCTTCTTGCACTGTTGCTAATTCTTTAGAGGTGAGCTTTCGAGGAACCTCGTTGTCTCCCTCGCTCGACTTGTCTACGTGCGCAAGCCACTTCTCCCAATCCAGCGCTACCGCAGCAGCTTCGCCCATAGTTTGTGGGTGTCGTTGTCGTCTATCAAATGGATAGGCCAGCTTGGTGCACACTACCAAGCATGATGCCAATTGTGCTTCTGGAAGATGTTGCACTCGTGACTTTCCGGTGTTCGATTCTGAGAGCGCTAGGCTGTAATCAAGCACCCGGGCCAATTCGGTCGTCGCATGATACAATTCCAACGGCAACGCAAGCTCTTGTATGTATCTAGCCAATAGCAAAGGATGATTCAGTGGGGGCCATTTTATTCCATGCTCCTTCTGTAGACTCGACGCAATATCAAGAAGCACTGAGTAGAACCGTTCAATATTCAGGAGCGAGTTTGGGTCTAAAACCGCGTGGTATCCAGATGGCAGCCGATCTTTCATAGATTTTGGCAAATATTTGATTGCTCTATGATACGGCATTTTATCATTGATAGTCCAGTCGCAGATGTCGCCAGGAGTCGTGTCTAAGCGAAGTGTGGTGATTCCCAGGTAACAGAGCGCGAGACAGTCAATGAGACCGGGTGTATTATTTAGTTTCAGCTTACGATTCAGAAGAGCATAATCGTCATCAGACTCGGGCCCAGACGCGTCTGTAGTCAAACCTTGCGATTGAGAGTCGTAGTCATGAGCTTCGGTCATTTTGTCTCCGAGTTTGGCGATTCTCAAACACCACAACTCTCGAACAATAATCTCGATTTCCGCTGGAAGACCTTTGTCTTGTATCAAAAATTGTACTTGATGTTGCAGAATAAGTTGGAGACTTTTCAAGTACAGCTGGACAGCCCGCGGTCCTTTGAAGTCTATGCAGTAACTCGCGTTAGCAAAGTCTCACGGGACGTGATTCTGCTAAAGTCTTCATGCGAGGGATAACTCACATTGGTATATCTTCTCTTTGTGATCAGTATCCTTCTGTCTCGTTCGAGCCCTAGGTGCGGCGCTGTAATCATCGTCATCTTGGCCAGTGACAAGGGTCTGCATTTTGGTCAGACAAATGTTCACCATGATTCATGCGCCCTACTTACGCCCTTGCGGTGGCCATTTTCGCAGTAAAGGTATCCATCTTCACCCTCGTCGTATCGTCTAGATCGGCAATTTTCGACGCCACAGACCGGGCCCCGTCCTCTGCCCGAGTCCATGACGATGCCGCAGTCTCTTACTGGATTGGATTGTTCAGCAGCCTGGATTGGGTGTTGTGATAGGGAACTTTGAAATGCAAACAGGCGGCAGCTGGAACCGAGATTGCCAGTTTCGCCTTCCGCTAGTCCGAATTTGGCAGTAGCCCACCCACTCAGATTCCTGGCGGGCATCAATCAGCAATCAGCAATCGGCACAGAAATTGTCATGGTGCATCCATTTATCATTGCCACCTGAGGATAACCCAGTGTGAGGAATCTTTATCACTACGTGTACCCTCACGTGAGAGGCAATGCAAGGAACCCAAATCCGTCCGAAGAACCACAGATCGCCAGTAGTGAAAGGCGCTAAGATAGCACTGGGGAATACCAAACAGCCTCTTCGAGCTAGAATTCGAGGCTCCTGTAACTTTTCTACGCAGGGCCATAACGCTCCACCAATCCCTTGCCAACGGCCGTCACAATCCAACGAAGGGTCATCTAACCAGACTTGGGAGCCTCCTTGGCGTCGATAGCAACCTCCTCGCCCATGGACGTGAGGACAATGACATCTATGTCCAGTTAGCACTGAATTCCATGTTCACAATGCGCCGTCAGACTCACTAGTGTCCTTGCCGTCCTCAGAGAAGAGCTTGTTGATCTTGTCGCCAACCTCACCATCGGGGACCTTGACGTCGTCCTTGGTGGAGCCATCGTCGGACATGAGGGAGAGGAAGCCATCATCAGTAACGTCGAGCTAATGTCTTGGTCAGCCATGCCTGACGGATTTCAGCGGAGCGCACTCACGAGCTGGTACTCCTGGCGGCGAACGTTGGGGACATCCATGTTGTGGGTGGAAGGGCAGAGTTCTTCCAACTTCTTGCCAGTGAAGATGTCAATGGCGACGAGATGGACCTTGGCGTGACCGTGCTTGCCAGTCTTGGAGGTGGACATTTCGACGATCTTGCAAGGGCGGTTCTTGATGACGACGAAGCCGTTCTTCCTCAATGCAGAGCACTGCATCGGGTAGGTGGCCGAGGCACCGGCATCGGCGCTCTCGAAGGTGTGCTCATGCTGTGGATGGCATTAGCTTTGATTCCAGAGAGGCGCGACAGAGGAAACATCGACCTGTTGCCTGGGCGCAATTTGGCGACGGCAATCGATAAGGTGGGGTAGGAGGGCGGGAGTCTGAGGCAGAGCGGGGGGGGACTTACCTGCGCATCGTCGGCCATGATGGTTAATGAGAGTTAGATGCGGCTGAGAATGATGGAGAGAGTGGCCAGGTATGAGGGGACTGGGGAAGCGGTTGAGGACGGGGCACCTTTTCAAGGTTGATGAGGAAAGAGACTTGCGTGTCTGGATTTTGAACTTGGGCTGCGGCGGCGGGGCGAACGAGCGGCTAGCGGTCCCCTGTCTAGCGCCGGCGAAACGAAGCGCCGCCCTCCGCTTATGGCAAGGGCGATCGTGCGCCCTACTGCGACTGCCCCCCGCGAGACACGTTCACCCTCGAATCACTATGTGCTGAGATTGCCGCTCGTGGATCAAACGCACGACGTCATGTGGGGGCTGGATCGTATCTCTGCAAACATTACGCCCTCGGGCACGCCTCCCCCACGCCGCGATTCCTATTCACCAGCTCCCCGGCGCCCTTATGCCGCTCCCGGGCCCGGCCCACTGCCACCTCGGCCAGGATTGACCCCCAGATCCTCTTCCCTGAACGTCTTGTCACCGTCATCGTCCACCACGAGTCTTCCGTCTACCCAGCGAATTCCCAATGGCTCGGGCCGCAGGCGGCAGGGGCCTGGCGGTGTGCCACCACCTAACGTTCCGGACCCAATAGCAGTGTTGGGGTCAATACTGGGTGGGCCGCCGCGCAGGCCAGTCTCCCTCAAAGGCGATGCTACAGCTCAAGGGCCGCCCAAGAAGCCCGAGGTTGTAGTGGAAGAGATAGACTTCGGCGGACTGAGCTTGAAGGAGTTTGCGGTGGCCGACGATGCGGCAGACGGCTCCCAGATACGGCACTCTCCCCATGTACATACATATAGCGCGCAATCAGTAGAAGAATGTACGTTGTCTTTCAGGAACCCTATGCCTTGATATGGTTGAGCTCATTGTGTTTGCAGACGACAAAGAGAAAGACAAGTTCGAAGATCTTCACAAGTCTATTCTGGCGTGCGATGAAGTGCTCAAGTCGGTCGAAACGTATCTGACGAACTTTCAATCCGATCTCGGTGCCGTATCAGCCGAGATAGAGAGCTTGCAGAACCGATCAGTGGCTCTGAACACGAAGCTAGAGAACCGAAAAGTTGTAGAAAAGCTGCTGGGACCCGCTGTCGAGGACATATCGATATCTCCAGCCGTGGTCCGCAAGATCGCCGAAGGGCCCATAGATGAGGGCTTTGTTCGCGCCATTGCAGACTTGGAGAAGCGATCGAAAACCATCTCTACCAAAGTCAAGGAATCGTCTGATCTCAAAGCAATAACAGACATCAAACCACTGATAGACGATCTCTCGAACAAAGCCGTCGAACGGATACGAGACTATATAGTTGCCCAGATCAAGGCCATCCGCTCACCGAGCATCAACGCGCAGATTATCCAGCAACAGGCTTTCTTAAAATTCAAGGAACTGTATGCCTTCTTGGCAAGGCACCAGCCCCAGCTTGCGCAAGAGATAGCCCAAGCATACGTATACACCATGAGATGGTACTATCTCAACCATTTCACACGATACCGGGTCGCACTCGAGAAGCTCAAGCTCCATGTCCTTGACAAGTACGACGTGCTCGGCGAAGATCCCTCTACTAAACGCGGGCCTCTCCTCAGCAACACCCGCGGACCGCCTTCAACTCACGATGCTTTTGCTCTTGGCCGACGTCTTGACACGCTCAAATCCCCCTCACCAAACGCGTTAACAGCCTACGTGGCCGAAGAAGAGAAAGCCGCCCACTACCTCGAAGTCCCCTTCCGCTCCTTCAACCTTGCCCTCATCGACAACGCCTCTTTCGAATACACCTTCCTCACAGCCTACTTCTCCCCGGCCCAAAACTACCACTCCCTTTCCCGAACCTTCGCCTCCATCTTCGAACCCACCTTCGCCCTCGGCCAAACCCTCACAAAATCCCTTACCGAATCCTCTACCGACACCCTAGGCGTCCTCCTCTGCGTCCGCCTAAATCAACACCTCGCCTTCGAGCTCCAGCGCCGCAAAGTCCCGACCGTAGAATCCTACGTCAACGCAACAAACATGCTGCTCTGGCCGCGCCTGCAGCAGATCCTCGACCTGCACATCTCCTCGCTGCAGCGACTCACGGCCGCGCTGCCCTCGCGCTCCGCTCCCTCGGCCCTGCTATCAGCCTCAGCATCCTCAACCTCCACGGCCCCGACGCCGCTGTCGCAGAAATTCGCGAATTTGCTGCAGGGCATGTTGGCGTTGAGTAGCGAGGCTGGCGACGACGAGCCTGTGAGTGCGAGTGTGGGGAGGTTGCGCAGCGAATTCGAAGCGTATCTGACCAAGCTGAGTAAAGGGGTGAGTGATCAGCGGAAAAGGGAGCGGTTTTTGTGCAATAATTACTCGCTGGTGTGTACGATTTTGGCGGATGTTGGGGGGAGGTTGGGGGAGGAGAATCGGAAGCATTTTGAGGGGTTGAGGGATGCGTTTGAGAAGTAGGAGGGTGGGGATTAGGAGGATTAGTGAGGTAGGACGACTGTTCGTGGTTCATATGATAGCGCCAGGATAGTGTGATACGGCGATGAGTGCATGAGAAGCGCATAGCGCGACAGTAAACTGCAGCTATGCAGTCGAATCTTTTCAAAATCAAAGCGCAATGGCTATGATGGGTAACAGCTCAATTAAATATTTCGACTACATATCGGTCTAACTATGCGCATAATTCCATCCCATTTCCATTCCCGTTTTCATTCCAAACGCCACCAAATGCTTCAAACCCTCACCGGACCATTTCAAGCCAAACTCCATCAAATCAAAAATAAATCTCCAAATCCCACCTCCCTACGAACTCCCCAAAATTCTCTCATACGCCTCCTCGACCTCCCTCGCCACCTCCAACAACGTCACAATAACAATTTGATGCGTGACATTCGGCAGCCGGTCCCTATGCAACCCAATCCACTCCAACGGCGGCGTCGCCTCGCCCATGTCCCTCAACTGCGGCGTCTCAATGACCGGAGGCTCCACAGCCGTGTACTCGTACCTCGACTGCGGCACATTGACCACGGCCGTGATCTTCTCCTGATTGTTGCCAGCGGCGTCCTTTGCCGGCGAGTTCGACGCGGAAGGGGGCGAAGAGTCCGAGGGTGTGGCAGGAGGAGATTGCTGCGAAGAGGTGATTTTGACGGCGGACTCCGGGAGCGGCTTACCGAGGCGCGAGGCGAGGGTGCGCGAGTGGTTGGACCACATTGTACGGATGAAGGAGATGCGCGAGTAGTTCCAGCCCACGTCGACCTTGCCCTCGAGCGCGCTCTTGAAGATGTAGTCGATGTGGTTGCTCTGCGGTTCTTGCCATGTCTGCATGCTCGCGATGACTTTTGGGACTCGGAGGATTGTGCCTCCCCGCGCTGCGCGGACGCTCTCGATGACATCCTCGATGGTGAGGTCCGATGCGGGTTTTCCTTGCTTTGGGCTGGGGATGGCAGAGAGTGCGACGGAGAGTTTACCTAGAGTCATGCCGAGGCCGGAGTGGACTTTGTTGGCCTCGAAGGCGACGGCGAAGCGGGCTTGGGCGTCCGAAGCTTCGAGCACGAAGATTTGCGTGTCAGCGAATGTGGAGGGTAGTACGCCGAGGTTTATGGAGCGAAGTGTGACTACGACGTCTGTGTGTAGCGAGATTGGCGCTTTGAAAGGATCCTTGTCTGGCTTCTTGAGAATTTGGCTCTGAGACGCTGAGCGGGCGAAGGGGGTAGACAGTGAGGATTTGCGCCGCAAGAACTTTTCAATGTCTTTCAGTGATTGCTTGTACGCTTGTTCGTTCTCCTGAATAAGACGTTCGATGGCTTGATATAGGGCAAGACCTTGGGCTGCACTGGTCGCCGTGCAAAAGACGTGAGCTCGGCCACCGTCAAGAATTGCTACGAGCCTGTCCCTGGATCCTTGCAGCTGATCGCGAACATTGTACATTAGGAAGTCGAAGTCAGCAATGTCCGCGATCACGAAGGTTTGGTAATCGAATCCAGCCTTGACACGTAGCTTACGAAAGCCTAGAGAGGCTTGGACGAGGGGTGTTTGTTTGATGCCCATTGCTTGAGAGGGCCACGCGATGGATGTCCGTACTTTGACGCCGACAAGCTCAACAAATCCACTTGCTCGTCCCGTGCCTTCAATGCCGATGTTTTCAACCCCTACGCATAGGTTCTGCTCCCAATCTGTATTTTTCTTGGACGACGCCCACAAATTCGATACCTTCAGGGAGGTCTTCCCGATGGCTTGACCAAGATCGAGCTCGACCAGGATATCAGCAAGTGCGACACTGGCGTGCCATGGGAAGGCAGTAGCGGTAGTGACTTGCTGATATCGTTGAATAAGATACTCCTGTGGCTCCGTGTTCGCAGCCGAGGCAGCTGGTTTCGACGATTGCCGGATTTCGGGCGGCAGCCAAATCTCCCGAAAAAGTAGGAAGTCTTGAAGCTGACGAGCGTTGATCTGAAGGGCCATGGGGTTGACCTTGAGGATTGCTGAGATACCGCTCTTTCCACTCAAGTGCTTACTATTCATCAACGAGAGATTAATCGACTCGACATTGAATCCAAACGTAGATTCCCTCGAATATACGTGTTGCACGGTCGCTTGCAGTTGCTCGAAAGCAGCAGAAATGGCGAAAAAGTGCCCGTGTTCTTGCGATTTGACGCTGTTCACTGTAACGTAGATGTCCTCGAGTTTGGCGACCGCAGCTACTCGCGCGATAGGTTGGCAGCTGAGACTGAATTCCTGCTTGCATATCCGCAGTCCAAGGTTGAGCTGTGTCTTGCCCAGAAGCGCACTAGGATCCGCAGTGATAAGATTATCATCCTCCAGCAGCTTGCCGCTTGGTTTCGACTGAGCTTGAGAGGCTTCTGCTTCTGCTTCCGCTTCCGCTGGGCTCTCGTCGTTTTCGCTGACAACTTCCTTGATACTGTTGGATATGTCGATAAGAATTGGCACAACTGTTGGATACAGGATGTTGTTGGACCCATCCACCCTGAGTTCCGCATTTAGCGCGGGATCTTGCCCATTATCTTTGTACTCAACCTTGAGTGCCACACCAGGAGCACGCAAGACCATGCTGCTTTTAGATCCATCGCCCACGAACTGACTGTATCGTCCCTTCTGCTGCGACCGACTCTCTTTAGTGGAAGCGTCACTGCCGTTGATATGAACAACTGCGCCGGCAAAATTTGCTTCCGCGTGGAGCGAGGCCAACCTTTTGTTGCCGAATGGACTTTTGCGCTGAGCACCGCTCGTAGTAGGAGTCATGTGCCACGAAGCTGAAGCTGCACGGAAATTTTTCACAGCAAGAGCTATAGACCGTTCAATGGTATTGGTAGGAAGTACGAAACGAGAATCGAGCCGCAGATCCAAGGATTTCCCGGCAGCTTGAAAAGCTATTTTCCGAGTGTCCTTAGTTGAATTGTAGGCCACGTTGAAGATAACCTCTGGGAGTAGAGCCGAATTTCGAGAGCGTTCGGTCTTATCCGCGGATACTGGAACAGTCTGCAACTGCATGTCTTCAATCGAGAGATGTGCGACGTCATCCTTTTTGGTTGAGAAGTCAATCTTCTTGAAGGAAAGAACAAGATCTTCTGCTTCTGTATTTGGGTAAAGCGGAACAGAAGAGCCGACAATCCAGCTCACTTGTATCCACAGCAGCTCTAGCGAGTAGGTGGAACTGAACAGGGCACCGGAAGTGACGCTTTCAGCATCACTGTTCGTCTCACTCTTCTCTCGCTTGTGTGATATTCGACTCTTGTGATGGCGAAGCCTTTTGAAGTACTTCTTTTCTTTCGATAAGTCAAGGTCCTTGATCCTGTCCTGCAAATGGTTCACGACATCCACGACTGCAGATGCTGTGTCGGCAAAGACGTTGACTTCCAGCCCTGAGCTGTGGACTCGGTACACTCTGCGAGCCGGCTCTGTATTCGTCTCTGCAGTAGCTTGGAAAGAAGCCCCGAATTTAAGGTTGCCGCAACGACGAATAGATACAGAGTCTGACAATGTCATCTCGATGCTGATCTCCTGCAATAGCGCAACCACTTCAGGCATAGCGAGTATCGCTCGGTCAGGACCGATATTTGTGGCTTTTAGCTGAATGGATGACAGATTGAAAGCAAGATTGGCAGTGGCGGAATTAGGGAGCTGGCCTGGAGCGCTCGCTAGAATGCGCAAGCCAGAAAGAGTTTCTTGGATGCTGAATACGACATCTCTAGACGCTTTCGGTGTTTGCTCTACTGGTGGCTGAGCCTGTCGCGGGAATATCTCCTCGATGCGTGCCTTGAGGGTCTCTATGTCATCCTGGATGGCATGAAACATGTTTGACATTTCAGGTTTGTTGATGGTCGCGACCAGAGCCTGTATCTCGGAAGCCTGCAATTGGATCGTTTCAACAATTCCAGACGAATGTATCTTCGTTTCTTTTTCTGTGTTGGTGACGGTGACCCGGCCATTCACAGGAGGCAGCTCCAAAGAGCTGATTACATTTGAGTCTCTAAGATCATCACTGAACATTCGGTGAGTATGAGCAGCGAGATCATAATCCACTTTCAGTGTGACGTTTCGACCAATGGCAGGGACAACAGATACTCTTCCGTAAGATCCGGCGATTGACCAGGTAAGCGACTGGAGTAAAGTGAACTCAGCAGCATACTCGTCCATCAGTAGAGCAAGGGTTATATTAGGTAGCTGAAGAGGCGCTGCGTTAGGATCGGATTTTGTTGTTTGCTTCTTGTTTGCCTGTTGAATGACAGTGGCCTTCTTGTAAAAGTATGCGACTTCGTCCCGGAGAACGGTATCTATGACTTCAATGAAGCCAAGGATGTCCTCTTGCACCTGGACCCTGATCATACGGCTTGCACCTGCAATCTTGATCTCATCGGAGGCGTGTTCGTTTCTGCTGTGCTTGCAATGTGAGACATACAAGCTTGGCCGGTCGAACTCGGATTTTAGCAACAGCCTGGACCGCGACCGCAGCTCCATTAATCCCTGCTGCAGATGGGCTAGTACAGTTATAGTGTTCCCATGCCCAGTGCCGCCCTTCTGAGAACCTGCGACAGAAATTTGAAAGCGCTTGGCCTGGGATACACCGCGAAGGTTTATCGTGTCTAGCGTGATCTGAGCATTGTCCGTCACATAGACGATCTGGAAGTTGTGCTCGGTCGTATCTTGCAAGGTTTCGAGTGTTGGTCGTGGACGATGGCTATGGTTGCTTGGCTTGTTCTCATTGAACATGTTGACAAGCATTTCAATCAGTTCAAAAATCTCCCAACTGATGCGCAGTGAAGCATCCCGAGAGTTGATCTGTACGACGGTAGATTTTCGCAAAGTCTCTGAGCCCACCAGCATAAGCCCTGTAGGTGGTGGTGGGGGCACTATTGCAACCTGGATCGCTAGGATATGAAGCGCAGCTTCGCTTTGCGTAGGGCCTGGGTCGATGACAAGTCTCGTAAGAGCTGAACGAATGTCCACGTATATGGGTATCGCGTTCGTGCCAAGTGGGCTGTCCGTTGGCGAGCCAAAGAGATTCCTCATTGCTAAGCTCTTCTTGACGTGCGCCAGGTCCCAAGTCCGCCATTGGTCCCACATTTCGAAGACTTTCTCCTCCGCATCGTGAGGACAGCCAACACTCGTTTGCGAACAATGGTTGAGGATATTGTCTTTATCACTGTCTGCCAGACATTGCCAAATATATCGGAAACGTGATATTATCTTCCACGAATCATGGTTCCGCAGGTGATCTTTTGTCGAACGGAGCGCGTAAGTTGGCCTAGTTAAAAATGCAGGATCGGAGGCATTATCTTTCACGGTTGTTAGGAACCAGGCCAGATATCGAAGTCGCATTTGTTGCTTTGCGCCAGGCTCATTGAACCGCCCAATGAGTTCGTCAATGAGAAGAGTAGTGCGGTGGATGAGTGACGCCATATATTCGATCTTTTTGCTGGCGGTGGCTGCTTCAAAGGCTCTGAACGATACGTTGAGAGACATCTCTTTGTTTTGCAACATCCACACCAGGAGATCCCTAATCTCCGCTTGGACAGCAACATCGCTGTTTGCTTGATTTGGGGGCCTTTCTGTGATTGACATCCCGAGCGATCCAAGAGTGGTGTGACAAGCGAAAGAGTTTTCGCCAGCTCGCTCCCCAGGAAACTTTTTGATCCGTGCAGCTAATTTCAGGCGGTTCAATATTACATCGTACTGGTCCTTGCCACCTTCAAGCCCCGGTCCAGGAGCAAAGTCGTTCAGGAAGCGGAGATGTAGAAACGGGATTCGAACGCTGAAGTCGAGTGAATTGCCTTTTCCCTCCCGACGTTTTTGATTGCCAAGAATTGTGGTCATTGTCTGGATCTGGAACTCATCTAGAAGGTCCTCGGGCCGTGAGGGGTGAATTAGTTCCAGTAGATTTGCGACGCACCGAGCTGATTCGGCTGTACATAGAAGTCGAATACCAGGATCCGCACTGATTAAGAGACTGGTATGTTCAAAGCCCTCATCGAGATGCTTGGTGGATATATCGTTGAACATAAAAGCCTCGTCGCCTTCGTCATTGAAGCTCGGAGACGATGCGGGAAATGCAGGGACATCAGCAAGATCCGGCTCGATCAGGTCTAGAGGAAAATATGGTGCGGCCAAGGAACTTGACAGCGCAACCGAGGAGGGCGCAAGATTTCTCTTTGTCCGTTCGTCTTCGCTATAGAGACCAGCCCGCTGGTCTACGCTGACAGTTCGAGACAACGAGCGGTCTAGCAAAGTTCTGCTCCTGCTAGATTCTGTTGTCTTTGCATGGGCTTGGTCTTGGCGAGTGGACCGAATGCTTTGTGTAAAAGAGCCAGCTGAAACACTGCGGTGTGGTACTGGCCGGGTCTTGCGTCCTCTATCAGACACAGGCTCTGAATAGTATCCTGACGAGCTGGAAGAGGCGGCCTGCTCTGGCCGAAACAGAAATACTGGGTGTGGGATATCCGGGTATTGCATAGCAGGAGGCCGGGAATTCTCATGGTGTGCTGAGCGTTGATGAACATGAGCAGGGTCATGGTCGATGAAGAGAAATTGCGTGCGATTAGTTCTTTGGTCGTGCTCTTGCATGTGAATTTGCTGCTTTCTGCGCTCCTCTGTAAAGTCTATTTTTCGCCTGAACATGCTGAGGGAAAGATTCGACTGGAGGAATGCATGAGTCTCGACAATTTGCTTTTGCCCCTTTTTAGTTCTATGTCGAGAAGCGGATCTTGCATCAACCGAACCCACGGTCAGGTTCGGTACGGACACATTCAGACGCTGAGAAAAAGCGGTACCAGCAAGATCGTTGAAGTCGAGGCTAGTAGGTCCAGTAGCTACAAGAACAGCTTCTTGTCCAATATGAAACCAGATGTGCACATCGTGAGTCTTTAGTCGGAGAAACGTCGAGTCGTGGATTACTATTGCTTCGGCCAAAGGGACTGTGTTCTCATCATCATCGAAAGTGAATGCAAACGAACGTGCTGCACCGGCGGCTTGCTCAATAAATTCAGGCGTACATTCCCCGGATATAGTGCCGACTTCGAAGTCCCAGTTGCAGACATATGTTGGTTCTGTTGGTGGAAGACCAAATAATCGGTGCCCACAAATGGTCACAGAGTCTATAAAGATCTCGGTTTGGCCACTAGAGTCATTGGGGGCGCCAGTGTCGCGAATCGATGTGCCCAGTGCGATTGTGATGGGGCTGAAGTCCACCATGAGATCCATATAGTAGTTCGTAAATCGTAAGTCCGCGGATGCGAATGGAACATCAGCACGCACACTTCTCTCTGCACTGTACAGATTTGCGGGTAGAAGTACACTGGAGTGATCGGCGGAGATACAGAGGATGACGTCGAGATCGTTCGAGATCTTCGTCGACTGGCCATGAGGAGTGGTAGCATCAACGGCAATGCTTTGACTTGGCTGCCCTTGGAATTCTTCAAGGGTTTTGAAATGCAAGAAATCGCCAAAATAATTATCTTTGATTTTCATGAGGTGATGCACGATGAACCCGTAAAGTTCAAGAGAGAGCCTATCGCCGCGGATGTCCATGAACAGCCTGTCCGTGTTCATCGTTGACGTTTCGGTCATGTAGGTGTGGCTCCCTGACAAAGTGAGCCCAGCAAGCTGTGCGACATTCTTCGACAAGACGAATGTTTCGAGCGTGTTCTTCGGTGGCATAGACATGTCGAGTCCAAGATCGCGGCCCTGCACATCGAATCGAATCTCATTTTGACGCGGTCGAAATCGATCCAACGGAATAGTGACGTTGCCTTGAAGTTGCTGCCCATACAAGACGATGAAAGTGTTGTCGTCCAGGTCCGCAGGAGTGTTGATTATGTTCGCATCGTTTGTGTTGAGGTACAGCTTGAAATCAATGAAGTCGATATTCAAAAGGTATTGGAAAGGAACAAAGGTAAAGTAATCCGATGGTGGACCCGAGCCCCAATCTGCGACGAGGTCTGTCAATAGGAAGAGGTGGTCCCTGAGCAAGAAAAGCTCGAGGTTCCGACAGCTGATGTTGAAGGCCCATTTCCGTAGGGTATTCCAGCAAAGTGGATTTGACAGATCACAGTCAAGCCCAATCGGACCAGAGCGCCACAGTAAGCCATGGTTGACGCTTGAGGATATCTCTGAGCCGACAATGTCCACATCGAGCTTGTTCTGATAGCCTTTGCCGGTTGCAACCATATCCATGATATAATTGACTGAGGAATTGCCGGCTACTTTCACGTCAATCCAAGCAAATGGTCGCACGTTTGGGCCGGCAACTGTGGCATCACGCCGCTTTCCCCTCATAGACTTTCGTCGTGGCCTAGTCTTCCCGTTGGTCTGATCGGCTCCTTTCTTGTCTTGTCCTGCCAGAGTGTGTGCCTTGCCTTTCCATTTCCAGTCCTTGGATGGTTCACGGATCGGAAGACGAAGCACTGTATCTTCTTCGATACTTAGGTAGAGCTTGAACGTCGAAAGAACACGGAGCTCGCCGGGATGCAATGGGGAGGCAGGAACAGCATCGACGTGATTTCCAGGGAAGAATATGGACTGAAAAATTGCTCGGTGGCGGTCCGTCCAAGGACCGTAATTGATCGTTCCGCCATAAATTTGCAGATCCATACCATATTCTGGGGGTGCGCTTCCATTGATGTCGTCGGAACGAGGCGAGGCAATGTGCATGCTGTTGTCAATATCTATGGGAATTGGACCCGGGACATCCCAGTAGAAAGCAACATTGATACATGGACAGTCAGCGATGAGAGATGTCTTGGCGTATTCAACGCCGTCCCACTCGTCGTGCCCATCATCATGACCCTCGTCGAGATAACGAGTCAGTCCCTTCCAGCGCTCTTGACCAGGAAGCTGTATGCGAGGGGTGAAAAGTCCGACCTTCCCCGAGCTCGTCTTTGCATGCGTGTGGATAGAGTCTGTGGATTTGGCAAACAACCAAGGTAGCTTAGGAAATTTATGGTTCCAAAACTTCCAGTCTTTTCGTGTGGAAGTGGGCTTTTCTTCCGTCTGCTCATCAGCCGTCTGCATTTGACCCTCCTTCTTGATATGCAGAGCGGTCTCCAATTGGTAGGATTTGAAATCAGGATTTGGCTTCATGTGCACGACTGGATGCGTGAACTGAAATTTGAAGAGCTGCTGATACACATCAAGCGGTCCACATGTCGAAGCATCGAACTCCCCATTGGCCTTTTCGAAATGCGCGGTTATCACGGCAGGCGTGCTCTCATTGCCAACGACAATGGCCCCTTTATTGCAATCTATGCGAACAGGCAGCAGCCGCAAGAAAGCAGGTAATGGATCCGGCTTCGTTCTGGCGGGCATGGACGATCGGCCAGTCTGGGTACGGGGAACAGAAGCTTCCCCGGTGCCTTGTGCCTTTCTCAGCTTATATTGGTGAGACTCGTCACCCTCCGGATTTGCTGAGCTTGTGAAGGACCCATTTTGCCTATGGCTGGAAGTCGGATGCTCGTCAGGCTTTGGGGCATCTTTGGGTGTACCAGTACGCTGCATTGCCTCTATAATAGCATCGTAGGCGGGGCTGCGATTGTACATGAAGGCTTCTACGCCTTCCACCTTGATGGAGATTCGACAGGGAAGCTTCTTCTGCGTCTCTTTGCCTCCTTTCTCTGCATTGTCTGCATTGCGGGTGCGAGCGCCTGCGCGACTGTCCGGGGAGCCAGAGGACTCGTCGTCATCCGCAAACGGCTCATGCTTATCCGTATAGACCTCTGCATCTCTGACTTTTCGCATCCAGTACTTCCACGTAATATAGCCCCCGTGTATAAGTATGGTCTCATTGTGTCCATGGTATCGAATATCCTTGAAGAAGATGCGGCCTCCCAGGAGTGAGATTTGAAGTGCTTGGATGTCGATATAGGTATGCCAGGCGTGCCACGTATACGCGCGAATGCCATACGATACAAGAGTGGCGAAGAGGCGGTTGAAGTAGAAGAGGAAGAAGATGGTCCTGCGACGAATCAGCGGAATGGTAGAGGGTGGTTGCTCGAATGCCCTTACAGAATGCCAGCGATGAGCAATTCAACCAGAAACACCCTGTATTCGCGTCAATTTGGCCAATTCCAAGTCGAAGCTGGAAAGCAAACGGACCAGTTGAAGCCCGAATGCGGATTCAATGGCTCCGGGACGATGCCTCCTTGGGCCATGGCGGCGATGGATCAAGACGCGTGTGCGGGTGTGGTTCATGGCGGGCTGCAGACGGGAGCGAGCATGACACAGTGGCGTGAATGGATGCGCGCAACAGAGTCGCTGTGTTGGCCGGGATAGCGAATCGTGAAGTGGTCCAGAAGGCGCGAACGCTTGTGCAATGCGCGTCACCCGCCGCTGAAGCGGGTCCAAGCTTCCTCCGCATCCAAAGACTTCGCGGCAACACACGGCGACACACCCCACCCAGCACCATGACGGTCGTCTGCGTTGAATCTCCCTGACCCCTGAGAGCATCTCGCACTCGCACTCGCTCTCACGCCCTCCGCAAGTCTCTCTCTCCCCGCTCGCAGACCCCACCCGCCGGGGCCACTCTCCACCATGTCAACAGGCAGCCTCCATCTGCTGCAACGCCCTTCAGAGCAGTCGCCCAGCGGCACCGGTGATCGATTCGCAAAAGCCATCATTGTTCTGACTGGAGTGGCTGCGCTCGCTGCCAGTGTGATAACCATCGTGTGAGTTTGGACCCGCTGCTCGTCTCTGCATATCCACTGACGTACATGCCTAGTTCGGTCTGGCTTCAAGCGTGAGCACTCCACCTTAGCTATATCTCCCAACGCCGACTGAACCTTGTCTAGGAAAAATTATAGGAAACCCCTCCTGCAGAGATATGTAGTGCGCATCCTGCTCATGTTGGTGGCAACTAGACCCTCGTCCAGACAAAACTGATCAAGTGCATAGGGTGCCTATATTCTCAGCGACATCATGGGCAAGCTTGGTGTCCTTCAAGGCCGCTTTCTGGATAGGGCCTCTTCGAGATATCTACGAGGTGTGCACAAGGCCAACGCTCTGAACCCTGACCACATGGCTGACGCTCCCAGGCCTTCACCATCTACATCTTCTTCGAGCTCCTCATCAACTTCATTGGCGGCGAACGCGCCCTGATCGTTCTGATGACCGGTCGTGCACCCGTGTCCCACCTATGGCCGCTCAACTACTGCCTGGCGAAAGTCGACATATCCGACCCCCACACCTTCCTCGCCATCAAGCGCGGCATCCTCCAGTACACTTGGATGAAGCCGATTCTTTCGGTTGCCGCCATTATCATGAAGGCTACTGACACATATCAGGAAGGCTATATTGGCCTATCGTCCGGCTACTTCTGGAGCGGTTTGATGTACAACATCAGCATCACTGTGAGCTTGTATGCTCTTGCAATGTTCTGGGTATGCATGTCGCATGACCTGCAACCCTTCCGCCCAATGCCAAAGTTTCTTTGCATCAAAGGCATCATCTTTGCCTCGTATTGGCAAGGCTTTTTCCTCTCTATATTGGTATGGTTGGGGGCCATTTCGGATAATGTTCCTGGCTACACGGCCGACAACTTGGCCGCCGCCATTCAGGATGCCCTGATCTGTTTTGAAATGCCCTTGTTTGCGATGGCCCACTGGTATGCCTTCTCGTGGCACGATTACGCCGACGACACCATCTCAGCCGCCAGGATGCCCATGAAGTTCGCTCTGCGAGATTCATTCGGTCCAGTCGACCTCATTCAAGATGCCAAAGACACATTTTGGGGCAGCCATTATGAGTACAGATACTTTGATGCCAATGACAACGTCCTCGCACATGAAGAGTCATCGTCACGAACAGCGCGTATGCGTGAGGGGATGCGATATGAAAGAGGAGGTAAAGGAAAGTACTGGATTCCCAAGCCAGGGCAGCACGAGCACGAGCCGCTCATCTCCAAAGTCACGTCTAGTCGAGCGAGGGCGATGAGTCCGGGAGCTCATCGTGCACTTGATTCCGCCAAGTATGGCACAATCACAGAGGAAGACGATCCCACTTTGAATCCGGAGGATGAAAGGCTTTTTGACACTGCTCGAACACTGGAATTTGGGGATTGGAACGCAAGTACCCCGCCGTACCTTTCTGATCCAACGTCTAACTTTGCAGCAGTATCCGGTCATTGAAGCACATCGTGCAACCCGCGAAGATCAACTCTATTCTAACCCCCAAATAGTGACAGCCTCGACAAACCGAAATCTACTTCAGCCTACCAAAGATAACAAGGCCAGGCGGAAGAGCAAGATCCGGGAGATACAGGAAGCCGCCGCGAAAGGGAAGCAGCGAAGTGACTCCAGCACCAGCGGAGAGGCATCTGGATCCAAGTCGCGGGTCGGAAAGCTGCTGCGTCAAAAGTCATCCTCTTCCTCCGGCTCGGGAAAGTCAGACAAGAGCCAATTGGTGGATCTGGTTGTTGAGGATCATGAGGCGGAGGAAGTCGAACGCGTCCGAGCTCGTAAGGAGGGCAGCTCCGGCTGGAACGAGGTGCCTCCAAAGCACTTTGTTCATACGTACCCCCAAGAAGGCGAAGAAGAGACAGTCCGCGAAGGCTTTAGCCCCGACACACCGCAGCCGCATAACCCCGAACAGATACACAATGTCGATTATCCGTTCGAGGATGACAGGAACAAAGTCTCGAAAGGGCCGATCAATGAAGAGGCGCAGCAATGGGAAACGCGAGATTATGGAGGCGATGATGACCGGGAGGATCGTCACACCAGCCCCCAGTACGGCAGCTTTCGAGAAGAACGCAACGCTTGGGGCGACGATTAGCGAAGGATGAGGAGGCGAGATGACGAGATGGGGACGTGCGTATGAACACTTGTCGTGTGTCGAAACACTCGACGAAGCGGGAGGGATTCGTGTTTTATTTTTACGCTGAAACCCCAGATCAGCGTCATGTTTGGCTTCGATCTCGTTCCTGGCAGCGCAGCAGTTCTATACCCTGGCATAATGACATTTGCGGTATGCTTCGAAACGTCTTGTTCGCTCTACTGCGATACTGGGGTAGCGGCATAATTCAGGCGTCTGGTAGAATACATGATGGATCTCGCTCCATGGCGGATGCTGGGTATCGATGTCAAAACGAAACCTCCAGCGACTCAACCGTCGGCCGCCGGCGTATCACGTGGTCTCGACGAGTCCAGGCTGATTCCCTCGGATGGCCCGATTCGGAAATGGAGGCAGAGGAGGGAAGGTGAAGACGAGTGTGCATGAGGGTGCAAATGATGCCCCGATCAGGAAAGCGATTTCCGAGCGAGGCTTCGTTTCGACACGTCCGGATGGTGCCAGCTGTTCCGTCTTTATAAGAGCCCGTGTGAGCCTCTGGGATGCGCTTACACGGCTCGATTGGCTCGAGCATGACTGCGTTCGGCCGTTTCAGACTTTCTGCAAAACAGTCCAATGGCGCTTCGTCGTTGCATCTAAATTTGCATTGCGCGGGAGGCAGTTCGAGGACGGGCTGCCGGAGCGCCGCGACGACGTGGGAGCAAATGGATCAATGAAGACGACGAGAGAGCGCCACCAGGCTGGGTTTTGCGAGCGGTTTAGAGTGCGAAGCGCTGGGAAGTATTGATTGGAACAGCGCAGCGGGCGCCTACGATGCCACGACCATGACACGCGCCAATCACGGCCCGAAAGACCCCAATCCTCGATGCGCTCCCCTGTCGGCCGCAAGCCCCCTCCCAACCCTCACGCGCCTGAACTGGACACGAACCCATCTATTGGGCGCTACAGGCTCTCATATATCCACGAATTTCGCCCTTGGAATTTGGACAACTGGCTGGCCGGACCATTTTGCACAGCGCACCAAAGAAGGCCTGCACCCTTCCTGCAAGGTCCTTCCCCTCTTCTCTTCCCCAACTGACCGTTTTCTGCCTTATACTTTGCCCACCGCAGCCAGTCCTTTCAACACTTTCCTTCTGCTCCTTCTGTTTTGTTCCGCGTGCCTTGTGTTGCGGAGGACGAGGTCGAGCATGCTCGCCGTCTAGCCACAATGGCCCAATCCTCCACCCAACCAAAGACACCATGGCTGGCCATATCCTTTGGGTGCTGCGCATCCAGTCGCGACGTCGACGCAGACTCTTCGCAAGCTCTTCGTGCAAACGGTAAGTTTTGCTCCTTTCTTTTTCCTCTGATGTCTGTTTTCGTCTGACGTTCGCCTGCGTCTCCTGTTCCTGGGAAGTCCTCGCCTAACTACCGCTCCTTAATATGGTTAATTGCTTATCTTTTCCATTCAATATTCTCTTGCATGTCGCTTCTATGCATATCACGTCGTCACTATCCTCTATCGCATTATGCTGACAAGGTCATCCAGGAGAGACTGAGATGACAATATGCTACGACCAACCACAACCAGTAGCAAGACCTCGAGCAGAATCACTTTATCCACGGCCAACGACGAGTCATTCTATGGGCCGCCATGTTTCGCAATGGGTGTCCAATGGCCGTGACTTTGCAACACGTGCTTCATCCCGAGCTAGTATTCATACCCTCACGAGACCACGGAGATCGCAATCCAAACCACAGGCCAGACCAAGTATAGGGCGGCCAATGGACTTTCGCCACAACGACGGCTTCGACAATCTCGAGGGCATCCAGAGTATGCTTGAAGATGCACCCATGCCTGTTCGTCGAAGACGCAGCTTTCAACCTCTCGAGCTTTCGATATATATTGACCCAGATAATCGGCTCTCGGACCTACCGGATTTCGCGTGCTTCGGCTGGGGAGAGATGCCAGCGGAGCTAGAAGTTCCTGCGCAGGCGCTGGTCCGAGAGCGCGATTCTCGAGCGAACTCTATAATATCGAACCCTTCGACGTCGTCCTATTTAGTCCAGCGGAAGCCAGTGGGCTCAGGATCTCGACGCTCAAGTGTACAAAGCCAGAGCGAAGTAACACAACAGTCAAGACCTGTATCGGGCCTCCTGCCATTCCTGTATGAAGAACCAAAGAGCCGGCCAGAGTCTTTTGTCAGCATCCCAAGTACATTACAGCGCTCCAATACTCAGGCATCTACTCTGTCAAGCCCACGACGTATGCTCTCTCGGGTATCGTCTCCTAATCGATCTCGCGCCAACACCGAATCCTCGCTCGGACGTGGAAGCTTGCGTAGAGCGCGAACAGATGTCGACGACGCTATCCGCGAACTCAACACCATCGTCGAGGAACGGCGGGCCGACGCATACCGATCCAACAATCAGTCTCCAGCACTGATCAACCGCCCGCCACTCTCTCCATCTCATCACGTCCCTGCTATCGCGCCATCTCTGCGAATGCACGTCCGCTCAGAGACACTCTCGGACATTGGCTCAGCATTCTCAGTGCCTTTGGTCGGCAAACCCTTGCCAACACCACCCGCACCTCCACCTCTATCTCGCCAAACAACCAAACTCAGCCTATCAACTGCCCAACGGATGACAGCCCTCTCATCCAATCCCATCACCCCGCCCACACCCACCATACCAACGCCAACAACACCTATGGGCCGTATGGCCGCCTGGCTCAAGCGCTCCATCCCAAGCACCCCTTCCTCACCCTCGTTCTACAAGTCCGCCCCTACATCCGCTCCCCAAACACCACCCACCTCCCAACCCTTCTACCAGTGCACTCCGCCCCTTCCAGCCCCCTCCTCCCGCCCCTCAACCGCCGGTTCGCGAACACTAGCGCACACCCGCCAAGACAGCGCCGAAACCGCAACCGTAACCCTCATTTCTTCGTACCCCAGCACGCCCGCGCTCTCGCTACGCTCCCGCTCCCCAACCATGACATCTGACGTCTCTCCCACGACGTCACCCCCAACGCCCCCGCGCACAAACCTACTCGCCGGATCGGGCAAGACGCGCAAGATCCCCGCTCCCCTCACGCTCGCAAAGGAAAAGGAGATTGCCGTCGAGTGCGCGATCGGCAGTGCGAGGAGCATCGCGAGTTCGGTGCGCAGCCGCGCCAGCTTGAAACCCCCGCCGAGCCCCAATTACGGGTTGTTGAGGGGAATGGAAATTCCGGTGCGGCCGCCGGGGAGGGAGAATGGGAGTTGGGGGCGAGGGGAGAGGTTGAGTGGAGTGGTTGTGGGGAGTCCAGTCGGCGTTGCATTTTGAGAGGATGAAGGGGGATGGAGATTGGGATAGATAGTTGATGGAGAGGGGGGAAGTGGTAGGAATATGGACATTAGAAAGAGACGGAACTATAGAGGGGGAAAAGGAAAAGCATTCGCAAGTAGAAGAAAGTCGTTCCTGGCTGAGATCTAGTCGAGGTCGTGGCGAGAGCAGCTCTACTTCTACTCGCGACAGGAAATTGGAATTGGATGGGATATAGTTTACTTCGTAACGCGCCGGCAGATACCCTCCGCTCGAACGTCCCTTCGAGTGGACGCAAGGCGTCTATTTAATCAAAACAATTTTTACTCAAATTTGTGTTCAAGAAGATGGTGCTTGCTTTGTTTAATTGATTTTGTGTCTAGCAAGAAGCTGGCTCAATCTGGTTACCAGCTCTAGGAAAATGACTCGGAGCTTCCTCCCCGCAGAAGCAAATACATGCTCAAGAGCAACCCCCAGTACGACATGACTACTACAGCACACTATAACCGCAAAAAATTCCACACAGCTCCAGCAACAATCCCACACTCGATCACCCTCCCATTTAATAATCAGCACACCAAGATTTCGTCACGGCACCCGTTTCGAAACGCCAGCAAACAGACCAGGATGAGCTCCAACAGCTCCAGCTCCCCTCCCCTTCCAACACGAGCTACCACAGCAGCTTAGAGCTACCCCACCCGCCCCTCCCCACTGCGGGAATTCTGACAACCACTCCCTTCCCTACAGACCCTACCCACGCTCACGCCCAATGTGGCACCGACAGGGGGCAACGCGCGAATCGCGGGCCGCCGCTGCACGGCATGGGACATTTCGTCACTGGCGCCGTGGGCCGAGAGAACATGTGGCGTGCGTTGGAAACGTTGAACCCGCGCTACGGTACGCGTTGGCGACGAATGGGGTGGCGGGACGGGGACGCGGGGCGTGATGGGATGGGATGGGGTTGTTTTTTGTGCCGGGGAGCGGGCAGCCACGGGGAAGAGAGAGGAGGAGAGAGATGGGAAAGCTAAGCAAGTCCAGACATACGCTTGCGCTGCCCGAGCCAGAAAATCATCACATCTTCTCAGAGGAGGCAAACAAAAGGCACTCGTTTGCCTGGCGGGCCCGAGCAGGGAATTAGAGAGCTGGGCTGGGGAGAGAGCAGTATGATTCGTGAAGCGAGCGCCGATACGGGGTGCTAGTGTCTATGATTGCGCGCGAGTCAGCCAAACGGTGGCGGGACGAGAACCGGAGGTCCGAGTCGAGCAATTTGGGGATCGGCGCGGCTTGCAGGTGCGCATCTAAGTTTATTGAGACGTCTGTTGAAGGGTTGGAGGAGTTGGTGTGGGAATGTTGGAGTGCAGAAGGTGGGTTCGAGGATAGGGATCTTTACGATTGACAGCAGGGCTGGAAGGGTCGAGGCACGAGATGGTGAGCTCATTGCTGTTGACCTTTCTTCGATCGAGGTTGTGGTTGGGACACCAAGCGCAAAGTGGTGCAGAATCTGGGAATGTTAGCTAGAAAATATCGAAAAGACAAGAGACTCAATTCCTCGATTTCATTTGTCTGAATTTCACATACTTTGGTTTCATTGAAGAAATGAAATGCCTGTAACATGTCAAATTTTTTACTGAGACGTTTTCATCTGCTATCTTTATGAATATCGAATAGTGAACAAAATGACTGGGGAATGACAAACAATAGCCGAATGGTGATTATTAACACCTGTGATTGCGGGGCACATTGCCTGCAACGAGCAAGATAGATCTCTGAGCCTTTTTAACAGAGGGGTCGTCAGTGAATCACAACCGAGAAGACCTTTAATATTGCGCTATGTGGCCAAAGACCTGTCTCAGTTTCAACGGGTGTAATCCTTGTCAGAGTCCTCGATCGTATCATGGGATTGGGAGCAAAGCCCCGCTCGACCCCGGTGGTGCAGCCGTGTTGCTTGTGTCTTTGCAAACGTACAGCGCGTAATGCTCCTGATGGAGAAATGTATCAGATCGTCCAGAATGCGTAGTAAGACGATTGACTTCAAATTTGCTCTGTGCGTCGGCTTGAGTGGCAACAAATTCCTTGCTGGAACATTCGAAGAACATTTCCAATGAAGACGATGCGTCGAAGAAGGCCAAGAATGGTTGTCGAGTGAGAATCTTTGTGGCGTGCTTTGGAATGGCGGACCTAATTGAACCCGATCCTGCAGAACATCAGATATCACGTGTTGTACCATTGCCGCAGCGATCGTACCATGTGTCTGCAAAAGAAACTGAATGCGGGTGGACGCAAGGATGTCCTGAAACTCAACACTGGTTACTCGGTCGAGGGGTACGTGGCGGTGAGTGAAACGGTAACTCGTCAATGTTGTACATCGGTGATTGCCCAGAGTCCCAAAGAATACCACCGTGTTCGGCTCTGGCATGGCAACGCGACGCGGCTGGCGGCTCGAGCACGTCTTTGTTATGGGGTTTGTCCCCATCGTGAACGGCATCTTGCACCATCGAGGCACGAGTGGGGCGACCGTTGCGCGGGAGACGTGCATGGTCACCCAAGGTCTAGTGCATGCAAGTCCCCCGTGGGTGTCCACCAAGGAGAACGATCTCCAATGATTGCGGTCCCACCACGCAGATTCCGAAGAGCCTTCTCTTGACGACCCGGTCTCCGGTATCGTGCCCTTGCTTGCCTCGAGGCCACAGAACTGGCTGTATTACGTGCTGCGAACCGAGCCCAGGAACCAGGTCGGTGAGGCAAGGTACCAGCCGACCGTACTCGGCTTCAACCGAAGCTGGAATGCTGTCCAGGTACGGTCTTCGATTTGATAGGCTACTCCAGATACGCACGTAGAGAGTCTTGTAGTTGAATGGGATGTGATCCCGCTCACGACGTTGACGACACCACAGATGCGAGAGCCCTCAGAGATGCAGGTGTATCGACTTGGAACATCAATGGCTGCCGCAAGCCAGGGATGGCAAGAAACGAGAGCTATTCATTCACTCGACTGCAGACACGTATCAGGGTGGCAACTCCTCAAACGGTGCTGTAAAGTGACGTACAAGACCGGTCAGGCCTACCCCAGGGCAACGAGGGGTTGCCCTGGCAAACGCGATCAAGGCCGAGGCTGTCGATGAGCATTGACGAAGGAAATGTCAAGTTTGTATGGTGCACTAGAGGGGGACGAGGCAGGAAACCCGTTTTGGTGTAGTTGATGTAACGACAAGAAGAAACAGTAGTCTATGTGTCACAGAGAGGAGACCAATTGCCGCAAAGGATCAAGGACAGATCGCTTTGTCCTTGCCAGTCGTTACACAATTCTTGCCCTGTCATGATCGGCATCATGTGCTCGATGATTGGCGCATGAGGCAGTTCCTCGCTCCAGGTTTGCGCAATCGTTTCATATGACTCGAGTTGAAGGGTAACGTCATGAAGACGAAGGACAACCATGACAGACGGCTCGCGGCAGCAGCCCGATGCACATGTGCGCTGGAGCCCGCCAATGCACGTTTTAGCTGGGGGTGACGGTGAACCCGGGGCTATGGCGGGCGGGCCTCGTGGTGAGATGAAGATCCGGGTCGATATATCGAGCCATAGAGGCGGTGGCTTGCCCAGAGGCTGCTATGCTATGGGTGGAGCATTCAGGTCAGTCATGCGCAACGCAGCATTCGCTGGCGGCGCTCACGCCCAAAGTTGGACCCGCGGAGAGGAGGTTGGGGAGCGAGGGCAGCGATAGCAAGAGCACGGCAATCCACTTTCGGGGGTCACGACAGGTAGTAGCTCACGATGGCCAAACACCGGAGAGGTTCCAGCTGGACAGAGGGCGACGATGGACCATGACTGTGAGCGAATGGATAGCGTCTGGCGGGGGCGCTACCGTGGACGTGCATGAGAAGTGGCTAGCGTCGATCGCTGTCACGCACCCGTGAGCGAGGAGACAGCAGGGCGGCGGAGAGAATGTCGCGCAATAGCGCTGGGGAGGCACGGCGAGGCGAGGCGGCGTCTCGTGGTGGTCGCGTTCGGAGAGCAAGCCGGCGCCGTTTGGTTGTTTCGAATCGACGAGGCTAGGGCGGGGCCGCAAACACAGCACACGGGGTCCACTCTATCAGAATGCGGAGATGAAACGCAGCGCCGCCAGTGGCTGCAGATGGGGGGACGGGGACGGGGGACGGACAGCAATGGCGAACGGGGTTTCGTTGAGGCGCTGGTGCCTGCATTAAGCCCCGTCGGCCAGACAAGGGATACGCTGCATGGTCGGGTTCCTGCTGCAGCTGCGGCTGCACGATGTCGACAGATGGATGAATGGATTCGAGGGCGTGGCGATGCGGGCAGCGGCCAGCACAGCGAGCGGCGAGCGGCGGGCAGCTCGTGGAGTCGTGGCCAGCTGCTGGGGAGGGAGCCCTCATGCTAATTGACTGCTTTGGGTCAGCGCGCGGCTGACGAGCCCGGGCACAGCCGCAGGCAAACCGCCGCATGCCCGTTCGGGGCAAAAGCGTTGAGTGATACGGCATCAGCTTTCTAAGAATACCTACAAGTACCGTCGACGCTGAGAGGGCTGCTCCAGCGCAAGGGAGAAGAGTGGAGTGGGAGTGAGAGTGAGGCGGCGCCGGCCCAGAGCAGCGCTGCTATCGAGGGAGGGGGGGATATTGACAATAAGGGCCGTGGCTAGCGAAGCTGGGTGGAGCTGTGGAGGAGCGAGTGGATGGGGGTGGATGGTGTGGATGGTGGACGAGAGGGTGGTGGTGTTCGCGCCTCGTCCCGATCGGCAGGCAGGAGGCAGACAGACAGCAGGCGCGGCCAGCACCGACGGACAGACAAAGAAAGTGCGAGCGGCGCCGGGGGGGGACGGCAGGCGCGGTCCTGGGACGGAAGGAGGCACACAGCGCGGCCAACGGGGAAGGCGCCGGCGTGGTACAAACACCCACAACAACACGACTGCACGGCATCGTCGCGACTGCGTGCTGCGAGCCCTCTTCGTCGCTCTACTCTCGCATTCGACGCCGACTGGAGAGTCTCGTTCGCGCCGGGGGTGGCGGTCGACGATGCGCAGATGTCGGCAGGGATGGCGATTAAGGTTGCATGCAAGCCACTCCAGGAATAGATGGGATGATTCGCTTGGACCTCGCCCAGTGCTCACCACACCTCTCGTTCGACATGTCTGCCTCCCTTCCTGCGACCTCACGATCTCTGCGGCCCTGCCCAGCCAGCATCTGAGCCCTCTTTCCCCCCGAGCTCCAGCCATTCAGCGCCGCCGCCCGCCGTCCCGGCCGCTGAATGGGCCTCTGCCCTGCCCACTGCCCACGGACCTGCCCTCAGTGACGTGCAACGCCCGTAGCCCGCTGCCGTGATGCTGCTGCTGCTGCTGCGACCGTCTGGTGCTGCTTCTGCTGCTGATGCTCACGGCCCACCATGTCCATATATCCTCTCCTACGCCGTCGCCAGCGCGCCTGCCCAGCCCCAGTGCCTGACCTCATCCGTCACCACGCCTCGCCCTGCCACCACCAGGCCGACACAATATCTTCGCGACGCCCCCGTCATCCCTCGTCCGTCCTCGTTTGCGTTCCTGCCCTCCGTCCGTTCACCTCCACCACCACCACCATCCTGATTCAGCGCTTTGGCCCCGGCCCTCCGCATTCTCGCTCCCTGCGCCAGCAAGGTCTCAAGACCCCCCCTCTCGCCAGAAACCTGGCCGCACCCGTCGTCGCCTGGAACTGCACGCTTGCTTTTGCGCCTCCCAGAGCATTCTGCCCCCGTCTCTCGCGTCGCACACGCCTGGCCCCGTCTCCGTCCGCCCACTCGCTGCCGCCGGGCCTCGCAGTCAGAGAGCCGTGCAGCTGAGCTTACGGCGAGCCCACTGCGCCATCCTCGGCCGCCGGCAGAGCCTCAACGCACGGAGCCCCCCAGCATCCTGCTGCCGTGCCTTTTTTTGCTCTGCCGCCCTGTCAGGCACTGCGCGACGTCTTGTTCAACGTAAGATTGGCACCCTTCCGAGGGCGTGCATCTAGTGCTGGGCTACCAGGTTGACGGGATCGGTAATCACCCAGAGTCATCCGAACCCACCCCCCCTCCAAGGTGAGTAGTCTGCTCAGTCCTTGCATGTCCGCCAGTCGACGTCGTCATCCTTTGCCCGGCCAATCCTACCCCGTCCCGCCCGCTCGGGTGCGTCGCTGCCTCTCACTGCACTTGCACAGTATTAACACCCGCCCGTCTCCGCAGTCATAGCTCCCCATAGCTCCATAGTCCCATTTTTCCCGTCACTTGCCCAGCCGCCCGCTCCCAGGCCCATGTCTCTCACTTCTTTGTCTGTTATGTAAGTCACCCCTCTGCCACTGAGGCATGCTGTCGCCGTATGCGACGTCTCATTTACCCCCGTACTCACTGTCATTTCAGCTCCTGGCCTTGCCTCTGAATCACTCTTGTTTACTTCCAGAGCGTGCCTCGCGCCGCCGAAAGCGTCCATCTTTCCCTGCCTTGCCCCGCTGCTACAGGTGAAGCGCGGGACTCAGTGTGCAGGAGACAGACACTCAAAGACCCCCTGATTCCCGGATGAATCGACTTCCTGACCACGCCCACCGCCTGTTTCTGGGTAGCCTTCCTGGCCCATCTTCCTTGGTCACAGGGCCGTCCAAAACAGTCGTCTGCCACCACTCCCTCAGCCATCCGCCCCGTGCTTGTTGCGACAACTGCAATTACCGAGCCACCTTTGTCTACGCTGCGTCGAAACAGCCGCCCCTCCACTTGCGGGTTCCTTGCATGCCGTCACAGGATCTGCAGGGCCCGGCACGCTACTGGAGCAGCACGAGTACAGTTTCGCCCATCGCATCAGTGACCTCGAAAAACCGTCAAGCTGGCCTGCGTCGTTGAGCACCCTGGCTATCAGGTGCGTCTGCCCTCGTATGTTGAAGTTTTCAAGATTTTCGCGGGCGCACAGCCCTGCGGCGGTCTGCTGCTGCCTGCAATCCGCCCCCTCCCCATCTCCAGAGCTGCCTGCTAACTAATCTGTGTCTGCAGCCTGATAGCAGTATCGCGCCCTCTGTAGCAGCAGGCGGCAATTTGGACTTCTCCGGGCCGTTGCTGGCACAGTACAGTCAGGGCCTCGGAAGCGGGTTGACCGCAGAGAGGCTCGCCAAACTGTCGTCCATGTCTGGCTACAGCAAGAATCAAGAAGACTATGTGTATGGTGAGTACTATGCGGCTCATATGACGGGTCCGCCAGGGCAGACGTGACAATCTGGTCGGGTGGACCCGGCCAGGTCCCACGTGAATACCCTTTGAGCGCTTGACTGACCACGCCTCTTCCAGACACCGCAGCCACAAGACCAAATCAGGTTCCGAGCTACGAGGGCTTTGCACAGCCTACGTTCGCCTCGCAATACACCAACGCGCCCGCACGGTTACCCCATGAGCCCCCGAGCGCGGAAATGCCTTATATCCCTAGCTCAACATACGAGTCACGCGGTGCGGGCACGTATCCTACCGATCCCTCATTTATTGATGCAAGGTCTCGTCATCCCGCCTCTCATCCCGCCTTCGAATCGGAGATAACCAATGCTGTTCAGCCTAACCAAGGCATTGCTGGATCTACCATTGTACTGCATCTCAGAGCGAAATACGACCTCACTCAGGATCAACCCACCTTTGTCTTTATGTTTGGGGCGAAGCGGAGCCCGGCGGCGTTGCAGAAAATCAATCAGACTGACGAATATTACAACTACCTGCTCAGCGTTGAGGTTCCCAAGTTCGCCGATACCTGCGCTTGGGATCCCACCATGATGCTCCAACTGAGGATGGAGGATAAGCTCGGGGGGCTGATCCGCGAAGCAGAGGCTGGAAAATTCACCTTCAACGACTTGTCGACGCATTTCCAAGCCTCACCGAACCTCGAGCGAAAGCGCAAATTCTCCAGTGCCGACTATGGAGAAGACCAAGATTATCAAGAGAATGTTGCGAAACGAACGAACACGATGCACCTCCAGGCCAAACCCCGCTCCGTCTCCGTCTCATATCCGTCTGCCGGCTACTCTTCTGCCAGCGCATCGTTGCCTCTGGCTGGCGCCTATGGTTATTCTCCTCCCTACCACACGCAACTTTCCAAAGGGCTGTACGCTCTACCTGGCGGACCGACAGATATGAAGCCACCTCCAATGTCACCGAATCCCCCTTCCTACGGCCCGTACTCTTCGCTTTCTCAGACAGCCCGCAGCCCGATTTCTATCGCTTCAACGCCTGTGAGGCAAACGGTCATGCCTTCGCCTCCAATCATGCAGGCTCCTGTACTGGTTCGAGCAACGACCCTGCCGCAATCAGCAGCAGGGGCTTCGGCCGGCCAGCCTTTTAATCCATACTTGATGTATCCGAGCAAGGCGGTTTTGAAGATTGAGGGTGATTTGGACGAAATGACGAAGAACTGGACGAGGGATGAGTTTGAGACAAAGCGTCGGTTAGTCCAATTTGAACGATCGCAACAGGGCAGCACAATAACCACGACGTTTCATCCCGTTACTCCCGACGCTCGCGCTCCAAGAAGCATATGTGTGAGCTGCATTCTTTGGGAAGAGAAGGACGAGTGTTTTATTACCAGCGTCGACACAATTTACCTGCTCGAGTCTTTGGTCAACGTCCGATTTACGGTGGAGGAGAAGAACCGCATTCGGCGCAATTTGGAGGGGTTTCGGCCTCAGACGGTCTCAAAAGCGAAGTCCGACAGCGAGGAATTTTTCAAGGTCATCATGGGCTTCCCCAACCCGAAACCGCGTAACATCGAAAAGGATGTAAAGGTATTCCCCTGGAAGATTCTCTCCCATGCGCTGAAGAAGATCATCAGCAAATACGTGAGTGCCCCTCCCACGGCGCCTTGCGCCGGACTAACAGCATTGCAGTCGGCGAGCTATTCATCGACGGCTGGCGCTGGCTCGCTGCCAGCCACGACAACGAGCAGTTATGTCCCTGTGGGCATCCCGCAAGTGTCTGGGGAGGACTACCGCACGTCGCCTCGTTCGGTCTCGAGCTCCGCGGCCACAGCTGCCTACACACCGAGCCTGACCTCGACGAGCCTGTCGCCCAACATCAATACATCAGCAGGCCTCGAAGGATCAGCTGCCCACGGTATATCGGTTCCCCAGGGAGGCCCGACAGGACCAAGCATGACTCAATGGGGAGCTGGTGGCCATCAGCAGGTACAGCAGTACCCTACAGGACTTCCTCCACAAGGGCGCGGATCCTGGGACTATGGGTCCTACATGAACCCATCCGGCGCTACGGGTGTTCCCTCAGCCGCGCAATCGATGCAAATGCAACGGTCGGAGGTAACACCCGACATGAGCCAAATGTCTGGCGGCGACAATCCCTATCAACATTACGGTCAGCGGACGACGCGGGTGTAGGAGCAGGAGGAGAGCAATTGCGCACAACGGCGGACGTAAGCTCATCGTGGCGCCGTCATGATGGCGAGGGGGGTGGGCATCTGCATCGGCGTAGATCATCCGTCCTGATCATGCGCCCCCAAGCTCTAGCCGACACGGGACTAGCGCCGTTTGATCCCACCACCCTCTTCGACCCACCAACCACACCACTTCGGGGTCCGCTAGTCTGCCTTGCGTGCATCGACAGATGGCCTTTTCGGTACTTTCCTCCCCTACTACGGCGAGATTCCCTGCTTTCCTTTCTCTTTCCATCCACGGTTTTCTTGGCGCATTATCGGGACCTCACACAGGAGCATTGACAGGCCGGTTCGGACAGCATCACACGTACAATACCCCTGGCAGACGGCGTTCGAGGACACCTCGTTTCATCATCATCTCTATCATCGGCAACTATCGAAACACTTATCATGAATCACGGCGCATCCGGCGAGATCAGGTGATGCACACCTATACAACGGTTCGATATTTAGGCAACAGGAAGGCTTGGGCACGGGAATCGGCACTCGCATCGTTCTGGCGTTTGACATGTCTCTTCGATTCTCTTCCCATTTAATCATGTCTTGAGTACTTTCGTTTACGACTTCGTTTCTTTTGAGTTTTGAGTTGGCCAACCTCGTGACAGTTTTGCAAGTTCTACTTTACTGCATTAGATTAGGAGCATTCGGCCGGTGTATCAAGGGCGGACGGCATCGATATCACCCCTTCGAATCACGGGCGTTTTGTTTGCATCTTGGTTTGCGTCCCTCTCTGTCCGTAGATTCCCCCACAGGCAATTAGTCTCTCGGCAGCCATGAGCCAAGATATACTACTTTTACCCTCCTCCTTACAAAGACTTATTGTCTAGGCGCTTGCACTGTTCAGATGATGTGAGGAGAGGCGATTTGGCCGCGTCCAGCAGACCACGGGCGATATTGGATACAATGGTGGATGATGATGATGATAGCGCCCACGTTCCATAAGGGCGCAGTCACGACGCCTTCTAGGCCTTCCGCCCATCCCCGCCGCCTTTCAGCTTACCTCATTCGTCAGATGGTCATCGTACAGCCCTGCATCGTCTCGCGGATGACCCTAGCCCGCCTGCTGCTCGTTCGTGTTGCACAGGCAGACACTTGCGCCACGCGTCATTGGCGCATGCGCCTACTACCGTGCATGCATTTGTCAAGCCCAAGACGGGGCACCGCATGAAGTCGACCATATCACCTCGATTCAACAATTTTCCGCCGCCCTCAGCACCGTCGGCCAGACGAAGGCGACTCGAGCCTGGATCTCGCTCGGCGCAGGTAATCTAGCATAATATGTATCTATCTACCGGTATGTATGATATGCCTCCCCAACGCGCCCTCGCCTTGCTGTGCCATGCCAGACGCCGCAATCCTGAATAGGCTCCTGCTGCCCACCATCACAACTTGCACACGTTTCGTCCGCCGTCCTGCCAAAAACGGCCCTCGCCCATCTGGCCCGCGTTCTGCGAGGCCTCTAGTCAGCCCTACCTTTCCGTACCCCTACCCCTTCACGCAGCTTGCCCTTCCACATCCATGTCCCATGCACCCAACGCCCACTCACAGTCCGCTGCGCCTACACATTGCCTCGTGCAACGAGCGAGCGGCGCGCAGGCGCGTAGGCGGGCGGGCTGTGGTGCATACATGCATGCAGGTAGGATTAGGATCAGGCGGAAGCAGTGGCTTGCCTGCTCGATTCGAGCGCCCTGTTGAGTGGTACTTGCTGGGATCTTCCCTTTCGCGCGTACGCGGGAAATGTGTGTATGGTGGTAGTGGTGGTGGTGGCGGCTGGGATGGGATGGGAAGGGAGGGCACGCGTTCTTGAAACCCTCAACGGCGATCGCGCAGTTGTGCTGACGATGCGCGCGTGGGCTTTTTGAAACGGCGCCGAGGCGGGGAATTTGGGGCACGCCGCCCGCTAAACATGTTTGCCTATCGCGGGTGTAGCAAGGGTGTGGTTGGTGGGGAGGTATGAGTAGCGATTTGGGGGAGGCGCGCTTTCGTCAGCGGTGCCGGGCTGTGTGGTGTACTGTCACTCGCTGTAGGTACTGTACATGGCCCGCTATATTTGTAGGCACACGACATATGTGCTAAGAGGGGATACTGGAGATGGGGATCTGAGTCGATCGGCTCGGGACGCCGGGACGCCGGGATCTGTGGTCGATATCGTGAGCTGACGTGATGGGTTTCGGAAGCCCGTGGCCTCGCATGCTCTCAACGTCTGCACATATACTGCGGGGTTGTGTGAACAAGGCTTGATCGTCCTGACTGGCGCGAGAGGAGAACCCTCACTGTTGGACTGGTGCTAATGGATGCCAGCAGGCAAAGGCGCAGTCGTTGAGAGTTGAAACGACGGCCGACGCATGAGGAGCGGCGGTGTGGTAGTGCTGAGGCCATGCGATGTGATGACCATCCCAACAAAGTACTGTGGTACAGATGGCAAGGTCGAATATAGGTCGCGGCTAATGCATCGCAGTGAAGGACTGGTTTTGCCGGCAGTAGATTGAAGCTGCTTGAGGAGTCAAGGTGCTGCACCGTGCTTCACCTTAGCAATTGGTGAGGTTTGACATGTACGTGTTTGAGCTCTTGCTAGAGACGATCGAGTGCGTTCAGGAGAGGGGGTAAATGTATGTTGCACATGGAGCGCGACGATTTGTTGAGCTATGTTGGTTTGCATAGACTCCCTGGCCTAGGTCGCGATCTTCTTCCATTCAATGTGGTCCGGACGAATGTATCGCGTTCGGAATGAGGATTGAGGAGTAATTCGTTCTCACTGAAGCTTAAAATTATCGATGCTCTTTTGGTACTTCCTAAGTATGTAGAGGTATCTTGATCGCAAGTTGACACCAAGACCTCAAGCACCCTGATGTCAAAAGTTAGGATTCTCAATGACGGCAGATTCTTTTGAATGAGGTCTCGATGCGTGTCCAAGTCAATCGCACCTCAGGAGCGGCCTGGGATGTGTTCTGGCCCTCGCTGATAAGTGCCTACTTGCTTTCGTCACTTGAGTGTTTCTCCAATCCAGGCTCAGGTACGAAATGCGAGCCGCAATCAGTTATAGTCACTATCTTGTGTAAGTTTACTGTACTTCATGTCATTACAAATCTTTGAAAGAGCGGGGAGAGCATGTGATTCGCAGACCAGAAAACGCGGCCTGATGTAGACTGTCAAGCGGACAGGTTCCAATTCGAGATGAATGCGATTTACGAAGGTCATGGCAATGACATGGCTGCAGTGCAGTATTCGATGCCGTATTGCTCGATCACTGCCCGACGAGTCGTTCAATTCGGCCTCGATATGTGAATCAATCGAATCGTTCTTTCATGTCCTCAACACATGTGTTGGGCACAGAAGGGACGATAAGAGGAAGAAGCGCCGGGATTTTTGTTGATGGTGGATTTCGACAATAGCCATGTATCAGTCACCCTCGTCCGACATGAAGGACCTTTGTAAGACTGTCAGAAGGAAGAACGTGTTGCCGTGTCGTTTTCGCGTTTGTGCCCGGCTTACTCATATTTTTGCCCAGTCCCGACGTCGATATAATATCCCGACTGGGACCTCCTCCGACCATCTTCACTCCTTCCGCGCCCTCGCCTCCTTAAACACTCAATGCACCGCTGATGAATTCCGGTGTGCATTCGTGCGATGCTACGCTTTCGCGCGAGAGCGACGATACCCAACACACAATTCGGCCCCCACCCGCCTAGAGCGCGAATGAGATGTTCGCGCCCCCACAGCAGGCGCTCGGATGATGCAAGGGGCTTCAGCCTCAGAAATGAATATCGTCGCATGTTGTGTGAGCCTCACAGCTTTCCTTCGAATAAGGAGGCCTAGATCTCCAACACCTCATGCATCTGTTGCACGGACAGGCGGATTTGTTGCACATTCAAGCATATCCAGCTCATTTCAAACCGAAGCGTCAATATCAACCAGCTTCAGCCCTTTCTGGTGGCTTGTGCTAAGTTCGCTTGACCGTTTTAGTTCACGACGCGGCGAGATTAGAGTGGCCACAGGACCTGCGCAGCGCATCCAGCTCGGCGGTGGCCTCTTCACTCGCAGCCCGAACGCTCAGGCCCCCGGAGGAGGCTACTCATGGACCTGGTGCTGCCCCTCAGTCATAATTTCTTTTTGAGCGCTAAATCAGGTTTCGGTTTGGACTTTATTTCATTTCGACGTTGCCACATCCATCTACCCTTCTTTCTACACTCATCAAACACAGCGGCCTGCGTACTCTCACCCACGGACGATCCCGCTACCGCAGCGGACGAGTGCTCGAGCCAGTATAATCGTGGACAGGCAAGACGACACAGCTGAATTGAGGGTCGTCCGACATGTCCCAAAAAGTCTGGAATGGCTTCTGGATCGACTGGGGTAAGGCTCTGCTGTGGAAGATAGTGTGCAAGGCGCTAAGATTGTTTAGAATTGGGTCGGGTTGCTGGAGCAAACCTGACTCTTCCACAGTACCAAGGCCTTGTCCTCGTGTCGTTCTTGACGTTGTTTGTGCAGTTCGCCGGCGGATGCTTGTGGAGAGTCATCTGCTTTGCGATGCACCAGGTTCGATCTACGACAGCTGCAAGAGACGGGTTATTCCATCAACAACAGGCAACGCTTCGTAACAGCATAACGGCACCGAACGCACTCTGGAACCTGATGCGGATGGCTTACGCATGGAGACAGAGAGCGAATTCCCCCTTTCGTAAATCCATCGGTCTAATCTTGATAACCGGCTTTCACATTGCGGTATTTGGAGCCGCGGGCTTGTTCTCTTCCCAAATTGCGAATATTGCCGCCGGGCAAGCTCTTGTTCGGTCTGATGTGTGCGGTTTCCCAGCTGAAGTGGATGGTCTTGGAAATATCGAAGTGGTACGTAAGATTAGGATGAGAGTGACCGCTCCATGGCAAAATCACGATCAGGATTTTACCTGACAAGCAACTCAGACCAATTCGTTTAAGATCCGACCAGGTCATGGCATGCCATCTTTAGTGAAACTTGCTGACTTGCCCTTGTATTCTAGTTCGACTTAAGTGGAGAACAACTAGAAGCCCTTAATACAGAGGCACTTCTCGGGCGTCAAACTTTCCAAAGAAGCCAAGCATACGTTCGGTCTTGTTACAACGAAGACAGCAGCTCCTCGGCAACTACCTGTAACTTCTACGTCAAATCACACCTCGCCGGGGTCAATGCATCAACAATCAAGAACGCGACATGTCCTTTCAGCTCTAACGCGTGCGGCTCAACAGCGGCAGTACGGTTCGATTCTGGACTTATTCGGTCAAACGAAGACCTAGGCATCAATTCTCGTGACGAGGAGTCTCTGTTCATCCGCAAAGTCTCAACGTGCGCTCCAGTGCTAGGAGAAGAGAAATATTCGACGCCATGGCGAGATGATGTGCCAGAACCCTACACGGGGACCAACACTAGTGCAAAATATTATGAGGTGCGTAATTTTATACGCAAAGAGCAGGAGAGTTTTTCCTCTTGTGTGTTTCTAGGTGTTCTTAGCTATCTTCTTCCTTTCAAAGAGGTCAGCTAACAGATCCCGAATAGTTTGGAAAATCTGTAGTGGACGGCTGTGAAGGCACCAACATAACGACCAACTTGACCACATTTTGTATCACCCAATATCAAAAGGCCACCATTCGTGCTGCATACACTTTGCGGTAAGTTGCCAATTTCGAAGGAGCCGAAAATTTTCACGGCTGGGCTACGAAGCGAAGTCGCTGAACAATACCTTCATAACAAGTGGTCTGGCAGCCAAGATCAAAACCAAAGCTGCGCAAATGAGGAGTCAAACATCGCTGACAAGCTACAGAGCAGTTACTGCTTATCACAACAATACAAACGCCAGCGGTTTCTCGCCAATCCAAGATTTTGAAGCCAACTCGAGAGATGTCACCCTCGTGTCCCTTCTCAACAAAGCATATTATTCTGGTAAGCAAAATGTCATTACTGCATTGGCGCATGTGATGCTGATTGGGTGTCAAGGCGAATCACTTGATCCTGTCTTCAATGCTTCCCAACCAACTACGAACTCACAATTCTTCATGGCCTCGAATAACCTCTCGTTTTACGGGTGCACAGAACAGTATATGTTTTGTAACAGTCGAGACAAGTGCACTGACCTTACTGGATTATATGGCGTCAAGCAATCGATCGATAATGGCGATTTAGGACTCAACAGCAGGGAAAATGCCACGTACCGATTGATGTGGAAGTCAGCGTGGGCAATGGCCTTCCAATGGGCTTTCGCGTTGCTGAATGAAGACGTTCTCCTAGCCCGTGATTGGGTTATCAGTACCAGTTCGCTGGCCTCTTCACCACTGCTACCCAACCAGTGGCAGGTGGAAGCGGAAAACTTGCACAATCTCTCTCTAGCTGTCTTCCAGCACCGCATCAACGAGTACGCATCTCCAATAAATTTTGAGATACGGCCAAATGTCTCTTCCCACTCGAGGATTGAACCGCCAACGGATCCCGAGATGCGTGCACTATGCGATTCGCAAAAAATCAGGAGCGCGAACCACTACTCAGTTAATGTTCTGGGTATGGCAATCATTCTCGGCGTCGGGTCGCTCTTCATTATACTCGACTGGTATGTGATCCAAAGTCTGGTTACCTTGTTCCCACGAATGTGGACTGATTCGCTCATCTAGGGTTCTAATCAATCAAATCTTCTGGTTTCGCGCGGTCACGCATCACCGTATGGCAAAGAAGGCAGATTGGGCCAGCACGGGAACGCTCATGCTGCAAAAACAAGCCCTTGAGTCACGCGGGATTGGCCCTTGGGAGACGAAGAATTATGGGTTTCCAACATTGACCAAACGCTTCCACGATTTCGAGGGGCTAGGTACACAGTCTGAAGTGTCGATGCCGCTGAATGAAGGAGCATGGAGTTCTACAGCGTATCAAGGTGGACGCTACTCCGAGCCTCCAACTCCATACCAAGAGCAACCGGAAGCGGGAATTATCATCTCTGGAACTGGCAAGGGTGATCGAAAAATATAATTGGTAATTGGTGATAATATAATCGTTTCGGGCGCAGCTCCAGTTGCACTTCAAACCGACGTGGGCTATCGCAGTACCGTGAGTGTGACGGCCACAAACTGCATTGCGATGGTGACGAGCAATTGCTTGTCGCCATTGGGGGAGATGCGCTTCGCGAAGCCTTCTCTAAGAACAAGCGCTCCCGTTTCTTCCTTGGCTGTGTACTTTATACCCCCATGACCATGAAGAGCACGGGCGTGAACGCATCGAACCAATTCCTCGTGGAAATTGTGCAAGTCATTGGCTACACCGAACGCCGGTCAGCTTCTCTTTGGTGGCGTGTACAGCATCATGAAAGAGCTCATCGAAATCTTCATGGTCTTACTCATCAACCGTTTCGGTAGACGTCCATTCAGCCTCGTCGGTAATTGTATGGTTGTCTCTGCAATACTCTACATTGCGGGCTACATAGCGATCACAGGCTCCTCCCACAAGATTATCACGCCTAGCACTATGTCCCGATACCCCCTCGCGTTCTTCTGCCTCTACGGCGCACCCAGAAGCTTGGACGGATCGTCGTCTTTGTTGTGTGCAGCGAAGTCTGCCCTAATCGCATCGGAGCATTTTGTTTGGCATGGGCAACGTGCTTCTACGAGATTGACGGTTTTTTATGCGTCGTATTCGGTCCCTCTGATGCTGCGGAATATTCCTTATGGGAGCTTTATTCTCTTCGGGGGTGATCTTTAACCAGTGCTTCGTACTTGAAACAAATGGAAAGAGCTTAGAGGATACGAATTTCTTATTTGAGGCGAAGGGACTAGCATGACAGCAACTATGGACTTTCAGAAACGGAAACTGCAGCAGTTAGTGGCTGGTGGAGGAATGGGGAAGCACACCCGCTGCTCACGAGAAGAGGATGAAAACCAAACTTTTGTGGAAGATAGTGGAAAAATAAATTATACTACAAGGCGCTGCGTTAAGACTGTGGACAGGTCTACACAGTATACCGAGAGAGACTGTAGATGTTGCGATTATTCAAGCAGAAAAGTCTTTGTCTCAATATCAACTCACTAAGGACACGGTCCCAAACCGCTTTTAGTGTGGTACATGAGAATTTGGTGTAACTGTGGAAATGAGTGCCTATGCTCTTGAGAGCAAGTGTGTCCTTGATCCCAATATCGATCTTGATCTGCGATCTGTCGCCAGGCACTTCTACCACCAGATGACGATGTCTTTCTTTGAAGGCTCGTACGTCATAGGAACGGCATGCGTCTCGTAGAAGATTAAAACTGGAGAGGTCACAACCGATATTCAGTATCAATGACAGGCGACAGCGAGAGTTGATGTTGCCTCGAGTTACTCTGAAGGAGGCGTTGATTGTGGTGGTCGGGCGCTAGAGCATTTTGGCAGGCACATGGCGCCGAACGTGCATGTGCTCTTGTCCCACGCTCCAGACGCCCCTGCAAAGGCCGGTTCCAGTCTCAACATTGCTTCCTCCATTTTTCTCTTTCTTTAGATGTCAATTCGATGCTGCAGACTGAAAATGACGCAGAACAGGCAGGATAGTGGCTGTCCAGGCAATCCAATCGATTCATTATTGTAGCCAATAGAGTCGAATTTCGTGGCTTTTCATTGACAGCACATCTGCGCATCCCAGGGCCTTGAAACAAGGCTGCTTACACACCACAGACTGTGCCGCATTCAGAAAGATATTCCAAACTCTCAACTGCCTATGCGCTCGATCCCCATCAACGACAGACCAATTCATCCCGAGCACACAACCTCCAGCCCAAATGAATGGACGACCCCAGGGCGCCACCTATGCACCCCGCACTGCCACAAGCCCAAACCAGCAACGCCTCATCTCGATTTGGCAGCAGTCCCAAGACCGATCAAGAACCGGCGGCTGGACTAGTCCGAAACTAGCACGTTTCACAACCAGTCGGCCTGGTGCATGACTTGGAACGAATGAAGTGCCCGTGACATCATCAATAAATGGAGGACGCGTAAGCTCGTCGAACCCTGCGTTGGCGCTACAATGGGTGAGCAGCCACATGGAGCGCCTGTTGGAGAGTGCTGGTGGTGCAGGGAAGTACCATGGTAGAGCTGGAGATTGGAGGGGTTCAGCTGACAGGAGAGCATGAGATGCGGTTGAGAAACGTAAGGTCCGCGGGCTGGAATTTTAATTTGACATGCACGTGGAATGTATGTAGGACGATGCCGTGATACAGTCGTACGACCGCACACACAGAGAAGAAAACAACATGTTTGCAATAGCAACAAGCTTCATTAAAGCGGTATATTACAAATGTACCAAATTCCATCGGTGCCATCCCAAACACCGCAATTGTAGAAACCCCTGAGGACCCGCGTGGTAGGACTAGGCAATTTCTGCCTAGCACGGTAACATTGGACTGGTCGGTGGATGATCATTGGAAAAGCCGTTCAGCTTTTACTTGACCGTATCAGATACCTCAACGCTTTTGAGTATATGACGTCTACAAGAGACCAGCGACGGCAAGGAGAGCAGCAGCACCAGCTCCCATGGCGGGCAGGGCAGTGGCCATGGGGGCTCCACCAGTAGAGCCGGATGACTCGGCACCGGTTGCAGAGGCGGCACGGGAGGAGGCCTCGCTGGCCAAGCTGCTCCTGGCAGATTCAAGCGCAGAGCTGGCGCTCTCGGCACCACTGCCTGTGACGCTGGCAGCCGATGAGGCCGCGGAGCTGAGGGCGGAGCTGAGAGAGCTCTCGAGGGACTGGATGGCGGAGTTGCTGAGGAGTGATGATGCGGCTGAACCGGCCGACTCAGTTGCCGATGACAATTCGGATCCAAGTGACGCGGTGATAGAGGAGAGAACGGACTCTAACGCTGAGGTAGGCACGTCCTGAGCGTTGACGGCGACGGCACCGAGTGCGAGAGCGACGATGGAAGTGAAACGCATTGTGATGGTTATGAAGTTTTCAAGTGTGGTGTAAGGAAGGTCTTTTGGGTACTGAAGTGGTAACAAAAGTTCAATTGGCTTTGAGTGAAAGTTTGATGGAGATAGAAATACAGACAGCCTGGAGAGGGGAAGCTCTTATATGGCTCATACCGACGTAGGTCCGTCAACAAGCTCCCCGTCGTACCCCGATGCGGGACGAGCGAGCACAAACAAACGGCACCCTTGGCCGCACCGCCATCGCTCGCATTTCTCATACGTAACTGCATCCACTTTGACTGGTGGGCGACGCCACTTTCTGCAGCATTCCTGAGACGCTACGCCGATCGGAGCAAAGGCGAGCTGCAAGGCCACTTCTCAAACGACGTTCCTTGCCTATCCGTCTGCTTTTTGTGGGGTCATTGTCGGAGGCGAAAGCTTGGTCTGGGGCGATCGACTTGATTAGCCCCATCACGTCTCGCCTTTGTCCATGACGACAGATGCTACTAAATTTGCTACCTGGGCAACCAGTTTGGGTGGAGGCGAGATGGCGCGGCTCCTTTGTCCCTGCTTTCCAGGCGACGCAAGTTGTGGCGCAGTTGGTTGAGTTGTGACGGACAAGCTCCGTGGAATTCAGTGCTGCTGCTATTCTCGTGAAGATTTCAGTCAAGCCGAGCCTCATAGATGTCGCGCATACAGGACGCGCGTATGGACTTCCAAACTGCATCAACGTGCCTGAATGCTCAAAGTTCATGCCGCTTACTGACCCAGGCACCCCAAGGTTTCCCGCCATGGCTGATCGTCTTGCGGGCGAGTCTGTCTGAAACTTGGATGCTGAACAGGTTTTTGGGGTCAGGCACGAGGAAAAAGCCATCCGCCATGCCATTCAAGGCCGCCCCAGGATTCCAGGCCCTTTTTTCTGGATGGAAATGTTTCCGAGGAGATGAGGTCATTCCGCACACCAGGTGCATCATGAAGACGGGAAAGCGACTCGAACAGGGGACTCGCCAATTTGCGAGATGATGGATTCAGAATTGCCGACGTTTCGCAGGGGGCGCTGCCGTTGTTGGACGGAAGCCATTGCCAACAAACCACTCCTCGATGATGTGACGTGGAGCACATGTGGCGCACGTACCCCGGTTCACACGGCATGCGGCTCCCGGAACCCCCCTCGCCAAGTGCTCTAAAGAAATGGCCGAGTACTTGGCGATCGCGTGCATTCGGTTCTGGATCATTCGTTCGAAGTTCATAATCTGGGTCTGGTCACTTCATGTGCACGTCATTCGATAAGAATTACCCGACTTCAAGTTTTAGCTAACCCGTTTGCAATTTCTTACTCTGCCCACGGCTTGAGGACAATGTCAACTTGGAATAGGCTTGCCGTGCGCGGCCATTTCTTCGTGTCGAATTGCTTTCTGGGACCGACTTCGATAGGCTATGAATTGGACCAGTCGAAGAGAGTCGAAGAGAGTCAATATGTTCAAGCCAAACAGGTTGCGAATAGCAACTAGTGTCGTCGGCTTCGGTGGCCCAGACCTATAATAATGCCAGATAGGATCGGTAGTGCAAAACCAATGAGTTGCGGCAGCAATGATAATGCCTCAAGCCCGCTGAATGTATTCCTAAAAACTCGAGTCCATCTCCGAGCTTCCTAGAGACAAGGATGAGGTTCTTCCTATAGTATATATCATCGTCCTTTCGTTCGATCTGATAGTGCGCGCAATTCAAGATCGAGGGCGTCTTTATGATTTCGTACGTGTCCGTCAATCCTTCTTCGACAATCAAGACCACTTTGAAAAGAATCGTGAGCACTGAAAAAGTTCCCCTCTCCGAGTAACAACTTGATAGTCGATGCGGCGAATGATTGGTCATGGTGAGGTCCCTGCATGGTGCTCAAAAGCCGGCTCGATAGTGTGGATATCGGCCTGGTGAGATCGTCCGAATTGTGTCCCCAGATTACAGCCTGTCTCACAATACTAGTCATCGGGGTCCACCGAGAAGTAAATATCTTTGGTTTCGAAGGACCTCAATCGTTCAATGAGAACATGGCAGACAAGCCCACTTGTAGTACCCCGCAGATAGCGCTGCTTGTTCACGGCATTTGTCACCACCCGTATGCAGACTGCATATAATTTTCCGCTCTTGATTTGCGTGCAATATGTCCAAGCAATGATGAAGGGCGTTATCTCCTTACCCAGAAAGGTACGAACTGTCTTCGTGAGCAGGCTAACTCTAAGGCCTCGACCTGTGAGCTGTGGGCTGTCAGGTTGCCTTTCCAGCGGCGGGAGATGGTGTCGCAGTTCAGAATGGGTAAACATATCGATAGGGGAAACCCGCGTAAGCTGATGCCAATCGGGAGAGTTCATGGATTTCTCCGGGTCCTCTGTTTCAGGTATTCCCCCGTCTCGTATTCTTGCAACAGCGAGTCCTAGAGGCTTATGCCACATGAGAATCGTGTAATCTTCCAAGTGCTCCAAGATCTGAGCCTGCATCCTGACCGTTGCCATTGCCCTCCCTTCTCCTGGCGACCTGATCATCCTTACACCCAGCAACGAGATGAGAATGTAGATTTCCTCCTCCGGATTTGTGGCGTGTCGCTCTGAAGCCCAAGAAAGTTTCTCGCCAATGGTGGCGTCCCGAGGGTTACGGGCATACGTGAGGACATCAAAGGCGATGTTTGTGTGGGCCGTAATCTCAGCGGCTAATTCTTTCTTTGAGCCTATGCATTGCCAATCGCGAGTATAGAATGCCATGTTCTCCGGTGCCAGTAGTTCGATGAGTGTCCACGCCCGAGTGAACCATCTCGCCTTTGTAAAGTCTTCTCGTCGTTCCACATCGGTCAAATATACCACGCAGAGGCCAGCATGGCGGAACCAAGTGTACATGGACATGACGGCTTCATTCTGCTCCGAGGTTGAACGAGATCGGTTGATGCAACATGTATCCATCCAGCACCAATCGTACCCCAAATCCCGAGCGCAAGCCTGGAAATTTTCCACCTTCTTGAATCCATCCTTGAACATGAATTGACCGTTGAGCATGTCATCGTACGACACCTCCTGTGTGCCCCAGGTATGAGAGAGGACGGCGTACGGGAAAGGGAAAGGTGGCAGTCCCTGCTCCGCGAAGGCACTAGTTGCTGTGTTCAGCAGTCGCATCGCACCTTTCGATGAATTATCCACGTGCCGTGATGCAGCAAGACATGCGTTGGTCGAATGGGACTTGACCATGAACTTGAAGATGGTTTCTTCGATAACGTAGGCGGCTTTTATGCGAGAGAGATCGGCGGAAGTTATAACCGAGGAAGGCAATTGCTGCCGGAGGGTTTCTGGTGAAGAAAGCTCGGACCAATACTACCCATCCATGTGCTATCCCACTCAACCGCACACACACTCTGCCCTTCGTCGGCTTAGTTTTCTCTTCCCTTCGTAATTGAAACTTTTAATTTCCTCGAAGAGCCTAGGTTTTCTCTTGTTGCTATCAAGCAATCTTGAACCCATGAAGCTTATTAATACCTCAACCCACCGCATCGAAGACCTAGGTGGATCACAGCCGCCAGAGCCATATGCAATCTTGTCGCATACATGGTGTGCCGACCATGAAGAAGTCACATATCAAGAGATGCTCCTCGAAGATCATATGAATCTAAGGAATAGGCCTGGGTATCGGAAGATCGAAGAAGCCTGCAGAAGAGCGCGGGAAGCGCCATATCATCTGAAGTATGCCTGGATCGACACCGTTTGTATCGACAAGACCAGCAGTGCGGAGCTTTCTGAGGCAATCAACTCCATGTTTAGATACTATCGGGAAGCGGCGGTCTGTTTCGCGCTTTTATCAGGTTGGACCCACGATTCTGGCCTCGCGGCATTCCAGAAATGCAAATGGTTCCAGCGCGGCTGGTGTCTCCAGGAACTGATAGCACCCTTGCCGAGATCCCTAGAATTCTTCGACGAAGCTTGGGTCAGACTGGGAACCAAGCATGACCTGGCTGAAGATATTGAGAGAGCCACTAAAATAAACACAGGCGTCCTCACTGGACAAATCATGCTGGACAAGGTTCCGGTTGCTGTGCGTATGTCTTGGGCGTCTTCCCGACAGACACGGCGAGTAGAGGATCGTGCTTACTCGTTGTTGGGAATCATGGGCATCAACATGTCTATGTTATACGGAGAGGGAAGTGATGCCTTTCTCCGTCTGCAGGCCGAGATCATTCGACAGAGTACAGACATGTCCATCTTCGCATGGACTACTTCTGGCACCCAAAAATATATGGGGCTGCTTGCCCCGTGCCCTGAGGTCTTCGAGCACTCACAAGCCCTGGTATCTCAGCCTCATGCACTCCTACCGGCGCAGGAATACTCCATCACCAATCGTGGAATCAAGTTTGAGATGACACTGAACCAGCATGATGAAAGCGGATATTTCCTTTTACCGGTTAGCCATGGCTTCAAAGACAAGGACTCTGGTGTCGTAGCGGAGCGAGGGGTGCTGCTTCGTCAAGTCGGAGCGGACCTCTTTGTGCGGGCTTCACCCAATGAACTACCTCTCATCCATGAATTCGCGACAGAATGGCCACTCTATATATCGGCATCTAAATTCTTTCACATTAAGATGCTTTCACCAACGGATTCGCAGCTCATTGAAGAAAGAGTGCTGAAGGTCATGGGCCCACCAGCTGCTACTTTGGTAGACCTGGGTCTCCGGACCGTAGATCCTGCCGGCTGCTGGGACCCTTCTCAGTCATTCCTGTATGCCGGACACGCGGGCGCATTCCTTGGATACATGACTTTTGCACCAATCTGGGCCGATGAGTTTGACTCGTTCGTCCTGGTTTGTTATTTTAATGGAGGCTGGGCATGCAATCTCGTTCGTGGAGACCACTGGAATGATAGAAGGCCAAAGATGTTTGAATACTACAAGAATGGCGCGAATATGGACAACATCGTCGCCAGAGTTGAGCTCCCGCATCTCTATCTCGATGGAATTGCGAAGGCGGTCACCGCTGAGTTCGTGGGCGAGAGTTTGCGAAAGCGATCAATCAGGCTGTGCGTGCAATGAAAGTTCAAACACTCAATAGCTACAACCGAAGCTCATTGACAGAAGGCCGTTACAAGAAACTCTTCCGTGTCCATTCAACGTCTGGGATCAAGTCATGGCGGTCCATAAGTTCGTGCAGAGCTAGTCTACCACCCAACCGCTTCTCATTCTTTGTCAAGACATGATGCTCAATCTGCGCATCTTGATACGACTGATATTTGTCTTCACATCTTCTAGCTTCTACCAATCCTCTTGATTACAACTATCTAGCAGCTTCTCTTTGACAATCTCAGCCACTTCTCTAAACTGAATTCGGACACAGCCAAATTACTCTAGTGGCCCCAACGGCACGACGTAGCTCCAAAGAAATCCGAGAAATGCGAATGATGATTGTGCGTCATCCAGACCAGCTGCGAAACACTCATACCATATTCGCGGGATCAGCTGGGGCTGACCCCATCTTTTTCTGAGCTAGTTTCCTGTCCGCTAGTTCGTTCTCTCGACTGGGCACTCGACGCCTGCGATTCTCGTCTGCCTCCTTCACTCGACGCATGCGATTCTCTCTTGCCTTCTTCTCCCGACGTTTTGCAAACTGCTTTCTCAGCCTGGCTGGAAACGGACTGATAAGTAGCAGAGCGAGAATGATGGAGACTGGTACAGAAAAGACCCAAAAGATCCTACGGCCAGTGTTAGTAGCAACCCAGAAGGGAAAGGCGTACGATGAAGAAATAATGCCGTACCAGAACTTGGTGGCCTCACCAGCATGTGAGAACGACGGTATTGCCCTGCCAAGTCAGTTTTCATTGGCTCATTGCTGTTTAGAGTCAGCGGGGCTTACAATACTGCTGCGCAGAGGCTAGCGGGGAAGAAAAGCGAAGCAAGCCTGCGCATTCATTAGAGGATTCGCAATGCCTTGAGAAGCTCGTACCCTGTCAAACGATTGATGCTGAGTTTGGTGTTAGTAAAGGCCCGCGTTGGAATGTTTTGACTGACCTGCGAGACTGGAGGTTGGCGAACTGAGCACCTGTCGCAGACACGGTCTGCAAGTACGAGTCGGTAGTTCGCGCCATGATTTGGAAGGCGTAGTCTTTCGTGTCGAGTACATTTTCCCACTCCAACAGATCTTGACTTTGCTGACCACTTTCTTTATTCTTAGCTAGCTTCGCAACTCGCGCAATGACTTTCTTATTTTGCCGAAACTTGAGGCCCATGAGCTCCAAATCTTCCCTGAGCTCCCATAGATCAGTGAAGAACTTTCCCCTCCATTCATCGCTCCACGACCGGTCATCGAATTTGTCAAAATTGAATTGGGAAATGTCCTGGACACCTGAAGCTGCCTGCTTTGTGAGATTCAACGTCTCCATCATTGCATTGTTAACGACAGCTACTGCTTTGGCAAGGACTAGGCGCCTGCAGCGATACGTCGAGCTCGAGGGCAACTTGGTGATGTGGACGCAATCAGGCTCCAGAAGCTCATCGAAGAAAGACTCGGGAGAATTGAATCTGGTTATCTTTGGCCAAATTCCGGGGTTTTCATTGCGACTCGATCTCGGCCCCACCTTACTGATCTTGTCGTGATCATCACGGCTCCACCTATCTTCATTTACAACTCCTATCAAAGGTCAGTTGAATTGTACATTCCAAGTCTATGATACCTTACCAACGTTGGGAGCCTTATTCAATCGACTTAGACGTGGGGGATGTTGGTAACGGCGGGTGATAAGCGTGGGGCCATTCACATCATTATCTTCATCGTCATCTTCGTCCTCCTCGTCCTTCTGGGGCACAGGTGACGGCGCGGATTTCTTCAAGCCCAAATCTCGCGTTGGGCATGGATCCACCAACATAATTGCTGTCTTTGTCAGCGGAATTGATGAGCTCGAATAAATTTTCCATGCTGACCGATCCACGACTCATACGAAGAGCCTACGGTGTTGGCATCTGAAGCGAGACTTTGTCTTCCCCAGTAGGAGACAAGCTGCTCTGCAGTTTCTGGACCAGTCATTCTGTCTACTTTGATCTTCGTGTTGATCAGCCGATTTGCTGCGCAATCAATTCGGTACACTTTGTCTTAAATGATGCGTTAGTACGTTGCCGACCGTCAAATGTTCCAGGTAAGGAGTACCTTTGGACTTTGGTGCAATCTCTAGCTTTGTTGGCTGTTGATAGCTCAAGACGAAGTGTCGCCCGGGCGATTCACCCAAAGGGACTCGAGCACGCCCAAGTATATGGTCTTCGGGACTGGCCATGTGTAGAGCAAAAACTGAGATGGGAATTCTAAGTGCTGGGCCGAGGAGCTCAACCCAGTTGCGAGACAAGTCTTCTAGGATGATCAAGTATCGTCCCTTTGCATGTCCAAACAAGATGTCCTGAATTCCATTAAGTTGATTCTTCAAGTCCAAGTGCGAGGTAAAGATTTTGGGGGAACCTTCGCCGCCCTCCGAATAGTCGATGAGTGCAGCGCGTCCGCGATCAGGCTTTGTCTGTTCCTCCAGAGCTGATCTAAATAACAGCTCAAATTGGTCGCGCAAATTAATCGTGTCCCACCATTTTTCAACAGTTTGTCCCAGCTCGTCGAGAGGCCGCATGTTAAATGGGGGCTTTCAAGCGCAGTGGTAACCGCTCTCCAGTGTGTTTGTGTGCTCTGGAAGAAACAGAGTGTCAATTTACGCTTTTGGATATGTTGTGTATTAGATAGGCTTCTGAAATCTCGTCGAAAATTTCGTTAGCCTTGGGTTCGCATCCCGGGTCGAAAAGAAAGAAGTCGAGGCTCATCTATCCAGCTAGATCAATTTGTAAGTGCGGACTCGATTTCTGTGCCGAAAAGACAAATGAGCTCGGGTTGCTTGATTCGTCCAAAGGAAGGGAGGCTATGGTGGCTAGATTACCGTGCAGAGTCCCTTGGCTAGCTTGACTGCTCAACAAGTTGTGATTGGAGAAAAATACGGCTGCCTGCTCAGCTGAAAATGTTTGGCGTGATTCTATTTCATCATGCATTTCAGCTGACTCAATCAAGCTCTTCATTGGATAGAGCCCCGCATCCGCGCCGTGATGGTTTTCGCGAAGTGGCTTTGCACAAACTTCGTGTCCTTGCCAGTAGTTACGTGGGAATTGGATTTTTCCTTGGTTCTGCTCCTCGAGTTAACTGGGAGAGCGTTCCTAAATACCAAATGTGTAATTTCAAGAACTTACTTGTATCATGCCAGCCCATAGAGGGTCAAGAATATTTTATCGGGTGATTGTTATGGTCTCTATCCTCGGTACTCACGCTCATTTATCCTAGACGGACGATATGGAACCATTCCGGCGATATAAATCAAACATTAATTCCAGATACGACAACAGTCGGTCTGCGAAATGATGTAGGCGAAGGATATTTCATGGACATCCCTTGGGCTTCAAGTATAAGGCCAGAGAAACTCAAGAAGACAGCGAAATTCCTCATGAATTCGTAAGTTTCACAAAATTTCAAGCCGGGAGATAACTCAAGGCATGTACCAGATGTGGGAAGGGGTTCGCAGGAATCATCCGAGAGAGCCGCGATGATATAAACGTATTAGCAAATGTCTATATCCAAACGTTGGCCGGGAAGAGCTGTCATATTAGGCCAGATGACATCCTCGTACATGAGATTCTTCAAGATGCTCGGAATCACGGCGGACTTGTCTTCCTGGATTTGCTGTGCGAACTGGTGCTAGACGAACTTCCGTTGAGCCATACCAAAGTAGGAAAACTTTACACAGAACAGCTCAAGGAAGAATTGGAACCACTGAGCAAATGGAACAAACGGTTCAAAAGATTGACACCGACGGAAAAGACGAGAAAGACACAACTCGAGACGAGCTTGAAAATTTGGGAATCGTCCAAGTGGCCACAGGAGGACCGAAAAAAGCTCCTTCCCAAGGAATATTGGTAATTGAATTCGCATTCGGAAGATAAAGAAGCTGGAAGATTGAATCTGACTTTCTGTTTGGTCTTACCTGAGCTTGATACATAATTGGGAATGGAGTACATGGAGAGAGAACTGTCAAAATTTATCTGGGTTGCAAAAATTAATGTCGGAACTTCGCTGACGGTTGGTTGGACAGCGAGGGTAGAAAAGACGGTTCTCCATGATTCTGGAGGCGGAACTTTGTGCTCTCGCTGCTGCCGCTATGTTGGCATGGTTCGGCTTATATATTCGTCGATTGAAGGATGATTTCGTATAAATTGTAGCTTGCATCGTTGATGGCACAACACATAAAGAGCTGCCAATGCAAGCGCTTGAGGTCAGATTCGGTTGTGGCCAGCATGCCCCCTCCATAAAATAAATCATTGAACCGTTATTGAATGCCCATAACTACAACCGCCCAAACAAATAATCCGGTTGCGCGAACTGAAAATGCAGCTGTACAGCATTAAGCCGTGTTCCGCACTCGTTTGATCCACGTATAGTTTACGTATATAACCGTTTCGGTGCGGCGGGCGGGGAATTTAAGCATGTGAAAATAATTGTCATGTGAGTATGATGGGCGCGCTTAGACCAGCACGCTTAACTGCCCCGCTTTGACACCCGGTTCTTTCTCTTGGTCAGTTTTACTTCTATATATATTTGGATACGCTCTTAAATAATTATATTGCCTCGACAAGATGGCCGAGTGGTTATGGCGTGTGACTCAAGCGAAAGCTTGCCTCAACAGAGGCTGTATTCTCATGGGCTTTGCCCGCGGGGGTTCGAATCCCCCTCTTGTCAACATCCAATTCTTTTTGGAGGTTGTCGGTGGATGGAAGGAACTCTTTTTTGGTCACGCAAAAGACTCAAGTTCACTATCCTCACACATTTTTTACTCAAGCTACTTGCACACGCTACACTTCTAGAACGATGCCTGCAAGTTCGATCCATCTTCGATCTGTGGCGATTAGCGCCTGCTACAGGGGCATTAGACAAGCTGCCTGTGTGCACGTGTTTGTGTTAACGGGAACATGTGAGATTGAGCTGGATAAGAGGAGTTTGAGTGAGCAAAGTGTTTTCTGCTTCTTCGTTAGATATAGGATTAAGTATGACAGCGTATCTTTGAGACTGCAAGGCAGGTTCAAGGCTACATAATTGCAAAATCACATGCTGCGAGCTTGCCAAAGACAGCTGCAAAAGGATCGGTTGATCCGGGGGTCAAGGATATCAAGCTTAAGTTTTGCGCGACAAAAAGCCTGGTCTGGGCATGGCCCATGCACGATTGGGTAATGGCGGCGGAGCTTCAGGTTGCTTTTCTCGCAGCAACATCTCCACCCATCCACCCCTCGAGCCCCATACCGAGCTACGACCTGTAGCGCAGCTGCAATTGAGTATCCGGGATAGCCTCCAACCATCAAAATGCTGGCCTGTCGCTCGTTTGCCGCCCCAGCGCGGCAATGCCTGCGTCGCGCCAACGGAACTTCGAGATGGGCTCCCGCGCTTGCGCAGGTGAGAGTTGGCCGCCTCCAATGCAAGGAAAGGCTATGCAGCCTTCCAATTGCTATGCAAAGAGTGTCAGCTAACTGTACGACTGTGCTATAGTCCCAATCACGATTCTACGCCGCCATTGCCGAGGAAGATAAAGTCGCCAAGTTCAAAGGCACCAAGGGCAACGATGTGAGCTTCCGATAACACCGACGACTGGGCCTGCTGGTCAATGGACTCAGAAAAGACTGGAGAGCTGACGAGGGTCAATTCCGCAGGGTAAATATACCGTCACCTTCATCGAGGGAGACGGCATCGGACCAGAAATCGCGCAATCTGTAAAGGACATATACTCGGCAGCCAACGTACGAAAACCTCCCGTTGGTGTTGACTTTGTTCGCTACTAACACACGCAAAGGTGCCAATCAAGTGGGAATCCGTCGATGTCACGCCGCGACTAAAGGACGGCAAGACTGTGATTCCAGACGAGGCTATTGATAGCGTCACGAAGAACTATGTTGCGCTCAAGGGACCTCTTGCTGTACGAGACTTTATCCACACATTGCAACTTGACTGACTCGACAGACTCCTGTGGGCAAAGGCCATGTGTCCCTCAACCTCACTCTCCGCCGCACTTTTAACCTCTTCGCCAACGTTCGACCGTGCAAGTCCATCGCAGGCTACAAGACACCCTATGACAACGTCGATACCGTACTGATCCGTGAAAACACCGAGGGAGAATACTCTGGTATCGAGCACGTGGTGGTCGACGGCGTTGTCCAGAGCATCAAGCTCATCACGCGCGATGCCTGCGAGCGCGTGCTGCGATTCGCCTTCCAGCATGCGACTGAAATCGGGAGGAAGAAGGTCCGCGCTGTTCACAAAGCCACCATCATGAAGATGTCGGACGGTCTCTTCTTGAGCATCGCCCGCGAAATCGCAAAGGAGTTCCCCAACATTGAGTTCGACGCCGAGCTGCTGGACAACACTTGCCTGAAGATGGTTACGGACCCGCTACCGTACAACGACAAAGTCTTGGTCATGCCCAATCTCTATGGAGATATCCTGTCTGACATGTGCGCTGGTCTGATTGGTGGCCTCGGCCTTACACCCTCTGGAAACATTGGCGACGAGTGCTCCATTTTCGAGGCTGTCCATGGATCTGCACCCGACATTGCTGGGAAGCAGCTCGCAAACCCCACTGCTCTGCTACTAAGCTCCATGATGATGTTGCAGCACATGGGTCTGAACGACCATGCCAACAACATCCAGCGGGCCATCTTCAAGGTGATTGCGGAGGGCAAAGTGAGGATCAACAAACTCCTAATCCTGGAGTCAAAGCTAACATCTGTAGACAATTACCGGTGACCTAGGCGGTAAAGCCAAGACTTACGAATATGCGGACGCGGTTATTAAAGCATTGAAATAGATTCCTTGAATTGACGAGCATTGGGATGACAGGACGGCAGCGATGCATTTTGTCTATATGTACCAGTCTGTATCTGTACGATATGCTTGCCATATGATGTAGTAGATGTTCAATATGTGTTACCCTTTGCTAGCTGTGCCTGCGCATCGACTACACTCCCAAGAACTTTTCTATCAACGCGATTGTCACCAAAGAGTGCTCTACGTTCGATCCTCCAGGCAGACAAGGAAAGCTTGAGATCGTGCCGAATTTAAGAAAATGCCACGTGACAGCGTAAATGTCCGAGCTTTGCGGCGGATATTTGCGCGACTCAAGCTTCGTACTCGATATTCTTTCCGAACTCTCCCCATACAATTTCCTGGCTCATCTATTTATCCTGCTCAGAAGTCTGATATGCCTCCTAAACCATCAGCTCGAATATCCCTCAAACCACCTCCCCGCATCCCTCGAAAACCCGCGCAGTCAAGAACTCCCCCCTCCGGGCCTCCCTCAGGATCCCCCGCGCCCCGACCCTTTCGCTCAGCATGGAACATTGGCAAAACGCTCATCTTCAGCACAGCGGTATTCTACACATTGCGCGACCAATTCGGGTCCCTGGACATTGTGCGCGGCTCGAGCATGGCGCCCACACTCTCGGCGCGCGCACACGAGACGGGGCAGATGGATCGCATTTGGATACGGCGAGGGCTGCGTACGGTACAGCAAGTCACGCGCGGTGATATTGTCACGTTCTGGAAGCCGCATAATCCGAGGGAGATTGGGATCAAGAGGATTGTTGCGGTGGCCGGCGACAAAGTGTATCCGAAGCGCGGATATGCGGTTGAGGGGAACGGGGGGGAGAGGTTGGGCATTATGGACGGGATTGAGGAGGGGAGGGAGGGGAAGGGGGTTGTGGTGGTGCCGTATGGGCATGTGTGGGTTGAAGGGGATAACTGGAGGAACAGCAGTGATTCGAATGACTTTGGGCCGATTAGCCAGGGGCTGATTGAGGGGAAGGCAGTGCGGGTTTGGAGGGGGTGGTTCAGGTGGTATCGGAAAATTGAGGATAAGAGGGAAAAGGGAAAGGGTGCGAGAGTTGTGGAGGGGAACGGCGCGCGGCTTGACCCGATGTTTCAGGATTGAAGCGAAGATGAAGTTGAGTTGAGGGTAGAAAGGTATGTGTATTTGTATCTGTGAGATCGGCACTGGCGAGAAATACCCAAGTTTACGGCTACTGCAGCTTCTGGATCTCTGCGCAGACGGCTTCCGTCACCTCCTTGGTGTTCTTGTCACCCCCGAGGTCTTTCGTCTTGACTCCTGCTGCTGTAACGTTCTCAATGGCCTTCATCAGCGCATCTGCTGCAGCTTCTTCGCCCAGCCATCGAACCATTTCGGCCGCGCTCCAAAATGCTCCCACCGGGTTTGCAATGCCCTTGCCTGCAATATCAGGCGCCGAGCCATGAATCGGCTCGAACATGCTGGGGTTCTTCCGCGTTGGATCCAGATTACTTGACGGCGCGATACCTATACTACCCGACAAAGCAGCAGCCAGATCGGACAAGATGTCGGCATGCAGATTTGTGGCGACTATCGTGTCCATGGATTTGGGATGCAGCACCATGCGGACCGTCATTGCATCCACGAGCATCTTGTCTATTTCCACCTCAGGATACTGCTTTGCAACTTCGTAAAACACCTTATCCCAAAGCACCATTCCATGGCGTTGAGCGTTGGACTTGGTCACCATTGTCAGCTTCTTCCTGGGTCTCGACTTGGCCGTCTCAAAGGCAAAGTGCATTATCCGTTCGATTCCAACCTGGGTGAATATGGACACTTCGGTTGCGACGGCGTGGTCGGAGTGTTCATGAGATGTTCCACCCTGACCTGAGTACTCGCCCTCGCTGTTCTCGCGGACGATGACCCAGTCGAGATCCTCGTTTTTTACATTCTCGAGTGGAGATTTGGTGCCTGGAAGTATGCGCGTGGGTCGGACATTCACGTACTGGTTCAATGCTTTACGGATGGGCAGGATCAACCCCCACAACGAGATATGGTCGGGAACCTCTACGCGCGGTCAGTCGTTGACCAGTCAACCAGTTTGACACGAAACATGCGTACCCGGAGATCCCACGGCGCCAAAATATATTGCGTCATGCTTCTTCAACTGTTCGAGTCCATCGGGTTCCATATACCATCCTCGCTCCAAGTACTTGTCACTGCTCCAGTCGAAGGTCTTGAAATCAAACTGAAATGTACGCAGAGTTGCAGAAAGCGTGTTGAGAACTTGGACGGCGGCCTCGGTAATGTCTACGCCTATGCCATCACCTGGGATTGAAGCTATCTGGTAGATGCGGCTATGTTCGCGGATGTGAGAGGGCATATTTGGATTTGTTACTGAACTGGCCTGAAGAGGTTCTCAATGTTTGTCTCCTGTAGGAGAAAAAGAAGAAGATGAATGTCGGGCACGCGGGCCTCGGGAGGAGGTCAGGTAGACGCGGGAGACGCTTTTCCACAGTTTCTATCGCACTTGTTCGGAAACATTTCCATGGCACAGCCGACATCGCATGCTAGAGCGACGACGACGTGATGATGCGCAAAGCTCCCAAAGAGGGTAATCCAGCTCACCTGGCAACTACCCCTCCCTTCTCCCCTCGGACCCTGACCTGACTGCGCGTCCAGCTGCAGGCGCCCCGCACCTCCTGCCAAGTCCACCCCACGTCTCACCGCTCTGCAGCAACGACACTACGGAGCTTCGAGACCGCCGCCTGAGCTGCAAGTCGAGTCGAGAACACGTTGCCCTCGATTCATCTTGCACACACCCAATAGATTTTGAACTTACAATCACTCACCTGCTCAAGCCGACTCAAGCCGACCAACTAACAATCATGGCTGCCTTTTTCGAATCGTTGAAGAAGAACTTCGCCGATGTTCCCGTCGATGGAGAGGGAAAGATTGCAACGTCTGACTTCCTGGAGGCCGCGGAGAGCTTGACAACTCTGTTCGGTGCGTCCTTTGTTTCTCCCTCCCGATCGTTGCTGCTGGAAAGGCTCGTCTCGGTGAAATAGTAGCTAACACTCAGTAGATGTGCTAGGTTCTGCAGCATTTAAACCTGTCAAGAGTGACATGTTGGGCAATGTCAAGGTATCTAGCTACCATATCACGCAGCTGAGTCCACAGTGCTGATCGTATGCAGAAAATACGAGACCGTCAGCTTGCCGCTCCAGCGCAGTCTGAGACGCTCCAGGACCTCGCCCAGAACGAAATCAAGGAGAAGAAGGGCACTGCTACCGAGGGCATGCTCTGGCTAAACCGGTACGTAAACACCTCCCCTCCTTCCCCAGTCCCTTCAAAACCAGCCACTGACATCCACTAGGGGTCTCGACTTCACCGCCCAAGCCCTGCGCCAGAACCTCAATAACTCGTCACAAGAACTCGCCGAGTCGTTCCGCGGCGCCTACGGCAACACACTCAAGCCTCACCACTCCTTCATCGTGAAGCCCATCTTCAGCGCCGCCATGTCTGCGACGCCATACCGCAAGGACTTCTACGCAAAGCTCGGCGACGATCAGGCAAAGATCGACGCCGAGTTGGCCAAGTTGCTGGACGCTTTGGAGAAGCAGGTCTCGATATTGAAGGAGTTCCTGCCGACACTGGGCTCCAAGTACAAGGCGTAGAGGGATTTCAGGGATTTGGTCAATCTTGCATGATACACCGATATGTTATGACCTGAAAAATAGCGCGTGTCAAATGGCGCATCGGATTCCAGTTTATGCTACCCATGTTCCTTCTGCAGCGCGAATCGGATTTACCCTTCTGCCTTTTTCCGTTGGAAAACGAATAGAGCTTCGTCCTTTCCTGCAAAACTCGGTAGCGGCATTCTCAGCGTGAGATCGAACTCTGCCAGCTCCCGCTCCATCCATTCATCCACCATCTCGGTTTGGAACCCGGTGAAGCCATTCCGCGTCTGCGTTCCTGCAACAACGACCGTGTCCCCTTGATATGCTCTCAGCACCTTTTCCGTGAAGTCGCCTGTGGCCTGTGGATACACCAGCAACAGCACGCACCCCCTCCCTCCATCGACCGTCCAGCTCCCTTCTCCGTGCTTCTCCAGGAACTGCTTGCCATCCATTTTCACCGTATCTTGCACCCACGTTACCCGATACTCGCTCGTCTGATCATCCACGGGCACGACCTTTAGCGGCAGCATGCCAGCCTCTAGGGCCAAATTCCTCAGCATGAACGTCCAGTATCCGTTTCCCGACCCAAGGTCCAATATCGGCCTCACAGCCTCCTTGCTCGGTTTCGCCGGCTGCGCGAGCTTCGCTATGACCCAGAGCGCCTGGTACGACGGCACCACACAGCCGAAATGGTGGTAGAAAATGGGCAATATGTGATGCGACATTTTAGTGTGCGCGGTATCCGGCCACGGACCTGCCCATTCCAGTTCTCGACAACTATACGCCCATAGCGACAAGTATGGGTTTGTGTGCTGGCGCTCCTTCTTTGCTGGAATGAGGCCCTGTGTTTTGTTCAGGAAGCGCGAGGAGACATGTGCGGCGATGGAAGCGCGCAGCGTCTTGGCTTTGGCGTTCGCCTTGAAGCCATTGAGGGCTTTGGGCAGGGAAACCGAGGGCTCGAAGAGCGACGTGTAGGCCGAGACTTCGGCGGGCGAGGGCGGTTCGGCCTGTGACAGAGTTCAGGGAACGCTCATCGGGGTCTGATCCACGAGGGTGAGAAGCAGATCAACGTGAACGGGCGGATGCGTACCACGTTTTCTCGCTTCTCGTCATGGTACCAGTCATGTAGGCCGTTTTTCCGCTTGCCATTGATGGCCTTTTGCGTTATGTCGAGGGTCGTGGTGCCCTGGGCGCGGTAGACATGTGCGTCATCGGCAGAGAGCTGAAAGGCTTCGCGGATGCAGTCCGAGAAGAGTCTAAAGTTTTGTTCGGTTGGGATGAAACGCGAATCGGACCAGGAGGCGAGAAACTGGTCTGGATCGAATTTCGTCCTCGACATGGCGGGTGGATGTCGTCAAGAGACGATTTCTCGGCGAGACTGGGATTCGCCGAGGTTCCACATTGTCGCTGACCGAGCGCATCTAAGCAGCCCACTGTGCCACTATACTTTGTGTGGTGTTTTGTAAAGCCTTACATATTATCGTAAAGCAACAAACAAAGAATTTTAGTCCCCATCGAAAAGTCTACAACAGCCTCGCACTAACTTTGTTGCTAAACGTCCAGCTATATAAGACCTTGAAGTCTTCGAGGCCAGGAAATTCCCTCCTTTCTGATGACAGACACAACAAGTGAACAGCAGCCAACTTCATTGATATCCACCAAAACTTTTGCTACTGTTATCGCAGTACTAGCAGTCATCCTGGCTTCCTTCGCACCTATCCGCTCAGCTCTATCGAAAGCCGTCACCAAAACACCAATTCGAGCCATGTCTACCGCCAATTCAGCATTGAAAATCACCAAGCGCCCCTGGGAAGCTAGAGGGCATGCCGATCACGACTGGCTGTACACATACCACACCTTCAGCTTTGCGAGCTACTACGACCCACGACACGAATCATTCGGTCCATTGCGCGTCATCAATGAGGACCGCGTGAAGGCTGGCACCGGGTTCGGGACGCACTCTCACGCGGAATTCCTCATCTTCTCATACATTGTCAACGGAACGCTCGAGCACAAGGACTCGCTTGGGAATCTTGAGAATCTCAAGCGCGGCGAGGTGCAATTCACCTCTGCAGGCACAGGCATCAGACATTCCGAGTACAACCGGAACAAAGATGACGAGGTCCACTTCCTTCAAATCTGGGCCAAACCAAACAAGAAGGGCCTGAAGCCTCACTACCAGACCAAGAAGTTCACCGACGAACAGAAACAGGACAAGTTGGTGCGCATCATGGAGTATACCGATCGGCTTAAGAACCCCGACGCAGAGGATGCAGCCATTGGCCTCCAGGCCGACCTGAGTATGGATGCTAGCATTCTCTCGCCAGGCAAGAAGGTTGTGCACGAAGTGGTTGCTGAAGGGCCGAGGAAGATCTTCGTCCAGCTCATCATGAGCAAGCGTGCGCAGCCCAAGGAAGGCGGCGCCAAGATAAAGGTCGGCGATACCGTCCTAGGAGAGGGCGATGGTGCTTATATTGATGGCGTGAGTGGCCCCGGGAAGATTGAGGTGGAAAGCATTGGCGATAAGCCAGGTGAATTCCTCTTGTTCGATATGGGCCCCGAAGATGCGTAAACGAAGATACCCGTTTTCTCTTGCAGAAAAAAAAGCATGTACTTAGCTCTGTACAATTTGGAATGAAAAAAATGATTGAAGACGCGCCCTCCTCTTAATGGTTGTGCCTTGCGGTTGCTGCTTCACAATCGCAGCGACTCCGCGTTTGGCGTTGGCCCTCGCGCACAGCCACCCGCGTCAGATTTGATTCCGAATCGCCTCCTCCACCAACGCAATGACATGGCTAAACGAATCTGTCCATGTCCTCGTCTAATCCACCAGTAGCAGCCACAATTTCCTCGGGTCTGGTTGACGCTAACCCATCGCTTGCAACTAATTCGGGCGTCCATCCCTTGTATCACAGCAGAAAGCCCCGAGCTGTAGGATACGGAATCATGACACGGCAGCACGGCACGCTGAATCGCCCAACCGTCAGGACGGATGGTATTTGGAGCCGACATGAGGGTTCAGCCCCATTGGCTTGGGCTGTGGTAGATTTCTGTTCGGGATAGCGCTGATACAAGCGGAGATGGCTGCCAGCGTTGTGATGGAAACATTTGATATTTCTGGTATCAGGCCAAGGGATGGACCATCAGCCATCTTGACCGAGGGAGATATAAGGCTCGTATGTCTTGATCTTGGGAGAGACATCATCATACAGAACCACTTCCAGCTTTCTCTTTCCTACTATCCATCTCCTCTTCGCTACGTCTTCTTCCTCTTCTTCAATCAACAATCTTTCAATCGACGCAATGGCAGACCACGCCGACCACCCTGACCAACACGCCGAACACCATCCCATGATGCCTACACCGACACCGGAGAGGGAGAGCGCCGACATGAACATGAACAAGATGCCCATGCCATCGGGACCAATGACCTCCAACATGCTCTCCCACACTCTGGGCGCAGACGATCCAGACAACCCGATGAACTGGCCGACCCATCGAAGACTGTATGCCTCGGCCGTATCCTGGTTCATGGCCTACGCCGTGTAAGTATCCACGCACGACAGCAATGCGATGTTGAACTGACGACTCACAGTGCCTTTGGCCTGACCATGTACGCCAGTGCCCTCCCAATGATCATGGAGCGCTTCGACGTCGACATGACGACGGCCATCGCAGGCTTCTCGCTCTATCTCTTTGGCATCTTCTTCGCGCCCGTCTACACTCCCCATCTTTCCGAGCGCCACGGCCGATCCATCATCTACTGCATCAGCATCTTCGTCTGCGGCCTCTTCCATCTCGGCGCTGCCACATCGCAGTCGTTTGCCGCTCTCGCCGTCTGCAGATTCTTCGCCGGGTTCGCGGGAGGACCTTGCCTGGTGCTGATCGAAGGTACATTTGCAGATATCTGGTCTGCCGAGACGACCAACACCTACTACGCCTTTCTCGGAGTGGCTTCGTACTTTGGTGCCGCCAGTGGTAAGTAGTTTGCGACCAATCAACCAGTAAACTCTGCTGACTCTGAGCACCAGGCCCCATTGTCGGCAACTTTGTCGTTCAAGCAGGCGGCTGGCGCTGGGTCGGCTACGTCCCGGCCATGCTCATCCTCGTCGCCTTTGCCTTTGGCATCGGCATGCCTGAGACGTACGGACGCGAGATTCCTCGCCGTCGCAACAAGGCCCGCCAGCTCCCCCCGCCTCACCAGCCTCCGGCAGAGAGCGGTGTCACGATTGCTCAGATGGCTACCATCACCGTCATCAACCCTATCAAGCAGAGCCTTCTCGAGCCAATCGTCGCCATGATCTCGTTTACGTTGGCGCTGAACTGGGCGGTCACATTTCAGTGGTTCATCACCGTTCCGGTTGTTCTCCAAACCGTGTACGGATTCAGTCCCCAACGCGCTGGTCTTGCCTTTATAGGAGCTATTGGTGGTGCTGCGTTGGCTGCTATTTGCATCATCGTCATTGAGCAGACCATCTACAAGTCGTGCAAGACGACCAGCATGCCCATCGAGAAGCGACTGATTCCGGCCATGTATGGAGGCTTCCTCCTCACTGCTTCGTTGTTTTGGGTTGGATGGACTGCCGATCCCACCATCCACTACCTAAGTCCCATCTTTGGTACTGCAGTTTTCATCTGGGGTGGTTTGTCTGTTCTGGTAAGTCAAACCTACAACCTTGGGGTCGAATGGGAGCTAATCTGTTTCAGATTTCACTCGTCACATACCTCTTCGATGCCTATCCACCCGCCGGTACTCTCGCAGCTCTCACCGCCGCAGCCTGCTCTCGCATTGTCGTCGCCGGCATCGTTCCCCTCGTCATTGTCCAGGGCTTCATGAACCTCGGTGGCAACTGGACATTGAGCATCTTCGGCTTCATTTCCATCCCCTGTCTGGCAGTCCCGTTCATTCTTTACAAATGGGGTCCGGCTCTTCGTGCCCGCAGCCCATATAGCCGAAGCTTGAGCATCCACAGCCATATGCCGCTCCCAATGGAGATGAGTCACACTGGCGATGATCACGCGTACGAGGGAGCAACAATGCACGACGTTCGGGTTTGAGTGCGACCTGACGTGATTGTCAGTGATTGTTGGCTTTCTTATCAGGGTCTTGGAGTTGGTTCATGATCAAAAGCCTGGGCCTGGCTTTCTCACATTTATTATAGACTGTCTAATTTGCCTTCCGTAGCGTTACTTTCAAGTAACATGAATAATACGATATTCTGTTCGGTCACTTCTGCTTGTTCAACATCTGAGGCACTCGTGTCCGCGGAGCTTGTTCTCGATCACGTCACGCAAAGCACGACAGCATTGCCCACAACGCCGATTGTTCCCCCCAGATGACCAAAGACCATTACGAAGCATGCGTGATGTCCACTCAAAGCATTAAGAGTGGGCCCTGACGTCCCCATTAGCCCATTTGCCAGGGTCGAGATACAACTTACCCCGCCCCAACCGTTGAACAAGTGGACCACGTACGGAAGCGCAGGGCTAGGCGTGGGGTCAATTCAACAATACTTAAGCAGCCGCCATGCTCTGTCAACTCTTTCTTCACAAACGCCTTTGCAGACCCATCATCCGGCATTTACTTACTCGTACAACTCAAACCCCCTGTTACAATGCTCTGAACAACCTACTGACCAAACTCAGACACCCAGACACCCAGACAACTACACCAAAGTAATCCGACCCCAGCCACCATGCACCACCGCATGTCCTGCGTTTGCGCATTATCAAGCCATCAAGGTAAAATCAGTACTCGCTAAGTATACTGAGCATGGACCGGTGTTCGATTCGAGCCCCCTCTTCCAAGAGGCCTCGCTTCGTTCTGAGATTATACGGTTCTCGAACTTGATCTGGATAATACCAGCGAAAGGACACATGCCTCTCCCTACTCCCCCGTCACTGCCTCTGAGCACTCTTGACTGTATGCAGGTTTGATAAAAGCAATTAACGCCACGTGAGAAAACATGTCGCCCCCGGCTGCTATCCTCGATGTCGCGGCTCCTGTCAATGGGAACGGGACGTATGTGAAGACGGATATGCCGGTCAAGCTTCAGGCCAAAGGAAATGCGGCGTCGTTGGCTGACATGGAGGGGAAGTGGGATGCGTTTACGTTTAATCCTATCCGCGAGTCGCAGGTCTCTCGCGCCATGAGTATGGCGATTACTTTGTCCAATGTCTTTACATAATTTGCTGATTCGAGGGGAACAGCTCGCCGCTACTTTGCGGACCTGGACAACTACGCCGAATCCGACATTGTCATCGTCGGCGCTGGATCCTGCGGTCTGAGCACGGCATACATGCTCGGAAAAGCGCGCCCCGACCTCAAGATCGCCATCATCGAAGCTGGCGTCTCTCCTGGAGGCGGAGCCTGGCTGGGCGGACAGCTCTTCAGCGCCATGGTGATGCGGAAGCCAGCCGACGTGTTCCTTGCCGAGCTCGGCGTCCCGTATGACGACGAGGGGGACTTTGTTGTCGTGAAGCATGCCGTACGCCTCTTCCTTTTCTCTTCTACCCAGGAACCTTCTTCTTAAGGGAACCTTCTTCTTAAAGGAACCTTCTTCTTAGCTGATGATCACCCCAGGCCCTCTTCACCTCGACGCTCCTCTCAAAGGTTCTCGCCTTCCCCAACATCAAGCTCTTCAACGCCACCGCTGTCGAGGACCTGATCACGCGACCCGCCCCGACGGCCTCGGACCCGCACGCCGTGCGCATCGCGGGCGTAGTCACAAACTGGACCCTCGTGTCCATGCACCACGACGATCAATCCTGCATGGACCCCAACACCATCAACGCGCCACTCGTCATCTCGACGACGGGGCACGACGGCCCGTTTGGAGCTTTCAGCGTAAAGCGCCTTGTTAGTATGCAGCAGCTCGAGAAGCTGGGCGGTATGCGGGGGCTGGATATGCGAACGGCGGAGGATGCGATTGTCAAGGGGACGAGGGAGGTTGTGCCGGGGTTGGTCGTGGGCGGCATGGAGTTGAGTGAGGTTGATGGGGCGAATCGCATGGGCCCGACGTTTGGAGCTATGGCGTTGAGTGGGGTTAAGGCGGCGGAGGAGGCGTTGAGGGTTTGGGAGGAGAGGAAGGTAGAGAATGAGTTTTAGAGGAGAGATTGAGGGGGGAGATACTGGAAGGAGGAGGGGTCGGTTGTTGATGTCACTCGTTTAAAGGATGGAGAACTGGATTGCACGTGTTAGCAGAGAGATTGAACATGGTCGCTCGTTACTTCTTTTCTCTTTCTGTCTCTTGTCGCGTGATATGAAATGCCCACCATATATTCCATGCATTCCATGCTTTCAAAATGCAACTAGACTGTGAATCCAAGAGTTGATGTCTTGTCCATGTACGTACCCTCAGTACCGCGGGTCTCGCCATGTCACTCCACGCACTCCACGCCGCCCTCCTGTAAGCACCAACTACGTAAAACCGCGCATTGCCGACAATCCCAACTCGCGGGAGAATGTCCAAAGTTCCAAACACGAGCCTCGTATGCCTGCACAAGGCCTCCCGAAGCGGACTAGCGGAATGGCTCAACGCCACTTCAGCCCTACATACGGCCGTTAATACGGCGGCATCCGCAAACACCGCGGTGTCCGGCAACGTGATGACGAGGGCTGGAGGTTCAGATTCCGTGTGGAAGTCGCATGTGTGATTGAGGGGCACTGAGGAAACTGCGTTAGGGGTGATGCGGTATAACAATGCTCAGGGCTCGAGGAATAGGGCTTATTTAAAGGGGGCGGCGTCCCTGGGACCCAAAAAGTCTTAAAACGCATCAGCAACCTTCCATTACAATCCTTGAAGCCCACAACAGTCAGCGCACAAGCGTTCAAAGTTTCATCGAATTCAATCTCCACAACTTTCGTGTGGGCCATTTATTATCTAGAACTGACTTCTTCAATTGCTTTGCTAGTCCTGCCACCATTTCTAGCATCGCCGTACCATCCTCACCGCAGCCAAAATGGCAACCACACCGGCAGCAACAGCACAAGTGTCCACAACCCCCACAGTCCCCACCACTACGCCATCAAAACCCGTAGTAAACATTACCCACTCCACCTCCAACACGTACCGAGATGCGACGGTCAGAATGTACACGCCAGCCTTTGCCACCGACCCCGTCATCTCATACATGATGTCGCACCTCCCGCAGATGTCATTCCCCACCGCCCGCCCCCACGTCTTCCACCTCGCCCTGATGGCCGCCTCGCTCAACGACGCCATCTACGTCGAAGCCTCGACCGCCTCGACGCCCTCGTTCCAGTGCGCCGCTGTCATGATGCCGCCCGGCAAGTCACCCACCACGGGTCTGCGCTCCATGACGCCCCGCGTGGTGTGGAAGCTGGTGCGCGAGAGGGGGCTGATTACGCTCGGGAAAGGGCTGTGGAAGCTTGGCGGGTTGAAGTTTATGACCAAAGGCGACGAGTATCCTGTCCTTGCGAAGCGTGCCAAGAAGCGCGTCTTTGCAAAGGGGGAGAAGTATTGGTATGTGTACTTTATAGCGACGGATGAGGAGCATCGGGGGAAGGGGTTGGCGAGTGTGTTGCTGGAGGAGGTGAAGGCGTGGGCGGAGAAGGAGGGGAAGGCCGTGTGGTTGGAGGCGAGTAACAAGGATGCGAGGGTGGTGTATTTGAAGTGTGGGTTTAAAGATGTGGATACGGAGGAGGACTTGGTACTGGGGAAAGGAGAGGTGGGGAGGGATGGGTTGCATGGGGGAAAGGAGGGGGTGCAGATTTGGCCCATGGTTTGGTGGCCAGAGGGTGTCAAGGGTGCGAAGAAGGCGGGGAAGTGAGGGTTGAATCATGTATAAACTACTTTACCTTTGTGCCCTCTCAAATGTGCAAGAAAAGGACGAACGCTGGAAATGAATCCAGAACAAGAACTTCCCATCGTGGACATGGTGGCAGTGACGGATGGCATTGTCGTGTATCATGCTCGGGCACTTCACCAACGATTGTCGAGGAACAATTTCGTTTGGTGGTGTTCTGGTGCACACAAGACATCCCTCCTAGGCCACCCATGTTTCTTGTGCTTGATTGATTGAGTCTTGGTCTAACCGTTGAGAAAATCTTGTAGGATCGCTAGCGAGCTTTTGTTAACTATAACTGACTCGATCTTTGACTCGATACATAAGCCTCTGGTAACGCCGCCGAACGGATCAGCAACGAGCCGAACCGCTTTGTATTTGTGTGCTTTACCCCTGCACCCGACCCCACGTTCACGATAAGGACTCCATTCTCCCCGAGGGCGCATGGACGCGGGAGGATGGATTGGGTCGCAGGTCGTGCATGCCGCATGCTTCAAAATGAAGACAAACTGAGAAACAACGGCCCGTAGGTTTGGTACCGGTTCGGTCAATATCAGACTGATCGGGGCTGAAGGGCGCGTGACTCAATGTCTTGGGCGAGTAACTCATAGCAACCATGGGACTGGGAGCTTGCCTTTGGAATCTACGCGGTACAGACACTGCCAGATGCCCACGCTTGGAGCCAGGGGGAAAGTCTGGGGTCAATGGCTGCTGTCATGGTTTAGGAAGGAGCGGTGAAAGAAAAAGCAAACTTTGGAACTGCCGAGATCTCGGGAACGGTCCCGAGAGATGAAACTTTGCAGACGACGGGCTTGAATTGAAGGCAGGTGGTGGTGGTGCAGGGCCCATTACGAAGCCACCGGGAGTAGCGAATGGGAGCATTCTGAAGAACCATTTGTAGGTGTCACTGCGTCTGCAGCAGTATCACGCACTCTGGGGCAACGATAGGCGCAAGGTGTGTCGACGCTGTAATAAACTGGGACCATGTACCCCTGTCCAACGCCACTTCTGGTACCTTTCATGCATGACATTGCAGAACGGAGGCTGCGGGACGAGGCTCGTTCCTTGCAATTGGGATTCGCAGTCTTCAAACAACGGTGTTGTCTAGCTCGCGAGCGCCAGTAGACGTTTGCATTGACGGACAGATGAATCTGGAGAGGTTGAGTGCGGAGGGCGCGAGTTTCAACGGGACGATACACAAATCAAACGTTGTGGCTCGATTCAAAACCGACGGCGAGGCAGACGCCCGGCCACCATCGGCGACAAGCTGGCAGCGTCGGCCATCTCTCCGTCATGTTCAACGGCCGGAATGGAGCGGTCCAGCCTCGCGAGGGTGCTGAAGAGGCTCCCAGGCCAAGCCGTCCAATGGCAGGCCATGCAGGCCGAGAGACGCTTCCACACGCTACCGTCTGGCGAGCAGTGGTTCCTGGAGAGACACTCTGGTGGCCTGGGTTGTTCCTGGTACAACGAGGCAGCACCAACATGGACGGCGAATGTCATTTGGCCGGCGGTGGAGCAGAGAGTGGTGAATGCTACCGAGTGCCTGGTACGAAGGCACGACGTGGCTCGGGCTTCGTTTCATCCTCCTGGACGCGCGTGTATCAGAGCGGTGGCTTGCCGCCTGGCAGCTCATGGATTGATTATTCGGATTTAGCCCAGATGAGCAGTCGAGGAGCCCGGTAGCAGATGAAGTGTGTGGGAGTGTGTGCGTGATTGACGCGGCCAGCATGGGGCGAAGGGCACGATATTGATGCCCGCCCTCCAATCTCCTGGGCGAGGGCGAGCGGCGGCGGGCAGCGACGGGCAGCTCAGCGGCGGACACGTGGAGAGGGCGTCGTAGTGAGCCTGAAACAAGTCATCTACCTGCTGGCGGTGCTGTTTGGTGGGTGCCGAGTGGCTGCGACGCTGAGCTATTCGGATGGGCTGCCGTGTACCTGCATTGAGAAATAGATGAGGATGACAGGCATGCTGATGGGGGTCCATTTAGAGGGTACATATTCGACCAGCTATTTTGGGCCGTGGTCGCGGCTCGTGGAGAGGAGGTGTGTTGGTTCGTGTGCGCAAAGGGCAAGGCGCTGGCGGCGAGCGTCTTGGGCTGGACTGCCGCGCCCGCCGCGCTTGCTGGCGCTGGGGGGCACGCGAGGAGAGGTGTGAAGGATGCGGTGCTCGTTTTCTCAGCAGCAGCGAGATGACGGCACCGCGTCGAGGTGGCCATGGCCATAATGACAAACGGTCGTGTTGAGGGCCGGCACCACGGCTTCACTGCGCTGCGTATTATCTCGGCACAGAGGCTGCTCCATGTCCAGCGATTAAGCCCTGCAGCAGCGATATTGGCAAGGAGGTAGCGGCACAACCGGCCGATCTGCGATGTGTGGAGGGGGCAGTGGGAATCTTTTGGACGGCTTGGCGGCAGCGCAGCGCTGGGGGGGGGCGTGCAGGCGGCGAGGCAGTGTTTCACCGTTCACGTCGCCCGCTGCAGCGCTGCTGCTGTCAGAAGTCGCTCTGCGCGCTGCTTTTTGCTTTTTGCGCGCGTCCAGAGGCTTGAACGAGCTCGCGACCCTTGCACCTGTTGCCGCCCCTCTCCACACGCCCAGCGGCGCCAGGCCCTGAAGGCTTCCCGCTCGCGACCAACGTGGAGACGACCTCGTCTGCTCTCTCTGTTTGGGGACGCGCACTGCCGTGTCGTCTGTGCTCTGGGCCCGTCGATTAGTGGCTTCGTGCATCGCAGACCCTGACGGCGTCGCCATTGGGTGATCCGCTTCACCACACCCACCCTCCACTGTCCTCGACCAGGCCAGAGGGGACTGCTGCACCACCTCACCACCTCACCTCCACCCGCACCCCTCGACCTCGACGGCCACCTCACCACCACCGTCAACTCGGCCGACATCGCCATCGGCACCTACCTGCGCCGCACATGTCGCGCTCGTAGACGCCTCCTCTTGCTGCTCCTGTCGCCGCTCGTATTAACGGCAGCCCGCGCACCTGCCCTCGCAGCCCTCCCCCTTCGCCGCTCCCCTCCCCGTGCGCCGGCCGCCTCACAACTTTTCTCTCGCACACGCCTCTTCACGCCAGCATGGAGTCGCCCGGAGGCTATCCAGAGTCCCCGCTGGACCAGGACGATGTCGTCTATCCGTGCAAGGGATGCGGAGAGGTGGGTCGCGGCCTATGACACCCACGCTTTTGCGAGTGCTAACCTTCCCATTCTAGATTCTCGAGGAAGGCAAGGCCTTTGAACTAGGTATGTGTGCTCCCGACGAGGCATTGCCTCCCTCGCGCCTGCCCGGTGCCCCTTCACCACCACCCGAGACTGGCACTGACGCTTCGGCAGCTGGAAACCGCTGGCACATCGATTGCTTCCGCTGTAACACCTGCGGCACCCTCCTCGACTCGGACGCCAACCTGCTGCTGCTCGGCGACGGCTCCCTCATCTGCAATAACTGCACCTACAGCTGCAACCATTGCGGCAACAAGATCGAGGACTTGGCCATCCTCACGGGTGACCAGGCCTTCTGTGCCAATTGTTTTCGATGTCGTAACTGCAAGCGCAAGATTGAGAATCTGCGCTATGCACGCACATCTCAGGGAATCTTCTGCATGTCGTGCCACGAGTCGCTCATGGCTCGTCGGCGAAAGAAATCCAAGAAACCACCCTCGTCTGCGGGTCCCGCGCCCAAGGTCGACAAGTCACTACCTGCCCTCCCTCCCAGCGCCCCGCAGGCCTCGACTTCCTTTACGCCGGACTTGGACACGCCGTCTGACGTCTTCTCGGAACCACCCACGACCGATGTTTCCCCAAGGCCACAGCATTCGAGGAGGAACGATTCGTCTCCTGCCAACTACAGGCGCGATGCATCACCCGCTTCCATCGATACCAACCGCAAAGGTACGCAGCTTGACGCTGCCTATTTCGAGTCGCGCTTTGCTGATTTTCGTGCCTCACTAGACAACCTGACCCTCCCTGCGAGCACATACAAAGAGGCCAACCACTCCGAAGCGTCCGATACGGGCGACGACGGTATTCTGCTTCCATTTGCGCTCGATCCCAACACTGCCCCAGGCCCTGCCCCTCTTGGCAAGCCTGGTAGGACCAACGAAGGGTCCATCAGCTCCAGCCAGAGCAGGCAGATTGACGGGAAACAAAACCGTGACTACTTCAATCGACCCTCGGGAAGCCACCGGGAGATGCTCAGGGAGGACAGGTCGCGTTCGGCTTCTGCGGATCGGCAGCCCAAGAGCCCGCATATTGCATACCAAGAGAAGGGGCGACAGCCATCAGAGAACCTCGTGGATACGATTCGAAAGCGCAAAGAGTCGGCCCATGACTCGCCGTCCGTCGGTGGTGATGTGGGTCGGAGCCAGCACGCATCGCCTGCTCAGTCTACCGAAGCCTTCAAACTGCAGGAGGTTCCAAAGAACAAGAGGGCAGAGGCGAGGCGGGGTTCCAAGTCGGAGGCACGATCGCCCTCTTCCACGTACAGTTCTCCTGCTGCCGACATGGCAGGCCGACTGATGAGTCCTCCGCTCGATACGTCGACCACCACATCCCCCACACCTCTCGACACGAAATCGCTCGTAGGAGGCCGAGGCAGCGATGAGTCCCCAGCCACGTCAGGATCGTCGTATAGTTCGACCCAGCGCGTGCAACAACTGCATCCCACCCGTGGAGATTCGCTCAACAAATCTCTAAATGCACCTGTCGCACGCAAAGAACTAAATGGCAGCTCGCCGACCACGCCCACCATTCCGCAACAGCCAGAGCGCAAGGGCTCTCAAGTGAACGGCAACCACGGCATCTCCAGTCCTGTCGAGTCGCCGCCCCCCATGAGAGGCTTCGGCGATCCTCCAGCGCCTCCCCAGCGCTCTGCTGGACGACCTGCACCACCTGGAGCCGACTTCACTTCCCCGCGAGCACCGCCGCACCCGCCGCCACTTCCTCAGAATCACAAGACAAGCGAATCTGTTAGCACCGTGCAGAGCGAAAATTCGCAGCCAAATAACGTAGTCTCACCTGTGGCCCTGCCACGATACAGTGCGCAGGGTGACTTTTCAATGGACGAGGACTTTGCGCGCCTGCTGTCGAACGAAAATCCAGATAGGGAGGGCGGTGTTTTGCGGAGAGTATCGAATGCGATGTCGAAGCACGGACGGAGTTTCAGCGATCGGGGTTCTGTAACATCGAGAGGACACAAAAAGTGGCCAACTAACGGTTCAATTGACATAAGCAGCCCGACTGTCGCATCGCCAGACTCAAAAGAAGAGCATGTCAACCTGAGGAACGAGCTGCGCAGAGCCCAACAACGAATCGCCGAACTCGAAGCCGAGAAAAACGGACTCCAGGAAACTGTCAACAGTGCGGCCGACATCAAGCAGGCCAACACCATGCTACGGGAAAAGCGCAACACAATGGCAGTTCTGGACACTCAACGTGAGATGGTCATTCGCGAACTGGAGATCATGACCGAGCACCTGAAGCGCGCGAAAGACCAGAGCCAGGCCTTGGACATCAACCAGCTAAAGTCCAACGTCTCCAAAGACTTTGCAAACTCGCTGCAGAAGCTCAAAGACCAGCTTGGCACCCAGATCGAAGACTTGATCGCAAAGCGCACGGAGCTCACCGATGAAATCTCCAATCTGATCCAGATGAAAGACAAGGGTTTCCAGGAGTATGAGTCGCTTAGCGCCCAGAACACGAAGCTCTCGCTCATGAATCGCGAGCTAATTGAATCAATACAGAAGACGTTAAAGGACAACAAACAGCACAATGGAAACAACACTTCCATTGATGCTGGCCGCTCTCCAGCAAACGGACTGGGTATATATCACCCCCACCACCACAAAGGCGGCAAGTCTGATCTATCCATCGACGTCCACGGCCTTTCGCATGAGCATTCCTATCCGAACTTGCAAGATCCAGACACCGAGGCTACTGTGGCCCAACCGCAGGTCGTGAACATTCGCAAGGCCGCCAAGGTCAAAACATTCAACTGGAAAGACACCAGGAAGGGCATTACGAAGAACGTCACCAAAGGCTTCAAGGGCGCATTTGGACCTTCGGAACCTAGGCGAGAAGACGAGTACAACATCAAAGTCATCGGGACACCGTACGGATCCGTCCATACGCAGCCTGATTTTGCATCAATGGCAAGCTCTGCCAAGTCCAACCAGGAGCCCACACCACGCGGTTGGTTTGGTGGCAAAGCTGGTCAGGGCAGACCCAATGACAGAATGAAGAATATGCAGCAAAACAACAGCAGCAGCAACTTGGTAGGCGAGAACAGCTCGGTGCTCTTCGGTTCCGATCTCAGCGCTCGTTGCGAGTTTGAGAAGCGTATGATCCCGGCTATTGTCAGCCGCTGCATTGAAGAAGTTGAACTTAGAGGTATGCCTGCCAAGTATTTGAACGCAATGACAATCAACTGACCGTCACTAGGTATGGACGTCGAAGGTATCTACCGCAAGAGTGGTGGTACCTCCCAGGTCAACCAGGTCAAGACTGGCTTCGAGAAGAGCCACGAGTATGACATCTCCGATCCCGACCTCGATATCCACTCTGTCACGTCTGCTCTGAAAAATTACTTCCGCCGCCTGCCGATTCCTTTGATCACGTTTGATGTGTACGATCAATTCCTGGAAGCTGGCCGTAAGTCCTCTTGTAACCTTGCGAGGAATTGTGCTAACCAACTTTTAGAAATTCAAGACAGTGAACTCAAAGCTAAAGCCATGCTCGCCGCACTCAACGAGATCCCGCGTGCCCATCGTGACTGCCTGCAGTTCCTAGTATTCCATCTCTCTCGTGTAATGCAGCATGCGAGCGAGAACCTTGTAAGTTTTGCCCAACTGATTATCACGAACAAGCTCTGACCTGGTCTAGATGACTCCGCTCAATCTCGCCGTTGTATTCGCCCCGACCATCATGCGACCCATGGACATTCAACGCGAGTTGACCGATGTGCAGCACCAACGCGTTGCCGTTCAAGGTCTATTTGAGAACTTCAAATTCATCTTCGGCGCGGACGACTAAGAAGCGGAGCACAGTGAGACGCTCGAAAAGTTTTAAAGATGTTCCGGCAATTTCTGCGTTTGTCACCGCATAACCACTATAATCTCCAGCTGCCCTCGCACAGCTTCCCCTTCCGTACATATTCGATGCACAGGAAGCCGGACTTTCCCTTTCTTCACACTTCTGACTACACACTTTATTCAGCACGATGACGCGAGGAACGGTTATACCCCCTTGTTTGCGTGGCGGGCAATTGCTTTCAAATCCCAAATTGCAGCACTGGCGTCTTTTGTTCATTTCCGACGACGGCTACGAAAAGATTCCCCAATTTCTTACAATCGTTTGCACGATGGCGGCGTTGCAGTGGCGCTGTGTCTTCTCTCTTCGCCCAACAGGGTGCGTCTGTGGGAACTGGGCTTGCTTGGTTCCTCCTGACGCACACCTTTTGATCTTTTTCAACTTTCTACCAATGAGGGGTTCTTTTTTTGCTTTTCGTCGAAGGAGCCCCCCTGCCCCCTTTTATGTATCATAGGATTTCAAGGGAAAGAGAGGAATGCCGTGAGATGGCTGGCGCCGACCGTGCGGTATGTCGCTGGCCGGTGAATGGAATGAATGCATCTTCTTGCCAGAATCTCACCAGCATCGAGCTTGTATCTGATACGTGCCATACCGTGTGCTCATGTTTGTCCTTTATAGGTGTGGCGATATTTGCACTCGGCCCACTTATTCGGTTGGGTAGAAGCTCGATCCGAGATGCAGGTCTGAGCAACAGATGACTCGCCTTGTGAAACCTCGCTGAAAGATTCTCTCAATGACCACACCCAATGTCGTAAAGTCAAACTCGATGATGTTCAAACTGACATAACGTTATAGCTACCGTGGATCAACTGAGTTGTGTTGAATTTTGAGGATTGTCGTAACCTTAGACAAGGACAAGGGCACATCTAGCGCATCTGAGATCTTTTTGATCACACTATACATACAAGTTAAGCCCAACTCTCGTGTTAGGAGGTTGGGCCGAGCCGGGGCAATACACCTCGGCGAGCGCGATATGGCGGTCGACGGGGAAAGCGGAATATGGAACCATCATCATATCATCCCGCTCAATCGATACAATTCACCTTTCTACGACCATTTTAACATTAACCATTCCTCGACTTGTTGTGCGGACGGTGGGAACCTTGCCCTCATTTCGTCCCATGGTACACTTAACCTGATTGAGCACTTAGCGCTTGGAGGGATTCTCAACCACACCGCGCCGCTTTCCCTGCTTTACCTCTACCATATTGACTACGCCGACGATAAAATCACGTAAATATTAGCTTTATTTGCTTTGTTCGTGCCAAACCCAGCAACACCCGCTCCCATGCAGCCTGAGCGCGGGATCGACGATATCGAGGTTGACGAATACATCCCTCCACTACGTTTCCTCCGCGTCAAATACGACCACTCACAGTATTATCCCCGCACCGATGATGAACCAATTAAAGAACGGAGAGTGAGTTTTCCCCGTGCGACTAGAGTCCGTCCGGTTGCGCGGTTGTGGGACGCCACCAAGGCCATATTTTCCGAACCTGTCCCTCAACATCCTTTAATCGAACAATTTCATCTCGACAGAGCAAGGGACCTGTATCCGCAGCCATTTGATCATCGGCGTGTACGACCCCAAAAAAGGAAACCAGTGGGTACGGACCAGCTCCAACCTGGCTTCCTCCAGCTGCCGATCGAGCTGAGACTAGCCATATACGACCTTCTGATTCCGCCAGAGACGGAAATCCACATTCTTCTTCTGGAACGGAAGTTTCTAGGCGTCCCGTGCCCGAAACGCGAACAGAAGTGGGGAGAGGGCTGCAGATGTCGCATCCCGCCGAGTTTCTTGGATCGTTCGAGCGGCCAGCGTTTCGTCATCCGTGCCCAAAATAATATCGCCACGGAACCATCCATGAAGATTGGTATAAACATGTTGGATCTTATGCTTACATGCCGATTACTGTAAGTTATTTTGCGCAACGTGTGGGAAGCTGCTCAGTGTAAGCTGAGTCTCGTGGCTGCAAGCTAAATCTAAATGAGATGTGGCATTGGACACACCTATTTTTGCACGGCTTCTGGTTTCTTATGGGGATACACCAGACTAACCCAGAATACTAGATATCGGGAAATCTCGTCCCTCATTTACCACATACTAACATTCAAGTTCCATACCCCTGACACATTTCTTGTCTTTGCGTCCAACCTTACAAACTCGTCACTCCAAAAGATACGCTTCATATTCATCGATGGACGACACCTCTACGTCAAACTCCCAGGCTTCACGAATCCCCTTACGTTTCTTCCAGCATCGATCCGCGATCGATACCCAAATGCGCAACGTCTTCCTTCACCTGATAATTTGAACCATCCAACGTACGGTTTAACTAGCGAATCAGCGTGGATGTTACCAAGTGCCTGGGGAGCAGCATGCTTGAAGATGTCGGAGATGAAGGGCCTCAGGCAAATCAAAGTCCACCTAACCAAGCGAATGTTCTGGGGACTAGGGCGAAATATCTGGGAGGGTACTGAGTGGCAGGATGACGAGGTCGATATCTTTGTGCTGCAGCCACTTTTGCATGTCCAGAAGCAGCTAGGCGCGCTTCTCAAGGAATTTGAGCTCGTGGTGGACTGGCCTATGAATGCAGGAGTGGTAGACTGGACAGCGTCTAGTGGTAGCGCGCAAAAGCTGCGACTGAATAGGGTCAGAGTCCGCAAAACAACGAACTTGGGGTATGTTCAGAGGCACGGCTGAGACGGACACGGATGCAATCTTCTTCTTTTACTGTTGGAAAGTCTGCGCCGGGTCCCTGGAATGATTAAAAAGATAGATTCAGTCACTTTCTGCTAAGGATTATGAATCGGTCGTGAGGATTCGACGCCTGCATATAGTTGTTAGTGAGTCTAGCCGCGTTCGGCTGACGTGCAGGAGCTCCACTTCGCCCGGTTGCCTGCACCGCCTTCTACCTGCCTAAACACTACGCGACTCTACTCTCCGACTCTCTTCAGTATAATTATCTAATCTGAAATCCCACCCGCGCCAACCGAATGGAAAACGAGACGGGCACCGGAAGAGAATCCCGCCCTGATGACCATGAACCGTGCAAAGGTTCGAGCCATGCCTCCTGGTGTCCTAACAACGTCATTGTTACCCGGCCTGGTTGCAGTCGTGGCTGGGACCGACGTACGACACTACGAATTTGGTTGGATTGCTGCTGTCCGTGCATACCTCTCGTCCACAAGATTCGATACATGTATAAGGGATCGCATTTCCGCCGAGTAAACAAACTACGAAGTTGCAACCCGGAGCCTTATCGACCCAAGCGTGATAATTTGAAGCATCAAGTGCTCGGTAGTTTCAAGAGATGGGGTGATAGTCGTGCACAGCTTTCTGAAATAAATGCACAGTCAAGATTGTTGCAGCTGCCGGCGGAAATCAGGATCATGATCTTTGAGATGTTGCTGGAGGTAAAGGATATTCACATTTTATGGAGAAATGGGAAGAATATCGGGGCCTGGTACGAAGAACCCGAAGAAGGCGAACCAAAGTCCTGCGCCTGTCGACGAGAACGACGAATCGACATCATGAGCGCCCTGCTCACCTGCCGCGCTCTGTAAGCTCTTCTCACATCCCTTCCTCCCTCCCCCGATCTCCACCAACCCACTAATCCCCCACTCCAGCTCCACCTCCCTAACAACCCACCTCTACACCACCACCACCTTCCACTTCCACGCCCCCCAAACCCTCCTCTATTTCAGCACCTCGCTCCCCCGAACCTCCCTCTCCCTCATCCGCACCCTCCACATCTCCACCCCGTCCCCCTCCGTCTGCGACGACCGCGCCCACCCCTTGAACCACAACCGCATCACCTCTCTCCCGGACGCCTATTCATCCCACAACTCCTTCACGCGCCCGCTGCACTGGATGCCGCGCTCGCTGCGCCGCGAGCACAAGCACAGAGACAATGTCGTCGGGCTGCCGCAGTTCCTGGCCGACGAGCATCGATCGCGGACGCGTGTCAGCCGATCGACCAACATGCCTAGCCTGTGGGGCGCAGCGTGCGCGGGTGTGCGCAAAATGTCTGGTTTGCGCGAGGTAGAGGTGCAAGTGTCGATGTGGGCGTTTCGGGATGGGCATGTGAGGAGGGGGGAGATTGAGCGGTTTGTGTTGGGCGGTTTGGCGATTATGAGGGAGGGGAAGGGGGAGAAGGAAGGGGGGGTGAGGATCGTGCTGGAGGCGGACTGGGATGTTTGGGTCGTGTGGGCGAGGGACGTGGGGGTTGAGGTGAGGGAGAGAGCAGGGAAGTAATCACTACGGGACTGGTGTGGATCATGGGGGAAAAAGGAAAGCGAAACGGCACACATGTCACGCACGACTAAGAAGCGTTTTTGAGGAATACAATCATAGGATTCTTAGGATTCGTCTCATTACCCATGCCGTGTCGTCAATCTGAACTCATCCCAATTCCATGCCCCCATCAGCCATGCTCAAAACGCTCGCTAGGGGGTATAATGCCGGCCTGTGAAGGACAATCTGATGCAAGAAAGGAAAAGTGAATGCGCCTTGCCGTGCAATACGTGCATAATACGGCGCACGATTAGGCGGCAACCTCTTCAGCCTTCTCCTCGACCTCTCCCTCCTTGGCGGTGCCATTCTCGACGTCTTCATCCTTGACGGTGCCCTTCTCGACCCCTCCATCCTTGGCGATGCCGTTCTCGACGTCTTCATCCTTGACGGTGCCCTTCTCGACGTCTTCATCCTTGACGGTGCCCTTCTCGACCCCTCCATCCTTGGCGATGCCGTTCTCGACGTCTTCATCCTTGACGGTGCCGTTCGAGACGCTCTTCTTCTTCTTCTTGCCAGCGCCCTTCTTCTTGGCGCCGCCGTTCTCGACAGACTTCTCCTGCGCCTCGTCATCAACGGTGCCCTTCTCGACAGACTTCTCCTGCGCCTCGTCATCAACGGTGCCCTTCTCGACAGACTTCTCCCGCGCCTCGTCATCAACGGTGCCCTTCTCGCCGATCTGCTCCTCGGTCTTGATGTCACCGCCATTCTCGGCCGTCTTGTGAAGCCCCTCGAGACGCTTAATCGTGGCCTCCAACTCTCCAATTTTAGCCTCAAGCTCCTTGTTCTTGGTCTGGTCCTGCTTATGCTCCTCGCCAGCAAGCGCAATGGCACGCTCGGTATCGGCGTGCTGTTTGGAGATGAAGGCAAAGTTGTGGTCGAAAGTGTGCAAGGCCTGGTCGAGCTTGAGCTGGACCTGGGCGTGCGTCTTGGTGAGATCGACAACTTCTTGCGTCTTCTTCTTGGTCAGAGCCATTGCCTTGCCCACTTCAGACTCCGCGTTGAGTTTGCCCTGAATCGAAGCTTCGTATTGCTCGACGGCCGAGGCGTGATCGCGCGTGGCATCTTGAAGCTTCAAGCTCAGGTCTTCCAATTCGGCTTGGTGGCTATCGCCGAGCTTGTGGACGGCCTCTTTGGCCTCTTCAAGCTGGCTGGAGAGTTTGACATTCTGTGATAGAAGGTCCTCAACCGTTTTTTGGAGCTCAGGCAGCTGGGCTACTTGCTCTTTAAGCTTGCTCAGCTCTTGATTGGCAGTTGAAAGGGCGGACTCCGAGGCCTCCAATTTCGACGCGAGATCAGAGACTTTTGCATCGCTGTCTGTTGAAGCCCCCTTGGTCTGCTCCAGCTCCTTTTGAACAGTGGCGTGGGCAGACTCGGCAGACTCTAATTTTGATGTGAGTTCTGATATCTTCGTCTCGGAATCGCTTGAAAGACCTTTGGCGTTCTCCAACTCCTGTTGAGTAGCTGCATGAGCAGCCTCGGCCGCCTCTACCTTCTTCTGAATGTCGCTCTTTTCAGCTTCAGCAGCAGATATTCCGCGAGTCAAGTCAGCGACCTTCAGCTCATTCTCTTCGAAAGAGGCTTTGAGAGCCTTGAGCTCGTCGTCGTGTGTAGCAGCAGCTTGTTTTGCATGCTCTAATTCTTGCTGAAGCGCGGTCAGGGCAGTGGAGTGAGTCGTTTCGGCGGCTTCCAATTTCGACGTCAAGTCCAAGACCTTCGACTCGCCGTCAGTAGATGATGCTTTGACAGCCTTGAGTTCTTCTTCGTGCGTAGTCGCGGCTTGTTTCGCATGCTCTAATTCCTGCTGAAGCGCGGCCAGGGCAGTTGAGTGAGTCGTCTCGGCAGCTTCCAATTTCGACGTCAGGTCGGAGACCTTCGACTCGCCGTCGGTAGATGATGCTTTGACAGCCTTGAGTTCTTCTTCATGCGTAGTCGCGGCTTGTTTCGCATGCTCCAACTCCTGCTCAACTGCAGACAAAGCAGAGGAGTGAGCAGCTTCGGCAGCTTCGGCAGCTTCCAGTTTTGCTTGTAGCTCCTCCTTGGCAGACTCGACAGCTGCGAGCTTGCTGGTTAAGTCGGTCAACTTTGCCTCGCTTTCGCTAGCAAGTGCCTTTGAAGCCTCGAGCTCCTCATTGCTTGCAACGACAGCTTTTTCGGCTGCTTCTAGCTTCGTCGCGATCTCTTGAACCTCCTTCTCAAAAGTAGCGAGCTTAGCATCAAGATCAGCTTGGCTGATGTTGTCCTTTGATGCCTCTTCCAGTTCACGAATCTTCTGCTCAGTCACAGCAGAGAGACCCTTTGCGTCCTCTACCTCTTTCTGAGCGGTAGATAGCTTGCTAGTTAGATCGGCTAGCTTCGCTTCGCTCTCCGTGGACAATGACTTGGCAGACTCAAGCTCCTGATTGCTAGCAGTGAGGGCGGTCTCAGCGGCCTCCAGCTTCGTGGTCAAGTCCGCTATCTTGGACTCGTTGTCGACAGAAAGACCCTTTGTATGCTCGAGATCTTGTTTGGAGATAGACAGCGCTTCCTCCAACTCGGAGATGCGGCCAGCCTGGGTGGAAATCTCGGCTTCTGCTTTGCTGAGTTCGGCCATTTTGCCGCTGAGGTCTTTCAATTCAGATGTAAGTTTCTCGATCTCTGCGCTCAAAGCTTCATTTTTCTGTGTCGACAACTCGCCCGCCTTGATATTCTCAGCCATATCCGTAACATGTTGATCGATCTCGGACTGCAATTGCAACACCTTCTCGTCGTGGCTGCTCTTGGCTGTAGACATGGCGGCTTCGGCTGCTTGAAGAGCTTCAGACTTGTCTACTAGTTCCTTCTTGAGAGCGTCGAGACTGCTCTGTAGCTCTGCCGTAGTCTCGTTGCTCGCTTTCGCAGACTCTAGATCGCCGGTGAGCTTGGCGATTTGTTCGGCGTGGGTAGTTGCAGTGTCGCCAGTCGACTTCTCCCACTCAGCCCTGCTCGTCTCGTGGGTGGCAAGGGCGTCGTTGTGTTGTTGAGTGAGTGAATCAAGCTTGCTTTGCAGCTCGACTGTGGCTTCGTTGTTTGCTTTCGCTGATTCTAGTTCGCCCTGAAGCTTGGCAATTTCTTCAGCGTGAGCGGCTGTAGTGTCACCAGCCGACTTCTCCCACTCAGCCTTGCTCGTCTCGTGAGTGGCAAGAGCGTCGTTGTGTTGTTGAGTGAGTGAATCAAGCTTGCCTTGTAGCTCGACTGTAGCTTCGTTGTCTGCTTTCGCGGACGCTAGTTCGTCCTGAAGCTTGGCGATTTCTTCAGCGTGAGTGGCTGTAGCGTCACCGGTCGACTTCTCCCACTCAGCCTTGCTGGTCTCGTGGGCGGCAAGAGCGTCGTTGTGTTGCTGGGTAAGGGAGTTGAACTTGGTCTGAAGCTCGGCGGAAACCTCCTTGTCTGCCTTGGCTGACTCCAAGTCGTTGTTCAACTTAGCAAGCTCGTCGGCGTGCGTAGCAAGCGCGTCGTTGTGTTGTTGCGTGAGCGCCTCAAACTTGCTCTGGAGGTCTGCTGCTGTAGCACCGTCTGCTTTGGCTGACTCTAAGCTGCTGTTAAGCTTGGCAAGTTCGTTGGCGTGCGCAGCAACCGTGTCGTTGTGTTGTTGTGTGAGCGCCTCAAACTTGCTCTGGAGGTCTGTTGCTGTATCGCCGTCTGCTTTGGCTGACTCTAAGCTGCTGTTAAGCTTGGCAAGTTCGTTGGCGTGCGCAGCAACCGTGTCGTTGTGTTGCTGAGTGAGCGACTCGAACTTGCTCTGAAGTTCTGCTGTATTCGCGCCTTCAGCTTTTGCCGACTCCAAGTCGCTGGTGATCTTGGCGATCTCGGCTGTGTGCGAAGTGACAGCTGCAGTACGTTCGTCAAGTTGAGTCTTCAAGTCCGCAAGCTCCTTCTCGTGGGCAGCTGCAGCGGCACCAGTTGCTTGCTCCCAGTCGGCCTTGGAGGCGTCTCGTGAGGTGTTGACTCCTGCGAGTTCGGCCTGGTGGGCGCTGGTGAGCTCTGCGAGCTCCTTCTGGTGGCTGCCGGCGAGCTCGTCGAGGGCTTGCTGGTGGGCGGCTGCAGTAGCACCCGTCGATTGCTCCCACTCTGCCTTGTGTGCTTCCCGTGCTGTGTTGAGATCTGCAAGTTCCTTCTGGTGGGTGCTGGTGAGCTCGTCGAGGGCTTGCTGGTGGGAAGTTGCTGTGGCAGTCTTGTCGGTGTCGTGCTGGGCGAGAGCTGCGGTTTGTTGTTCCAGCGTACGCTGAAGCTCGGCAACTTGTTGTTCCAAGCCCGACCTTTCACTTGCATGTTGCTCCTGGAGATCGGCAATTTGTTTTTCCATCCCCGTGCGGTCCGCCGAGAGTGCAGCGATGGTGGTCTCGCGCTCAGCAGCTTTCTCGTCGGAGCTGCTGCTGGTAGACTTGACGGATTCTTCTAGGCTTGCAATCTGTTCCTTGAGACTTGCAATTTCCGTCTCGTACCCCTGGATCTTGGACTGCAGCTCCGAAACCTCCTCTTGGAGATCACCGACCTTCTTGTCCATGATTGTCTGTACGCCCTCAAGCTTGGAAGAATACTCTTTCTCGCATTGGTCGAGAACGGCGTTCCTCTCTTGCTCGCGAGCCTCGTGGACCTGCTGCACAACTACGCTAACCTGGGATGGCATTAACATTTTGGAAACGACAGCATCGGAGCTAGAACATACCATGTGGTCTTCCAAGTCTTTCTTGTCTTGGTACAATTGCGCTTCCTTGGTCTCAAAGTCGCGCTCCCTCTGGCCCTTCTCCTCCTCAATGGCCGTCAAGGTATCATTCTGCTGCTCCACCAGCTTCCGGGTGTCGTCGAGATCCTTCTGTGCTTTGGACAGCTGCGCCCGGAGCTTCTCGATCTTCACGTCAGGCGTGTCATCTTCCTGCGGCGACGGGGGAGCGACCGGAGCTTCCTCTGCCTCTTCGGCCTTGGCTTGCTCAGATGTGTCGACGGCCGGTGTATCTGGAGGTGTGTCTGGTGCCTGAGCATCCTGCTTCCCTGACTCATCTACTCCGGCCTCGGCGGGCTCGTCACGGTGCTCCGACGCAGGCTCCGTGGCTGGGGCATTTGGGGGCGTGGTAGGAGACGGGGGAGCCTGGCCCTGGTGGCTACCGAAAAAATAGTTGTATGCCCGGCGCATACTGGAGCTTCTCTTAGGGAGCTTCGGGCGGTCTGAGGTGGTTGACTTCCTGCCTTTGCGCTCTTCCTCGCCGCCGGCACCAGGGCTCAAGACGGTGACGGGAGTGAGGTCGTCGTCGCTCTTGCCCCGCTTCTGAGGCGGCTTCGCTAGTAGCTTGCGGCCAAACTTCTGGGAGCCAGCGTTGATGTCGGCGAGGACCTGCTTCTGCTCCTTTGCGGAGGCACTGGGCGGTGAATCAGCGACGAGGTTGCGGGCGGGAAGGAAAGGAAGAAAGAAAGACAGTTTAGAAGGCGGCAGGCGCGATGCGGTGAAGAGACACGGCGACTCACTCGTAGCTTGACCGACTTCTCCCAAAGCTCGGCATGGTTACCTATTCACTCAATGTTCCAATATTTTGCCAACGAATCAACGGGCCAATGCCTCAGCTTATCAAGCGAGGCGCTCGATGGTTCCGCTCACGGCTCACGGCGTGTGCGCGCACCCGGGCTGCTTTATGTACAAGCACAAGACGTCGGCGGTTGCATGCAACGACCAAAATTTTCTGTACTGCGCCGGTGCCAATCAAGGCGCGGCACGTAGTGGCACCCGAGTCGCGTGAGTTGCTGATATAGACAGGCCAATGCAGCAGGGCCGGACAGCGAATGCAATTGAGGGCGAGGGCGGCGTGGGAGTGGATGCAATCGTCCTTGTGCAGCGTTTCGACGCGCTGCCAGCGCGTCTTTCTACCTCGCTGGACTCGGCTTATGCGAACGGGTCTCCAGCGTCAGCGGGCCCAGCAGCCCTGCAGGAACTGCCATGTTTCGTCTCAGATGGCCCAGGGCGGCCAATACAGGGACGGCGGTTGCTGTCGACGATGTCCACGGTCCCATGGGATTGCTTGCCTCGTCACCCTTTGCGCCCAACGACGTGCCTGGCGGACGTCGTCGACGGCGGCAACGAGATGAAAGGCACGTCGCCATGCTGGCCATGCTGGCCACGTTGTGCAGCGGGCACGGCGGCAGAGGGCGGCGAAAGGGACCAGGGCATTTGGCGTTTGATGCGTTGTCGGGGCCTGCATCGTCCGCAGAGAGCACATTGCAGATTGGCGACTGGAACTCTTGTTGGTCGAGAGTCACTTAATGTCCCAATACACCTGTTTTGCGCCCCATTTGTCATTCCCCACTGTTATTACTGCCGTGTCTCAGCTTCCTCTCCTCAAAGCCTCACCGACAAGTTGCGTTGTCGAGGGCTGTCGAGGCGTCTGCCAGTCCCAGTGCTTCACCACCCGAGTCCCAGTCATCGAAGTGCACTCTAAACTGCCACTAGAAGTGATGGGCGCGACAGCTGTCATTGCAGGTGCAGGGTCTTCCGCCCCACCGGTAATAAAACCCATAATACTTTCTTTGTACATACAGTATGCATGCACGGCATGCAAAGGCGGTGTGGCCCGCCCTAAGCGTGGTGGAAACCTCGGAAGTCTGGGGTGCTTCGACCTCCAGCCACTTTCCTCCGAGGGACATGCCTGTTGTCACGGCGATCGCACTGCGGGACCGATGACGCGCAGAAGAACAGAAGAACATGGACAGGAAAGAATTCTGGATGCCGTATTTCCTAGATGGAGCATGAGGGGCTCGTTCCATCTACTGACTTGCATGTACGCCGAAGACCTCACTACCCAAACCCAGGAAGCCATCTGAACCTGTGACCGGCAGCGACGACGTACTAACGCCGCGAAATGCAACCATGACCACGGAACGCCGGGTAGACTCTCCCGCTAAAGGACTATGGACATAAGAGACACTCCCTTTCGAATATCATGTCGTGCGAGCGTCGCCTCGTTCCTCACTGGCAGGACCATCATTGTTGCCAAATTGCCGTCTCGCCCGTGCAAGATCAGATAGATTCGGACGCCTGCCGGCTGCGCCGACGCACACGTCGTCCCACTGAAGCCCAACGAATTAGCAAGACTGACCGGTGCGAAGTAAATCACCGATGAGGAGGGCCGAACAGACCCCGTCGTATCCGATCTCCGATGCCTCCCGAGCTGCTGTCCTGCTGGCTAGAGCCCGAATTCTCCCAATTCTCCTGGACCAAGGTTGCGTCGTTGGCAGGTCCATCTCCCATGGCGAAAGACCCAGGCATCTGACCGTGGTTGTTTACCCCAGAAGCTCCTGTATTGCCATCCGCCGTGTTTGACGGCCGCTCATGCTTCGAGATTCCTTGCCTGCAGTGGGGGCACGTGTCGTGCTCGGCCAACCACGCTGCAACGCACGGATGGTGGAACCAGTGGTGGCATGGAAGCTCCGTGACCTCTTCTCCAATATTGACCTCCTCCATGCAGATGCTGCAATCTGCCCGTCCCTCGGACCCGAGCATCTCCGTCGTGACTGGCTTGCGCACCAAGGCATCGATTTCCTGTTGCGAGGCAGGTCCTGGAGCATTCGACGACTGTGTCTGCTCCATCAGTTGCGAGATGATTCGATCGAGACCTTCTTGCGAATAAACAAAGTCGCCCATGGTGCCGTTGCCTGGTCGCATTCCATTGAGGAGTGCAAGAATCGGGTGGAAAGGCATCTGCCCGCCGCCAGGACCATTTGCATGAGGGGGATGGCCGTGTGGATGTTGCGCATTTGGTCCTCCAGGTGCTTCTCCAAATGTGGCCATGAGGCCCACAAGGACGCTGTGATTGTTAGTTTAACGCCGTACTTTAGAAAGGTCGAAGATTTATGTACTTGGTCATCTCGTCTACAGGCTCCATGTGTGCTTGGGGGTTGATTGCGTCCCGAGGAGCTAGCCGTGCAGAGGATGTGTACGAGAATCGATGGACAGCATCTTCTGGAGCCGGTTGACCACGGGCAGCTCCTCCAATCATGTTGTTGAGAATCGATGCAAAGCCGCCCAGGGCATTGGCACCACCGTCGTCGCGACCTTGGCCATGAGGCGATACCGTTCGATACACAGTTCCGGTGACCGAGAATCTACCAGGGCCGACCTGTCGCCATTGCAATCTGCTAATATCGCCTTCCTCAGGGTCGTCGGCGGGCTGGAAAGGATCGTGGTGATGTAGCGGATGTTGCGGATGGTGGTCTTCGAGGTCGGGCATAGAATCGTCGTCGTCGTCGTCGTGGTCGCGTGGGTCGTGGTCTTCTTCAATCTTCGGCTTGTCAGTATGATTCCAATCTTTTCTGCGAGGTGAAGCTTGGAATTCCTTTCGCAGGCCAATTCCTCGTTCTCCAGTCCAGCCTTGGGTCGCAGGAGCTCATCTCGCGATCCTCTGCCCAAACACCAGCTGCCGTACGTACAATTTCTGTGAAGTCCGAGCCGCATTCCGGGCAAGTCAAGCCATGCTCATCCCTATACCACTCATCGTGGCACTCGTGGCAATACATCATATCGCGGTGCTGCCCGGCTGGATCCATCTTGGTGTGATCGTAGGTGACGTGCGCGGGGCGGGCGAGGTATAGGTGAAGACAGAATTAAATAGCCGCAGTAGGTATGAGGAGAAGGCTTTCTCTGCTTGATCCTGCCCGGTGTGGAGAGTGTTGGCTCGATGGTGACTGCAAGATCAAAGGTGGCGGTAGCGTCCGAGGTGCTCATGCGCTCCACTCGAGTGACGAGAGCCTGTGACTGTAGGCCGCCGCTGCAGGAACCGGAGGCGAAGAAGGGAGGGGGGTGTGGCGGAGGAGGCGAAGGCAGGTGGGCAAGCCGAGCGGCAAGTTTGAGTTGAGTCCCTGGCTGCGCGCTCACTCACTTGTCCCAGCAGTGACGTTGTTCACCGGGCGCGATTGTCGGCTCGCAGGGATGCTGTGGCTGATGCGCCTCGCCCCGAACGCCTTACGGTCGAGGTGCTTTGGCGTGGAAGAAAGAAGAAGGGGAGACGCACTAGCCGCTCACAAGGCGTGCTTTATCCTTCTGTTGGGGCCAAAGGCGGGATTGTTGTCTTTTGGTCTGACTCCTCCAGCGTTTGTAGCCTGCACTTGCCTGGCCTTCTGTGGCTTTCCATATGGTTCCGCGCGTGGCCATCTTACCCCCCTTGCCAGTTCACACGCCAGCACCAGGGCAGGGCACCAGGGACGGCGGCTGCTGAAAAGGACAATGTGGTCACATTCCCGTGGCAGCCATGCTAGACCACTGCTGGTGTCCTTGTTTGATCAAATGTACGATTCTGGCCTTTGAGAGCGTGAACCATCTATTTAGAGAGCGTGAACCTTTCAACACTCAACATTGTCATGGACAGTTGCTCCAGTACTACCTGGGTTCTGGAGGAGCCGTCCAAGATGGAGCCGCAGGAATTATGTACTACTGACGACCCGGAACCAGCCTTCCAACGCCATGCGAAAATTACTGTGTACATGCCAACCTATTCCGTTCCTCTGCAAACTACCTCCTCCTTCCCCCTCTGACTAGCAGACTTCCCACTATGCCCGCTGCAACTGCGAGTCCGCCCACAATAGCCACGCCCATTAGCCCCTCCTTCTGCACTTTGTCATCAATCAGGCCCTTCAGGCTCGCTGCCTGCAGATTCGCTGGCTCCAGGTCCAACAGCAGATCATTGTATCTCCGTGCCTCGGCGTAGTTCCCAAGCTTGTAGTTGCCGAGGGCGAGGTAATAGAGGCATTCTCGACGACGTTCGCGCGAGTTGCGGAAGATTTCGGAGAGGAGACGCACACCTTCTTGCTGTTCGGCGCGGGCGTTGGACTTTATGAGACCCTGCGACGGGTTAGAAGTGATATTCAAGACATGTCCGAATTGAAGGTAAACGCACCCATGCATAGTTGAACTTTGTCTGGAGACCGACGTATTCGCCTTCCTTTTCGTATTGAGCCCGCAGAACCTGGAGTTCATCTGGCTTGAGCGGATGCTCGACATCGGCAGCATCTACAGTGCATTAGCATTCAGTCGCCTTGAAATGCTCGTCCCAAACTCACAGGGTAATGATGGCGACATGTTTGCAGCTGTCTCGACAGCACGGTATGCGCGATATGAATCCTTGGACAGCGTATGATTGCGGTGAAGCAGAAGACAGAGTGCGGAGCAGAGGCAAAGAAAGTGTGCAGTAGCGCAGGCTGCAAGGATTGGCCGTCTCGTGGGTTGGGCTGGTGACGTACGCTGGAGGCTCGTGGACGCCACAGCTCTGGCCCTGTTGCGTTGCCATAGATGCAGCCCGGACACGCGCACGGACGCAAAACACGCCGTGTCAACACCAACCTTGGATCGCGACCACCGACACAACCACCCCCCGCCGCAACCACATTAGATCGAACGTAAACGAACCAAAACGATCGCAAACAACAAACCACCACCATGCTCCTCGACGAAGATCCCGCCTCCGTACGTCTCCTACCCCCTCCCCACCAACCTCACTAACCCCCCTCCAGCTCATATCGCAATGCACCAAGAACTTCAAATTCGACGGCGACCGCGACTCGCTCCTACGCATCTCCGACTCGCTCTCCACCCTCTCGTCCTTCCGATCCCAACACCTCAGCGCCCTCAGCAGCACCCTCTCCAAGCTATCCCGCCAACACCAGACGCTATCCTCGACACACAACATCACCCTCTCCTCGCACAACCCCACGACCCACGCCTCCGACATTCTGCGCCTCGACACCGAGAAATTCAAGATTGCGAAGCAGGCCTCTGATCTCGAGATCGAGGGCGAGCGGCTGCAGAGCGAGATGGGACGGTTGGGGGGCGTGTTGGGCGAGTTGGAGGAGGAAGGGGTTGAGGGGGGCGCGGAGAGGGAGAGGGGGGCTGGAGGAGTCGAGGATGATGCGACGGTGCTCAAGTTGAAGGTGTATCGGACGCTGGGCATTGATGTCGAGGCAGATCGGATGACGGGCCAGTATACAAAGGCTGTGATACGGAATGCGGCCAAGGGGGATGTGCATGTGGTGAATATTGATGGGAGTTTGAGTCAGCACTTCTACAGGAATTATTTCTGGCAGAAGATTTGAGCGACGGATGATGAGGATGGTGGAGGCTTGAGACGGCTATGTTATGATGCAAGACGGAAGCGATTGTGGCATTGGAGTGGGATATCCTGGAGCGGCCCGGTGTTCAAGGCGTTCTCCTTCGATTGCAACGCTAGTGGCGAACTGAAATGCCATCATCTTTCTCACAAATGCTTGTTGATCTTCACATCGATACACCAGCTAACGATTCATACACTATACTTCGTGGGACATATATCATCGAGTCATGGTCTCTTTCCCGTTCGTTCTTGGAGGCATGCTCTAAAATCACATACAGAAGAACACTCGGCCGGTGAAAACGCATCGCAGCTACGGTAACTCATGTGAAGAGCTCAACGTTGGAGTGTCAGGCTTCCCAGACAAAGGGTTCCTAACGCTTTCCACCTTTCTTCTTGGCAGCAACGACCTTAAAGTTGCCAGAGTCTAGCGCGCTCTGCTGCTGCTGCTGCTGCTGCTTGTCCTGACCGCCCTTTTTAGCCACTTCGCTCCAACCACCGCCGCCTGCTCTCTGCTCAACCGGGGTAGATGAAGCGGTGGTGTCGACGACACCCTTGTCGGCAAGTTTGCGGCGGCGCAGGAACTCTTCGGCAAAATGGCGCGAGTCGAGCGTGTTGGAAGCCGTGTGGACCGATTCCGTGATGAGCTCAATCTCAGATGGGAAGCTCAAGAGGGAGGACACGAATTCTTCGACTGCACCATGTTAGTGTGATTCAGCACAGGCTTGGCTGTCGGGGTGACTTACCATTGATCTCCTTTCTCAAATCGCCTCGAAGTTCGGCAACAGCCCACTTCCGAAATTCTTCCTCCGCATTGGCCTTGCCCAGCTGCGCCCCCATTGTCGTGCTGCGAGTCGCAGTGGGCTTCTTAGTAACCGGGGGAACAATGCCGCTGCTCGTAGATCGCAGAGTTGGCGGGCTCGGGGCAGCATTGAGAGCCTTGACTTTACCACTAGCACCAACCGTAGTCCAAGCTCCACCAACATTTGGCTGCACAGCGGTCTGCTTGCTAGCGAGATCGGCGTACCTCTTACCAGACGAAAGGCTTTGGTTAGAGCCACCGAAAGCGGAAACACTTGTGGCAGCAATGGCGGCGGCAGCTCGCTGCTTACGGGCCTCCTCCTCTTTCTGTATCTGTTGAAGAGTCTTCTTCCCAGCCGTGCCTTGTTGTCCACCAGTCTTGTTGGATGCTGGTTTGGTCCACGCAGACTGGTTCCCTCCAGCAGGTGTAACCGGAGATACACCACTCCCCCAAGTCGAGGTTGCAGGAAGACCAGGTGCTGCTGACGGTGATTGGATTTGAGCGGCCAGCTCTTTCTCGAACGCATCGCGACGAGCAGCAGCGGCAACTGCCTCCCGCTCTGCTGCCTTGCGCGCTTCTGCCTCTTGGATCTCTCTCAGAGAAGGCCCTTTTGGAGCCTCGGCTGGTTCCTTGGCCCACGGCGCGATTGACGCACTCGGCGTATCTGCAGACGGAGTCTCAGATCGGGAGCGTGCCTCGGTGTGCAGAGAATCGGCAACAATGGGCTTCCTCTGCGCGGCAGGAGCGGGCAGAGGTGATTGGGAAGGTGGCGGGGGAAATGGATGAATCGATGGTTCAACCTTTGCCCAAGGTGACTGAGGAGCAGGCGACTGCTTAGTAGATGCCGCTTTCTGTACTTGTTCCGTCAACGAGAGGGGTTCTGCTTTCGCTTCTGACGAAATTGATTGTTGGAAATGAGACTCGGCGGACTCGGGAGAGAGGTTGTCCAAATGTTGTTCCATCGACTCGGCAGCGAGTGCTGCAGGCTTACCAATCACGCCTTTTGAAGGTGCACTAGACGGGAACTGGTCAAATTCTGTCTGCACCCTCAAGTCCTGAAATTGCTGAAGACGATCTGCTGAAGCTTGACCAGCCCGTTGCTCGGCTTGCACCCCTCGTTGAAGAGAGTCATGTTCAGCTTGTTCGCGCTCCAGTCGTGCACGATCATTGAGCATGGTGGCGACCTGTTGGGCATGGGCATTAGAATCCGGCTGCTGCTGTTGCCCAAAAGGCGCGGACGCGGGAGCGGTACCGAAAGGATGCTGGCCAGTGCGGCCGAGATTCAGGCGATCCATCATGGCTGGGACATCTTCCTCCCTTATGTTCCCTAGCATGTCCATCCCTGGACCAATTGGTCCTAAGCCCGAGCCAGGCGCAGGTCTAAAGGTATTGTCAAAGAGACCAGGAACAGCAGAGCCTCCCGGAATCGGTCCTTGAGTCGGAGAAGGCTGATATCCTCCCGGCGAGGTGATGCTGCCATAGCTCGGCTGGCTGTGGAGACTATGGGCGCTTGAATGATGCTGGAGTTGGTGTTGCATCAGGCCGTGTGGAGGCATCCCTAGCACCTGTTTGGCCATTGCTTGATGTTGAGCTAGGTGTTCCTTTTGGCGTGCCATCAGGTATTGCTCCTCCTGCTTTCTACGCTCCAGGGCGTTTTGCTGGTCGGCAGTCAAGGTTGTACCAAAACTGGGAAAACTGTTTGCGAAAGGCGGCTGGGCGCCAGCAGTAGGGCCGATGTTGGGACCAGACCAGGTACTATTGCTGACGGCTGTTGAAGATGTACCATGTGGAATGCCAATTTGTGGGACGAGAAATGGTTCTCGCGAGTTCCCAATGCGCCTAATGAGCTGGGCAAGAGGTTCATACTCTGGATCTTCGTACTTTTTAACAAGCAGCTCCGGCGAGAAGAAGCCCGCTTTGTACCAGTCGTGCATCTCTAGACCAGTCCAGGGACCCTGGGTGGTGCCCTGAGGATCCCGATAGATCCAGCGCATTCGATCGGGCATGACCATGGTGCGTTGTTGCTGTGGAGGTAGCTGGCTGGAGGCCGGACTATTCATGCCTGGAGTCTGAGAGGCCGGCGGTTGGGCAGTCCGAGTCTGGCTGACACCTGACTGTCCGGTCGTAGCTAGGATTGAAGCCTGGGGTTGTCCAGATGAGTGCAGTTGGCCAAAGCCAGATCCAATGGGGTCTGTATCTGTGGGTCGAAGGCTCTGAAGACTGCCTTCAAGGCCGCTGGGGAAACCATCGAAAAGTCCACGGGCGTTTCTGAACGGGCTGTCGGTGTCCCTAGCTGGAACAGCGGTTCCCGGAGCTTGACTGAAGGTGCCTCTACCGAATGCACCCTCATCAATAGATGGCCGGTGCTGATCAGCTGTACGAATCTGTTCTTGCATCGCTTGGGGGAAAAGCGATCCAAGCCTGCTCGTGCGCCCAATCGTGCCTGATCCTCCCAGTCCACTCCCACCTCCGAACAGAGAGCTGTTACCCAAGCCAGCCAGGCTTGGAGACTGTAATTCTCCCATGGACGCATAAATGCCATCGAATGCTCCGGGCCTCTCTCGCACAGGTGTGCCAATGTTTTGTTGACCGGGGGGCCACGCAGCTGGCCCACCGAGGCCAGGTAGCCCACCAAGCCCAGGTAGGGTGGGGAATCCACGAGGTCCAGTACTAGACGTCTGGCTGCGATCACTAGCATCAAAAGGTGCAGATACACGCCCAAGCCCAGCAAGCCCACCAAAGCCATGCACACTGGAGCCGGCCGCAGGATCCACTGGGAAGCTGCCCATACCAGGAAAATGAGTGTTTTGAATGTCAGAGCCATCCGTATCCTCATCGTCGTGTCCACCCTTCTCATGGTCTGGGCTCTGATACGGATTGGTACTGGTGGGGCTCATTGGCTCGTGACTGTGAAACGTTAGCAAATGCAAAAGGAGGTGAGCTTGAACGACAGTCTCAAGCCCCAAAATCGTGCGAGATCTGGTCCATTCATCAAGTGTATATGGATATTACATACCTAGGATCACCGCGATGCTGCGGAGTCTGGTGGGAGAAAGTGTCCCTGCCATGGAATATGTCACGCAGTCCGGTGTTGTCAGTGGTCATGCCAAAGGCGGAGAAGCCGGTTTCATCACGTAGATTCTGCTTGTGGGGAGTTGTAAACGCCCCAAAACCGTGCGGTTGAGGAGGGCTGGTGTCTTGTCCACCACCCAGAGCGGCGCTGCCCGCCCGAAATTCATCGTCAGGAAACGGATCTGTATCGTTGCTCATAGGGCGGTTGGAACGAGCCTCCATCCAGGATGGTGTGTGTTTCAAGGCCTCAGCCTCGCTAACACTTCCAAGATTGCCTAGTGAGGACTTCTCTTTAGCGACTTTGCCCATGTCCTCGTAGCTGGCCTTGTTTAATAGATCTTTGAACCTGCTCTCACCACGCATACTACCAAAGCTGGGCTTCTTCTCCGATTGCGGGTTGGCGAAGCTTCCAAACGCGCCCATTGGGGAGAAGCCTCCAGCTCCAGACGTAGACCAGGTTGATCCTGCGGCTGCTGGGTTCATGGGAGCGGTTGTCACGCGCTTGAGACTACCAAAGGGCCCAGCATTTTCAGCCGCGCCCTTCTCCTTGTCACGTTCCTCTGAAGCTCCTCCTGGCGCCTGCTCTTTGAAGTCGGTCCGTCGGCGTACTAAAGCTGGGGGCGGAGTGACGATATTGGACTCTTCGCGGGAGAATCGTGAGGTAGTGGCAGGGGAGGCCAGACTATTCGATGGGAACGGGTACGCTTCGTTGGTGTCGCGGCGACGATTGCCAGGTCGAGCGGTGGTAGGTGAGGAAAGTCCGTACGCAGCTGCCCCCTGCGAGATTGAGGTCTTGCGCAACGAAAGTCCTTCTTTTGGAGTCCCTTCCTTGTTGGGATTCTGGGCTGGAGGCTTCAAGGGCGAGTTCACAGACGAGGCAAAGATCTGGGGGGGGGGGGGGGAATGGTTAGTCGCAGCAATTGACAGGGCTAGCATGCATGTCACACATACCTCTCGCTCCTCTTCGGTCATGTCGGTAAGAGCAAGCGGCAATACGCTGCCATCTCTGTCCCAACACAGGTCCACTCCGGTGGGGCCCTCCCTGCTGTCGTCCCTTCGGCCCCAGGAAGCGCTTGACGAGCCATTCGTGACGTTTGGTTCCCAAGCGCCAACGAAGAGACTTGACAAGCCGTCCTTGAGGTCTTCTGAGTCCCTCTGTTCTCGGAAAAGTTGCATGAGCTGTCCTCTGGAATATCGACCCTCAACAGAATTCCCGTTGCGACCTGACTGGGCGTGGGGTGGTACATAGACGCCCGGATTCGACGAGGAGGGGTTCTGTAGCGCGCCGACGTCCCGAGAGGCTGCGGCAGGTGTGGAACCAGAGAGGGTGGTTGCATGTGATGGGCGTCGGAATGTTTGCGTAGCACCGTTGGCGCGTCGAGCCCTGTGTATATAGTGTAAGTATGTTCTCGAGGTATCGTTCGACATGGTCAAAGCGAGGGTAGTAGAATTAACGGGAAGAATGCTAGCTAATATGTGTGCGGTGGTGGTATGGCTTGCACGAAACGAGGCGGGTCGCGCGAAGCGGGATGGGAGGTGGGAGCACAGCACTTACCAGTCTCCGGCGGAATCGTCTCGCGAAGGAGCATTCTTGCTTCCTGCTGCAGCTGAGGCAAATGTGGGAGTGGGAGTAGGAGCCATGGCTTTGATGGGAAGCGGCCGGCGAGCAGAAAACAGGAGTTGGTCCAGGGAAGTTTTAGGTGGATGAAAGAGGAAATCGAGGCGGCGATGGTGCAGGTGCGACCCGGACAGGCGACGGCGAGCTGGAGGTTGGATTGGTCTAGGGGCGTGAAAATTATGGGACACGTGAGGTCGTGGTATGGGGCAAATGCGGCGGCGGCGGTTGTCGAGATGGACGACGGGAGAAGTCGAGAGGCAGAGCTGTAGGTTTGCCTCGAGCCGTGCAGTCATTTGCTCGTCAACCGAGAGGACATCACGTGCCTCAACTAGTCTCATCTAGTCTCTGCGCCGCCAACCACTCCCATTTCACGCCTCAACGCGCCGCCACGCGACGTCTCCGAGCAAGCCAAGTGCCGGGCGTCATCCCAGCATGCAGAGCTGCAAAAAAAAAAAACATCGGGCCTCCTTCCCAATCTTGTCGCTGACGCTGCAACCTCCCGCGCCCCTGCCCCTGGCCACTGCGCACACGACAACCTCTGCCACCACAGGAGCGCGTCCTCAATGCGGCGACAAATACGACCTCGACCTCCGACTTTGCACTTGGGCGCTTTGCTTGCTGTTTTGCAATCTTTATAAATCTACGGAGTACTTCACGCCCCCTTTCAGTGTCGTTCGTCTACATCACAACCTGTCCCCCGCGATTTGCACTCGAAGCAAAACATATTCTCCGTCGTCATCATGCCATCCTGCCATCTCGCCTCAACCACTTATTCTCCACTTGTCTTACATCCCCGTGTTTGCTGCCCACGCCAGCCTGCGTTTGCTCGTCGCCCATCTCAAGTTTGCTCGGAGCATACGTTCGCTCCTCGGTAGACATCCATCGCCCACCCTTACCAACTATTGCAGCTGTAGCGTTGCGTTCTCTCCCTTCCGCCGCCATCTCAGGCGAAGAGGACGACTAATCTGACTACGTTGGCCCAGCTTTCCACGACCTATGCACTCCAAAAAGTTCCCCATGCCGCTATCCACGCATCACTTGACCCCTCCATGCAGCCCTATAAATCACTGCCTGCACCTGTTGACGAGACCTGAACCCCCTCCCTGCAATGCGTGTGACCGAGCGCTTTGGAAACAATCAAGCCTTGCACTTTCCTACGGACAGTGCGGTTTGCTATTTGCTGGACCACCACTTCTAACACTGCATTGACTGACGCACCCGTCGGTCGACTTTTTGCCCCCTTCACACCTCCATCGTTGAGCAGTCAGTACCGCGGTCTGACTGTTTCCCTCAATCTCGTTGGGAGTGGCAAACCCTCATCGAGACATTCCATACAAGGCGCCCTCACTCTCCTCATTCGTCTTCCAATTTGACATGTCCCACCGACACCATGCAGCACCGGGGCGGGACTATGCTCCACCTCATGCTTGGTCGGGAATGACACCATTCAACTACGGCAACATGTTGGCGAGGCCTCGATATCTGGGAATGACGCCCGGCTTTCCAGGTCATGGCTTCTCCAGGCCTCAACATCCATTTGGTGCAGGCGCCGCACATCTCATGCACCGCAACCGAGACCGGCTCATGGGCGACTTCAACCGGTTCCGACCGCCCAAAAGAGGAGGCATGTTTGGCCATCGAGCAGCATTCGGGTCCCCTTGGAGACGGGGTCCCATGCGCCCTTTACACCGGCGGGCGCACTTTAGGCCTCCATCTCTTTTCTCGCCATATGCCTCTCGGTTCCCATCGTCGCCTTTTCAGCATCGTACGCCGTTCTCGAGCATGTTTCCAAGTCGAATGCCGAGGTCTTTCCCCAGTTACCCACCTGGCTACTCCTCTGGCTTCCCTGGGTTTTCATCGAGAATGTCGAGGCTTGGTGGGTTTGGGAGATCAAGCATGTTCGGACGCAACAGCTATGGAAATGAAATGTACGACGAAGACAGCGACGAAGAAGACGAATACTGTGATGATGGAGAGAGCGGTTGGGGTTCAGATTCTGAAGACCAGTACGATGACGGCTACGATTCAGATGATGATGATGACATATACAACGACACCTACATGTCACCGTACTCGAACTATCCGTCGCGCAATCAGTACATGCCTGGAAGACGCTGTTATTGAACTTCGGCAAAACTTGCGAGCATCATACTGCTCTTCTTGTTTTGGCTTTCGTTCACTCGTTTTCCAGACTTTTTGTATGAAGGTATATTTAGCCAGTCTTTACCGCCAACGTTCAGATCATATGTACTCCTATAGTTTCTTTTCCAGGTGTCTTTGTTTTGATTTGGCATACTTGGGGTTATCGACAATATCCCCTTTCCTTAATTGTGTGATCATAATAGAAATCTCCACCATCCACCCCTCCTGCGAAAGCAAGATAACAACAAGCGTGAAATATTCAGTTTATATTCACTTTGTGAGACCCCAGGTGTTACTGTCGACAGCGATCGCTCCTTTCCAATTCTGTGCAGCTCAGCCTCACACTGCCAGTGGCAGTGTATCCATTTCGGCAATCCTACGTATCCACCAATGCCCAACGCTCTTTGAACCCACGCAGTCGACCGCGCAAATTCGTACTTTTCTCCCCGTCCAGTGCATTCATGCTCTGAACGCTTCGCAGTCTTCAAATCCAAATAGATTCTCCCAACAAGCCCCCTTTCTAACGCATCCTCTTGTTTGCTCCGCATCAAGTCGACGCACGTACGTATTTTCCAACCCGCCAACGCCTGTTCGCGCTATCGAATTCCAGCTATCCGACAAAGCAAACGTGCTACAGATCTGAATGACGCCATTCACCAAACGCTAGGCCTGGTATTGGACCGCTACTAGGTCTTAACTGATGCATATGTTCAGACAAGGAAACTTTTCGGGATGCTTCGAGCCGAGTGCCTCGTGATGATGGGAATGTGAAAGTATTGAGCATTTTACGGATCATGGGGATTGTAGGGATCGGGAGGGTGGAGCCAGTAGAGTGGATTGTGGATATGAATTGACGGTTATGTGTGCATTGGGGGGCGTGTGAATGTAAGAATCAAACGCTCAGCATATTCAGATGTATATGTATAATCCTGAACGCGCTTCTTCGAAAAGGCCAATCTCCCCGGAACATTGAAAGTATATGAAATACTGCTCAATCAATAACTCCAGCATTACAGCCCCCGTGGACATAATCATGTGCCTCATCCTCCATTACGCCTACAAATGCTCCCCGCGCCACACCGAAATGCTCTTCCAGCCTTGTCGGCTCTCTTCATCCACACCCAGTCACCCTCGCCCCATCTCTCTCGCTCCCAACACCTCATCCCCCAGTACTTGCCCTAGCGCCTGGGAAAAGACAATCTGTCCCCCTCTATGCACGCGGTGCATGCTGCGCACATCACGTCGAACCAAGAGAAAGAATAAATCGGACTGGGAGTGGTGGGAGTGAGAGGGAACCCGTATAGAGATGGCGTTTTGAGGATTCTGGTCACCCACATGTGCAGCTTCGATGCTGTTCGCGCCAATAAAGTCCTCAAGGAATCTAGATTCAACAGTTGGAGAAGAAAATACGGTATAGATTCCGAGGGCGGCCAAGGCCGCATGCCAGAGGGAGCGTTCCGTGCCGGACGTTGAAGGGTGAGGGACCGGTGTCTGCATGGTTGGATAGGGTTGCGTGCCTCGCCACCAATTAGACGAGGTAAATTTGTACCTCCATCCTAGGCACGGCAAACTATGGAAAGCTGGGGATGTTCTTGAATGTTGTGATTCGCTCGTACCATCAGTTGCTATCCACGCCAATGGTGTGACAATTTGTTGAGTTCTCGACAGTATACTGTACAGAGCTGTTCATGGATGGATCGCTAGTTCGAATTTAAGGATATCGATTCATAGATATGAAATCCATCTGTCCACATATTTTGGCTGTCAACAACTCAATGCCGCAATTAGTGAGACCAACTTTATGAAGGCCAACACTTGTATCAACCACCCTTTGTTTATTTTTGTAACTTTAGTTAACTTAACGCATTGTCTCTAGACTACCTCATAAGCCTATTCTTTTTTTTAGGCTTGGCAATATCTAAAATATCTAGATGGAGATAGGCTGACTTGATCCATATAGATAGAAATATATCCATGAACAGCTCTGATTCTGTACAATACAAGGGATGAATGTAAATCACAGTGCGAATCATCGTTCTTCAGCATTCGCGGAAACAAGAGCCGTTTGATATGCAGCTGTTCTTTTAGAAACTACTTTACAGCTCAGCCATACATCCCTGAGATATCGATCAAAGTAAACAAGCAACGGCGGGAGATTCGTTGCCCAACAGCTCTACGAGCATGTCAAGCCCATTCCACCCCTACCCACGCCATAGCGCCTTTCCAGAACTCCAGACCTATACTTATTCAATTGAGAATAACTCCAGGCGAGCGCCTGCCGTCGAACACCATGGGATATTCGTAGTGCTCACTTCAAATGTCAATCTTGCCATAGCCGTCTCCACCCTCTTGAACCGGGTCGGTACCGTCGTCTACGCTGCCTCGCTTGACGCCGATACTTTCGTCACCTTTGCCAACGCCGAACATTCGAATGGCATCAGTTAGCTGTGAGACAGCATCGTCAGAGGCGATGGAGCCCGGCAGCCCTGTGCCTCCGAGGCCCTTGCTAATCTTCTTAGTGGCCTCCTCTAAGCCCCGAACCCTCTGTTGGAAGCTCAATCGGTCCATGAACAGCTGCTGTCGGCGGCGCTGCAAGTCGCGACGTTCGGCTGAAAGAAGCTTCTCGAAATCATTGAAATGAGTGAGCTTAAGCTGTAGTTTCTGCAGCTGAAGGTTGACAGCACCAGAAACAAGACGGGTGACATGGCGTTCTTCGTGGGATGCTAGTGCCGAGGAGCGAGCGGCCGAAAGAGAAAACGGTAGAGTTAACAGTGGGTTACTGTCTTCACCATCAGCCGAGGCCGGAGTGTCCTTGGTGGTTTTGGTAATGCTACTCTCTTGGACGGCATCGACTTCCATGGCGTCCTCATTCTTGACGTCTGCGTCTTTCGACGCGACACTGTCTTCTGCCTCGGATGCCTTCTCTTTTCCCTTGCCCTCATCGGTCTTGTCGGCCGCTTCAGCTTCAGATGCAGTAGGTGCATTGTCAATCTTTGCCTGAAGATATTTCTTCATTTCGCGAGCACTCCGTTTTGAAGATGACAGGGCAGCTTCGGTCACGTTGACGGGAGCGAGACCAGCAAGGAAGCTCACAACGCTCAAGACTGCGTTGTCCGCGTGGAAAATGGGCAAGCGACCTTCACTGATGTGTCCCAAGTCGCGGAGGAAGTTCATGGACGCCGACTTGTCCAAAGCTTGCTCAGTGTCGTCCTCGATATATTTGTCTGCGATCTCCAGTTTGAGAAATTTCATAACGCATTGTTCAGGGGTCTTGGTCCCAACATGATCGGCAATGGCGTTCCAGTCTTCGTCAAACTGCTCAAGACCCTCAAGCAAATGAAGGAGCTCTTCGTCGGTCCATGCTTCCTCCTCGCGCTTGACATCGACGTTCTCGATCTTGACAAAGTCCTGAGCCTCACGGGAGGCGGGAAACTTACCCTCGAGATGGCAGCGGGGGCAGAGATCGCGCTTGAGCTGTGTTTTGAACTGTGCCGAGTGCTCTGACCACTTGTTGTCGTGGTAATAGGCTCTAGTGGTATCGATGGAGCAGTTTTGGCAATAAACGGTGACGACGGGCTTGTCTTGACGGTCCGCGAGCTCTTGAGCATCAACAGATGCGCCATTCGAAGCTCCCTCACCATTTGTAGGCTTTTCTTTTGGCGAAGAGGGTGTGACCTCCTTGCCGTTTGGCTCGTAAATATTACGCCCGATCTGAGTCTTCAGCTCGGACTTTTCGGCCGGCTTTTGACTTGCAGCGCGTTCAGTGCCGGCATGCGGCTTGCCGTCGGTCGTCACGGCTTTCGGCGCGGGCTGAAATGGGACCAATCCTCGAGGTGTGTCGGCAGTGATGCGGAAGTGTGCAGTTGATGGTGGGCCAATGTTGGATGGGCGCTCTTGTGGATCGACCTGGTTGCTATGTTAGTTCTATCGAAACAGAGGGAAAGCCGCGTATGGGCGCACCTGGTAGTTTATCAGGCCCCATTGCTCCAAGAAGGCATGAACGCGCATAATGGCGCAGACATCGCCTGCAAGATTGCGCCGGCATGCAGTCACGGTGAGGTACTCGTCTGGGTTCAGTCGGTAGGTGTTGATCATGAAGTCGCGGTAGTCGCGGTAGACGGCAGGTGTCTTGCTGCGATTGCGTCCGTTGAAGAATTCCGGAAGCGCTTTTCGCTCGCGATAGTCAATGTAGCGCATGTCGAACCATGCGGCATAGCTTGGAATGATGGTTGCGAAGGTCTGCTGGACAAAATGCGAACGGGCCGACGATTCCAGCGCTTTTGCTGCCGCGTCCGCGCCATCGGCATCCTCGCCATCCTTGTCCTTCTTGGTGTCTTCGACGCCCGTCATTTCTTCATCTGCATGTCCGTCTGCATCCTCATTCTCGGGCCGAGGAGCATCTGGCGCATCGAGAGGATTGTCAGAGGCAGGTGCTGGTGTCGCTGTCGAGGGTTCGCGAGACGATTCCTTGACCGACACGCCGGCCGCATCGTGACCCTCAAGCATCGAGACATCTAGCGAAATAGTCAGAGACGAATCGGAGGAGACGGGGCTCGAGCGGTTCTGTATCTTGCACGGAGACATGGTGAAGGAGACAGGTCGACGAGAGGTCGTGGGACGTACCTTGATCGGGGTGGGCAGCTGGCGGCGCCGTGGCGCCTTCCCCAGCTGCGAGAGAAACGTCGAGATCTTTTGTGTCGTCCATGGTTGCGCGAGGTGGACAAAGTGGGCGATGTGGGCGAGGGCAGGGCAGTCGCGGTTGGGTCGGGGGCTAGAAGGGGACGCGGCGCACAGCAGCGAGCGCGCGCCTGCTGCGACAGACGGCGGGCTTGATTTGGGCAGGTAGCTGGAGGGCAGTCGTGCGGGACGAGCGCGCAGATGCGCCTTGTGGGAGTGGGGGATGGGCGGGGGGCTGCGAGCGGCGGGTGGGTAGGAGCTTGTCGCGTCTTCGCGATGGCTCCGTAAGTTTTCCAGAGTCGCAGGGCTGCCGGCCAGAGGAGGGTCACGTGCAGATGCTTGGTACACGGGTCCATCCATAGTTGCTCCGACCCCAAGCGAACATGGGCCGGTCCAGGCGAGCAAGCCGAGGTCATCCTTCTCCGATCGCAACAGCAATTGGAGACGAGACACGGCGCACTTGCTCTCACAATCTTGTTGAGGGGTATTTCCTTGTTTGTTTCTAGCCAACACCATCTCCTATCCCTCAACCATGTTCTCAGTCGCGCGACAGTCCGCCCTGCGCCATGCCCGCACACGTCTTCAACGCACGCAGCCCGTCACACTTCCCCACTACTCCGCGGTTGCACGCCTTTTGTCGACTCTGGCAGTGCTCGAGCAAAGAGACGGGAAGCTCAACGTCGCTTCGTTAGCTGCCGTGACCGCGGGACAGAAACTCGGAGGATCGATAACAGCCTTTGTCGCTGGAAGTGGGGTGAAGGCCGTTGCAGACGAGGTAGCCAAGGTCAAGGGCCTCGAAAAGATAATATACGTTGAAAATGGGGCATACGACAAAGTGAGCATTGCCAAACTGAGATTGCTTGACTTTCACATGCTGATCTGGTGGCGAAGGGGCTCCCAGAGAACTACGCTCCATTGCTCGTTGAGAACATCAAGAAAGGAGGCTACACACATATCCTGACTGGCCATTCTGCATTCGGGAAGAACTTGTTTCCGCGTGTCGCTGCGCTACTGGACAGCCAGCAAATCTCGGATATTATAGGCATAGAGAGCGAGGACAGTACGTATTGCTGTGTCCAAGTGCGTACGAGCCGTCACTGATCCCCTTCCCAGCTTTCGTTCGACCCATCTACGCCGGCAATGCAATTCTCACAGTCCAGTCGAGCGACGACACCAAGTTCATCACCGTGCGAGGGACCGCCTTTCCCGCGCCAGAAACAGAGGGAGGATCCGCAGCGGTAGAGGAGGGCGTGGACCCCAAAGTCGAGAGCACAACAGAATGGCTATCGGAAGATCTCGCCAAGTCGGATCGCCCAGATCTGGGCTCAGCGGACAAGGTCGTCTCCGGAGGGCGAGGCTTGAAGTCGAAGGAGGAATTCGACAGGCTCATGCCTCCGCTAGCTGACGCGCTTGGCGCCGCCATCGGTGCATCAAGAGCAGCGGTCGACAGTGGTTTCGCAGACAACAGTCTCCAGGTCGGACAGACTGGCAAGAACGTTGCCCCACAGTTATACCTTTGCGCAGGTATTTCGGGAGCAATCCAGCACTTGGCCGGTATGAAGGACAGCAAGGTCATTGCGGCCATAAACAAGGACCCCGACGCGCCCATCTTTCAGGTGGCGGATGTTGGCCTTGTCGGTGATTTGTTCGAAAAGGTACCAGAATTGACCGAGAAGCTAAAAGCACAGTAAAGCACAGTAAAGCATACCCAGGATAAAGGCCTTGTATATACATAGAATGTAAAAGCTTCAGTGCACATTTCAAGCCGGCAAAGCAACATATTCCGCCGGGGCCACTCAGAGGGCTCGCTGGAATGCATGTCGGCAGCGCTTGGACCAAGCTTTACGTCAAAGGCTTGAACGCACACTAGACACCCCAACTCGTCCCGCCTGGCTCCCACCCCGGCTCACATCACCTTCGATAGGCTCGATCACCTGCAAGATTCCCGAGCTGAATGACCTTGGAATCTGCCATTCAGAGAGGCCCTCATTACACCCCCGGAGCCCTGGTATCGAATTCCACCATGCTTTGCCTTCCCATGCGACCTACACCTCTTTGTCATGCTAGTTCTGCTTTATCATCACGACCCAACGCACCTAGTTATACCTCACACGTCCACTGAGAAGCTTCGTTCGTTCACGACTTTTGGCCGTGCGCCATATCTGGAGCAGTTTTCCTGGCCTTGGTCGACACGTACTGCTCACGACCTCGCTCGTCTTGGAGGCTACCACCAGACTCGCACCACGTATCATCACAAAGTGGTCAAGCATTTTAAGATCTGATCCCGCGTGCCTCGACATTTAGTCAAGTTCTTCTGTTGTACAAGCTAGAAGACTGCGCCGCTCGAGCAGACGAACCATCACATCGCCGGGAAACGGCTGGAGTCTGTCCCTTCACACAGCTACTATGGCCGCTACCCTTCGATGACCTAAAACTCAATACAATGGCGACTACACCTTCTGCTCCAGATGCCTTGAACACGAATCTGGAAAAACCGCAGACCTCCGGAAACGGGAGCGGCCAGACCCTGCAATACGACAGTACGGCCGAGATCGACCCGGCGAAAGAACACAGGTCATCTACAACCAAACCCACCTCCAAATGGGGTTCTTGGAAGAAATTCCGAGATGGCCAAAAGAGCGATTGGTGGTTCGCCTCGACTGCGATACCTCTCCTGGCTGCCACGCTTAGTCCTCTGGCCAACGTCCTCTCCATCTGCGCCCTGGTGACATCTTGGAGAGAGACCATATATATCGATGGCAACCCCGTCGCTGAATTTGACGGAGTACCCTTTCCAGATCCCAAGTGGTGCTACTGGCTCAACGTGGCTTCTTTAGTAGCTGGCTTCTTAGGAAACCTCTTCTTGCTCTTGAACTTTACCCAGCGTGTTCGTTATCTTATTGCACTGCCGGCCACTATCATTCTTTGGTATGTGTCTACGGGATTTCTGATTGGCATCACTGCCTGTATGGAGATCTACGCCCCGCCATCTCGACCAGAGGAGACGTATTCTCAGGGGTTTTGGTATGCTATCGCTGCTGCAGTCTTCTACCTGATCTGCTCCATGATCTTGATGGTCAACATGTAAGTAAGGCCCCGCACAGAGTGGCTGCTTTTTCTCAAGTAACTATCTGAAACACCCATCGAGTGGTGTTTTAGCCAAGTTCCATAGAGGATAAGAATCATAGCCAATACTCATACGTAATGACCTACGCTGACTTTGCACGCCAACCTTTAGGCTTGGATATTTCCTAGGACATTACCCAGACCACTTCGCACTCACGGATGCCCAAAGGACCTTGATTCTACAAACCATGCTCTTCTTCATCTGGTTGGCTGGGGGAGGCGCAGTGTTTTCTCGAATAGAGTCAGACGTTGGGCAAGATGGGTGGGCATTTACGGACGCGGTACGTCTTTAGCATACAGAGTACCACTGCGGTACCCAAAAAATGTTGGAAGGCTACACTGGTGGTTACTCTACACATGCCATCCTTACACTCAAATCCGTATCCATTCTAATGTACTGACACTATTCAGGTCTATTTCTGCGATGTGACAATCCTGACCGTCGGCTTCGGCGACCTGTATCCGACCACCGATCTCGGACGGGGCATCGTCTTTCCCTACTCTGTTGGTGGAACCATAATGCTCGGTCTAGTCATTTCCTCGCTATACAAGTTCATGCAACAGCTCGGCGAGGAAAACATCGTCCAGAAGCATGTACAGCGGACTCGACAAAGAACTCTCTCCCGAGCGGTCACAAATTCTTTCGACCTACGCGAACGCGAGCATGCTGCCCACCATCTCATTCGAAAACGACATCCGAAAGGATCGGCCGGGGCACCAAAGATTAGTGGCCCAACTCAAGCACGAGCATACAGAACGGCTATGGGCAACACCGTGCGAAGGGTTACTAACCCTCTCACCGTGCCGAAGCCGTTGCGCCGAAAACCCCGGTTAATACTTCTGCGCGAAGAAAAGGACAGATTCGATGAGATGCGGCGCATCCAACGGCAAACCAACAAGTTCAAAAAATGGTATGCGCTCATCTTCTCACTAGCTGCCTTTGCGCTCCTCTGGTGCGTTGGTGCCGTGGTATTCTGGCAGTGCGAGAAGAACACCCAAAACATGACGTACTTTCAAGCCCTCTACTTCTGCTACGTCTCACTGCTCACAATAGGCTACGGCGACCTAGCCCCCAAGTCGAACGCAGGGCGCTGTTTCTTCGTCGTGTGGAGCCTGGTCGCCGTGCCCACCATGACAATCTTAGTCTCAGATCTCGGAGACACCGTCATTGCAAAGTTCAAGAAGTGGAGTGACGATCTCGCCGACTTCACCGTCCTGCCGAAGGAGGGCATATGGAGGGAGTTTTTGGACAAGAACCCGTGGCTGCTGTACTGGTTCCAGAAATGGCAGGCGGCGCGCGCAGAGAAGGCGGCGAAGAAGAGAGTAGAGCGAGGTTTCGATACCGTGGACCCCGAGAGCGTAGCGGAAGGCAATATTGATGTAGAGGATGCGGATCTTGCGCTAGACCTCACGCTTCCGACACTCGCGACAGAGGCAGAACAAGATATCTCCGGCCATGTTCCTTCTCTGGTACGTTGAAGAACCAAGTCTTCCTCCATGAAGCAAAATCCTGACAAGTATCCCGCCCAGGCCACTCTATCTCGTCGCATAGCCGTCAGCATCAGAAAAGTCGCAGCAGATCTACGGTTCTCGCCACCAAAAAAATACGATTACGAGGAATGGGTTGAATTCACACGGCTGATCCGCTTCACGAAGAAAAGCGCCGGTGACAGAGGGGAAGGCGTCCTAGAGGAAGAAGACGAAGAAGGGCTTGTCGAGTGGGACTGGATAGGTGACGGTGCGTGTCCCTTTTCACAGAGCGTGTGCTGCGTTTTAATACACCCGGTACTGATGCGTTGCAATAGATTCGCCCATGATGTCTGGAATGTGCGAGAGCGAGTGGATCCTGCAGCGTCTCACTGAGAGCCTTGTCAGGCTGGAGAGGAGAAGAGAGGCAACTGCGCGGCTGGAGGCTGTTGCTGAAGAAAGGAGTGATTGTGTCCCAGCATCCGATGAAGACCGCGTGCTGGCTTCCGGCGCAGATGGTCCTGCATCATAACTCGACCACCTGAAATAAACTGGGATAGCAATGGTGAAATGGAATAATGGCGTTATCAAGTAACGCTGCCTTGGTCTGTTCAAACCCTCTATTGCCTACATTGTACATAGTATACAGTACCGTTTTCCGAAGAGTGTCAGCGGAGATCGCCAGTCCCAAATGCTGCCAAAGACGACCCATAGCTCCACTGATGCTGACATTATCGTACACACCACGCTTCTCTCATTCCTTCTCTGCCTTGCCGGTGGCGGATTCGTTCGCTTGCCTCTCATCATGCGACGCTTTCGGAATGAGCTCGTCGGCTTGCTCTTTAGTCTGCTGAAGCGCGTCTGATGCGCGCTCACGCTGGCCGGCTTCAGTTGGCTGGCTGGACATTGTCTCGGAAGCTGGTCGAGACTTGGGAGCAGCGATCTGGTCTTGTGATGGAGAATCCTCGGCGGAAATGGGCTGTTCTTGGCCTGCGAGCACACCCTCATCGTTTTCTTCGTCGTCTGGATCGAGCTCGCCACCGTAAATTTCGGGGTATTGACGGAAGCAAGTTTGCATGCCCCTGATATCGTCAGTCACATGTTACAAATTTTTGGGGATGATGAGCCTACTTGAACTTGTCAATGCAGTCCATGCCCTTCGGGTCCTCCTCCGAAAAGACGAAGCAGCTGAACGCTGCCTTGAACTCCTCGCCGCAAGGCCCATCTGCCATGCCGCCTAGGCACGGGCAGTCCCAGTTGATCTCGCCCGTCTCTGGATTGAAAGCGCCCTGTTGACCAGCCTCATCCTCAAGCGCCTGCGGGCTGCCGGGCGCGACGGTTTCCTGGTCGGCAGTCGTTGTGACCTTCTCTTCTTTCACAGCTTTGGCGGCGGCTTCTTCTGCTCTCCTCTGCGATCGTTGTTTTGAAACTTCATCGATGGTTTGGTAGGTTTCCGTCTCCTCTTCCGTCGTAGGGGTGGATTGAACAGAGTCTGTGCGACGTTAGAATTGCCTCCGGAGAGAGGTCGAGTTCGCATCGTCTTACATTTCGGTTCCTCGGCGAAGACATCGGTTGTGTTGTAGTAGTAAACAACGACTCCCGCGAGTCCCCATCGCGCCGCCGAGCTCTTCCAACTTCGTGACTTTTGTGAAGGGGGAGCTGTGCTCAGGAATCGTCGTGTTGGCGCGGCGCGCGGGAGTGCGCGGGATGAGCGTGCAATTAGCCGTGTCGCGGGCCGAAACATATTGAAATTACAAGTAGAGCAGGTAGAAGGAGAGGCGAAAGAGTGTGGTGGTGGTGATGGTGGACGCAAGCTGTCGTCGCGACGAAAGATTGTACGAATGTCGGGAGATTTTTAATCAGCCGCCGATGGTGCCGGGCTCACGACGTGCCTGGACAGCCCTCTCAACAAGCTTTGGACAGTAAATATCAGACGCTCGAGCATATGGAAAGCTATACATACAATTACAGATGGAGCAATTTTATCTCAAACACTTGTCACTGCATCTCGGTGCTTTGCAGAGGGTGTATTACCTAACCCAGCTAACCGAATACGTCATCGAAGCTCCTCCCATCCGAGGTCGAGGTCAAGCTCCTTCACTATCCGATGCCCGTCGCCATGTTGTCCCTCATCTCTCCATCAATGCGCTGGCGCATTCGCTGTCCCATAACTCCATCTCAATTCTCGACCTGATCCGCCTTCGCAATTCCGGCCATGTCGACAAAGTCGAACCCCGTCATCACTCTGAAAGGTGCCCACACCGCCATCGCCGCCGCCGAAGCTCGCGCAAAAGAGATAGGCGTCCCGATGAACATTGCAGTCTTAGACTCAGCATGTCATCTCGTTGCCTTCTCTCGTATGGACGGAGCTAAGATAACATCGATCAACATTGCCATTGACAAGGCCTTCACGGCTGCCGGACATCGCGCCCCCACCAGTGTCTACAAGGAGGCAGTCTGGCCGGGAGGGCCAGCCTTCAGCATCTGGAATTCAAATGGTGGCAGGTTCCTTACAATTGCCGGAGGTGTTCCCATCATGCAAGACGGAGTTGTGGTGGGGGCTATCGGATGTAGTACAGGGACGCCTAGCCAGGACGAGGATGTCGCGAAGAAAGGAGTCGAGGCTGTGGAGAAGACATTGAAACCAAGGATGAAGCTGTAATGTGTTAATGCTTGAGCGTATCAAGCCTCGAGAAAGACCCACACCTGGTCGCATGCGTCTCTACATGTACCTACATTACCTAGAAGCCGGGTCTAGTCCTCGACAATCCACAAGGATTGGCCAAAACAAATCCAGTTCCTGAGGAACCTCGTACGTCATGCAATGCAGCAATACTTTATGTGCGACTATTTTTAAGTCTGTGTGGTGAACGGTTACTTTAGAGGTGGCCCCCATTTCACCGACCGCAGGCTTTCACATATTGCATACCCAAAAAAAGAAAAAAAGAGAGACAAAAACATACGACACCGAGGGTTCCCACATCGTCACCGACTATGGTACTAATTCGGCGGTCAGATGCTTATCAACGGAGAGCGGACGGGATCCAGATTATTCATTCCATTTGTGGAATGATAAAGTTGCATATTTGCCTCCGCGATACTTTCAACCCTCCGCTCAGCTCGCATTGTTTCTTCATGCTCAGCCTCGTGCACGATCTCACAATGCAAGATTTTACGTCGACTCCATCGCTCCTTCTCACTTCACGCCCGTGGCCCGCCACTAATTTCCGCAACCCCACTTGAAACAACACATTCCCACGCCACGTCCTTTCAAATGGCACGAAACCATCGGCGTGGCTGGGTTGGCGCGAGCATTAAACAACCGTTTCACAGATTTGTTTCGCAACCCAATTCCTGGCGAATCAAAACCCCCGGGCAAATTGGGTCGTCCCGTTCCGGCTTCCATTCAATGACCATGCCGCACAGCCATGATGCCGTGTATTCCCCGTTCATCTAAATCGGGGCCGAACGATACAATTTCCTTCTACGGCCTTATCCATGTCTAGGCTGCATCCTTCACGCAGACAGAACGTACAAAAACAGATGTTGTCCAAGCCATGGCAAGGCTGGCCAGCACTCTCCTCCCTTTCATCAAGCCATGTCGATGTCTCTTTCCCATGTCTTACTTCTAGTTACGCTGCTGGCAACCACAGCTCATACTGCTCCCCACATACCTGGCTTGAGCAACAGACAGAATGTCCAGGATCGATTAGTGTTCTGCCATTTCATGGTACGATTCTGTCCTTGTTCTTACGGTCCAAGTCTACGAGATACTAATAGCGACAGATGGGAATTGTATCCAACAGACAGAGCAGCGCCGACTATGACAATGACATGAAGCTTGCCAAAGCTGCTGGCATTGATGCTTTTGCACTCAACATTGGTGACAATTCGGATAATGAGGCGTACAACAAGGCCCAACTCAAGTATGCGTACGACTCAGCGGCAAACAACGACATGAAAGTGTTCATTTCATTTGACTACAACTCTTACTCGCCTGCGACTTCAGCCTCAGACGTAGGGGGTCTGATCAATACATTTGGCAAGGAACCTGCCCAGTTGCGTATCGACGACAACAAGGTCTTTGTTTCTTCATTCATCGGCGACGGAATGAACGTTGATGCTATACGAACAGCTGCTGGAATGGACATTTATTTCGCGCCCAACCTTACTCCAGACCTCACACACGATGCAAGCACTATTGACGGAGCACTGAACTGGGTGGCATGGGACACAGACGGGGCCAATAAGGCACCCAAATCAGGGCAGAACGTCAGTGTGGAACAAGGCGACTCCAAATACTACGAATGGCTCGGAAAGGACAAAGGTTACATCGCTCCCGTCTCGCCATGGTTCAGCACCCACTACGGCCCTGAAGTTTCATATTCGAAGAATTGGGTCTTTCCGGGCGACGCCCTTTGGTTCAATCGTTGGACGTCCATCCTGAAGTCGCCCACCTCCCCTCGCTTTCTCGAGATCATCACCTGGAATGATTACGGTGAGAGTCACTATATTGGGCCGCTGGCCTCGAAACACACAGATGACGGGAACTCGAAGTGGGCCAATGACATGCCTCACAACGGCTGGCTCGACCTTGCCAAACCATTCATCAAGGCATACAAGGCCGGAGCAAAAGATGCAAACGATTCCATCGAAGAAGAAAAACTGATCTACTGGTATCGGCCCACTCTCAAAAGCCTGGATTGCTCCGCGACGGATACTACCGGTGAGAGGCCCGACGGCGCGGACACGCTTCAAGATGCCGTTTTCGTGGTTGCTCTTCTCAAAGAAGCAGGCCGCGTGACCGCCAAATCAGGCACGAATTCGAAGACTTTCGATGCTCCTGCTGGAGCCAGTATCTGGCAAATTGATATGGGCGTCGGGGCTCAGGAATTCGGTCTCGAAAGAGCCAATGGAACTGTCATGAGCGAAACGAGTTTGAGAGATGTCATGGATACTTGTCCCTGTGGGCTCTACAACTACAACGCTTTTGTGGGCACTGTCCCTGCTGGGTCGCCCGATACACTGGGTGCGGATGGACTCACGGCCTTCACCAAGGGGTTGAAGGTCTCTTGCCCCGCGGAACCATCCTTACCCATTCGTGCTGGGAGTTCTTAAGCTGCATTGAAGCGGCTTGATAGCTTCTGTTCACCCCCTAGTGTACACTAAAAGGGTTACAGTTGCATTCAAATGTATTTTCACTGACAGTGGGGTGGAGTTCAGGCTTGGCTTGGCTTGGCATCGCTTGTGACATTTGAGGAAAACACCCAAGAAAGGGTTAAACTCGGGTCTCGCGCAGCGGAATGAAATAGTGAACCACTAAGTTGCATGCCAAAGTTTTTGTGCGGCTTTGCGGCCATTTGTTTCGCCCCGCGAGAGCACTGCAGCCTGTCAGGGCCCGAAGACTAGTCCTCATTGGGAGGGGCTTGCGAGTCCCGCATCGAGGCTCCAGAAAAGGAGCGGGAGGAAGCGACAGACTGGCGAAGGCGAAGATGCTTGCGCGTCCGCACATCCTCGAGTTCATGCGTCGTGAGTCGTCGTAGCATTTGATCCTGCCCTTGGGTTCTACATGAATGAGGTCCTGAAGCGACTATGAAGCTGGAGCATCGCCGTATTATTCCAACTTAGTACATATAAAAATCCAGTACTTATAAGTAGGCAGTTTGGATCCCCTTCGCTGCCAAGGGCGATGATCGGCGCGCGTTCGCAGCATGCAGCGTAACGTTGCTCACTCGATACGCGGATACGACTGCGCTGCCCGACTCCGCCTCTCAAGCTCCACCCTATCCGGCTTAGCGCCGTCGCGTTGTAGCATCTGCCCATCCCCGAGGCCGCGTCAGGCAGGCAATGCGCAGTTCACCCCTAAGTATTAGAACCGGGACTTGTGCATTCGTGCGTAAACCGAGGTCATAACAAAACTTCTTCTGCTGGCTACGAAAGAGTCCAACTTTGTGAAAATGACTGCATCAAATCTGAGTGAATTGCCGGCTAATGACCGCGGAGGAGGTGTGTTCAGGCACAGGACACTTGAAGAATATTTACTAATCTTACTAGTCGTTGTCCCAGAGAACCAAAAGATTCAGACCGAGGAGGACTTTGAAGCCCAAATTGCACAAGCACTGGCGGATTCCCAGGCATATGCGCAACGGATACAAGACCAAGCGGAGCAGGAAGATGAAGCTGCTCTCCAGCGGGCGTTGGCACAGTCAGCAGCAGAACACCGAGATGAACAGCCCGACGATATCGACGCCTCGTCCTTCCTCCAGGTGGAAACAGGAAGCAATGCAGATCTCTACTGCCTAACTCCTCCCGCATACGCCATGTCGGCAGCCGAGGGCGAGGTATCGCTCGACGCAGAGGCAGCAGTCAACGAGAAAACCGACATACCCGGACCTTCAAACAGCCGAGATCTCGACGCTCAAAGTCACCGAAGCCATCTTAGCGTAGTTACTCTTCCTGCTGAAGTGCGAGAGCAAGTGTCCATCACTGTAGCCACGCCAGACGACCAGCCCCGGTTAATGCAGCAACATCCCGCATCATCGCCAATACCGAGCGATCTACCGCCTGTCTACTTCCAGCCTCTGGTGGTTGACGCTGCTCATGCCAACGTCAAAGCGTGCAGTGTCATGCGGAATCGGCCAGCGGTGTGGTCAGTGAAGCGGAAAAACATCTCACTGTCACCCCTGGCAGCAACAGTTCTCATCAAAGAAGGCCTTGTCCGACCCAGGGACCTAGACCTAATCTCACAATCCGCTGGTGCGAAGAGGGACCCAACGGACCCGCTTTCAGCAATCGCGTTTGCCACGTATGACACGGTCGGCGACGTGCTTCTGGGTGTGGTGGAGGGTCCGATAGAAGCAGGCAAGCAACTGACCCCGCTGCTGCTCAAGTACGAAAAGAAGCGGGACCTGAACTCTGGCGTACCTCCTGGCAGCAGGGACGAAAACACGCCACGAGAGTCGACGCCGCTGATGCGACCTCGAACCAACAGCACCGTTGCATCGGAGAAGGAAGACGACCGCGCGCACTCTCCGTCCCCATCACCCCAAGCAGCATTCGTGGGATGGCCAGAATACGAAAAGCACGCTGCGGAACAGAGCGCTGCCCAGACCGGCGGTGGTGCCCACGCTGCAAAGCAAGTCGCCATCGGCACGGGCAAGGGGTTGGGCCGCATCGTCGGCGCCGGGCTCAAGGCCCCCATGACTTTTACACATGGCCTCGCACGTGGGTTCCACAACGTGCCGAAGCTCTACGGTGACGAGACGCGAGAGTACGAGAACGTGGTTGATCTGCGGAGTGGGCTGTCCGTTAGCGCAAAGGTACGTTGAACTCGCCCACACATGCATGTGCATTGCGACGGCATGACTGACCGGTTACAGGGCTTCGGGTACGGCATCCATGACGGACTGAAGGGTTTCTTCGTGCAGCCCATTCAAGGCGCCCAGAAAGAGGGTGTGAAGGGCCTGGCCAAGGGCTTCGGCAAAGGTCTGGGGGGTATCGTGTGTAAGCCCACTGCAGGCATGATCGGGCTTGTCGGTTACTCTTTCGCCGGCGTGTACAAGGAGTTGCAAGGGTTGAAGCCGGGCAAGAATACGGCTGTGGATTTCTTCAAAAAGCAGGGAGAGATTGAATATGAGCAGGCAACAGCGCAGGACCGCAAGGACGTCGTGCAGAAGTGGTGCCAGGTGACCATGAGGTTGGCATAAGGCGTGTTTGGAAGTTGATCGATACCCATTTTCTTTCTTTTCTCGATGATGGCTGAGGGACTGGAGCAGTGCCGTGTAAGCAGCTGTAGAGGGTGACAGAAACCGAAACTTCTCGCTTGCTAGCTCACTCCTGTCGCTGCGTGAGGCGTGAAGCAAAGGCCAAAGCTTTATTGAAAGGTAAAGCGTGCCGTGTCCCCGAGAACTTGATGCAAGATAAATTCCTCGCAGTCGACCTTATCGTGATCTGCAAGGTGTAAGATGCGGCAAATCCTGAATCCTGGGTGCGTAAGACTTCAAGTAACGTACCAAAGTAATCTGACCATGTGTCTGGAAGACCATGGGTGATACTGCACGAATTATTAAGACTGTCTGGTCCGGTAGTCAACATGCTGTCATAGGCATGCACCGAGGATCAGGTTTTGGGTTTAATATACACGAACTACGCACAGATGAAGAGACGTGCAGGGTTCTGGTGTTGATTCCCTGTCGCGGTCCCTGTCGATCACCCGGGCTTTGTTAGTAGCGTTCCGTGGGTTTGGTATGAGTGTCGTGCTGGGACAAGCCTTCTTTGCTAGCTATGGCAGCTTTGACGCGTAATGTGAATAGCTCGAGCAGAACACAACATCAGTCATGCGCTGGTCCGATCGGAGGAGCTCGCTGAAGCGCTGTCGAGCAATCTTGACCGGCTGCAGGGCGCACACTATACGTTGCCTTAGCTCAGTCACGGAAAGCTCTGCTCGAAGCAGCGGGTAGTGAGAACCGTAGTCTTAGTGTGTGTTGAGACTGAAGCTGTCAGATGCAAGGTCTGTTGCCGTGCACTTCAACCTGCACGCACCCCGATGTTGGCCAATCGGATCGAGTGTGTAGATGAGATTGATGAAACTAAGCGAGGACCCGTCCCAAGCATGGTGTTGACCCACGCGCCTGGCAAATGGTCAATATAAGGGTAATTTACATCCCACTGACCGAACACGAGGAGAACTCTACGCCTCCATATGGATCGAGAGGAAGCCACACGGACTATACCGGGCATTCGTGTCCGCGATACTGCTTCCACTGTTCCGGCGCCCCTGACGAATACATTGTGCGGATTCCGAACAACCGTAGTAGCCGAACCTAAATATGAGCTGAATTAGGAAGTCAGTACCTTGTATGTTTCGTGAGCTTGGTCGCGAAGGCGTCAAACACACGATACTTGCATGTGATGTCTAGAGTTTTCGATTAGACTAAGGGTGAAGGATACGCAGACACGAAGCTCGCAGAGGTTCGAACCATCCTCATTAGTCTTTGATGCTTTAGGCCGTACGAAATTAACTTCTTCGGGAGCTCCTTTTATGGGCCGGCAAAATCTTCACGAACTACGTGGGAGACTCCGAGTGCTCAATCTACGTACATCGTTATGTAGCTGGTGGCAGTTGCTTAAAATAACAGTGTCAGCATGCAGGATAACCTCGTAATGCAGACGAGGAAAACATCTTTCGACTTTGCCCCACTCACCTTGAGCAGAGTTGACGATGTTCACCATACTACCTTGCCATCTTTTCCTTTGTGTCCTATGCCTGGGTTCATGAGTCGATTTATGGGACTGTTCAAAGCATTAAGTCATGGCGATTTCTGTAGAAGGAGCATGAAAAAGCATCTCATGAAGCTGATATTTCCAGGGATCGTTGCCGCCAAGAAAATTTATATTGATCGTCGGGATCCTCTTGTCTGCTTCGGTTATAGAAGATTCGCGTATCGTTCGCAGCTTCTTCTCGGCGTGTTCGCAGTTCCCTTACTCTTCTATCATGCATGAGATTGATTAACTTTCCATCTACCGACGTCCGTGTAGCTGGAGCTTGGGTTCAATGTCCGGGCTCAGGAGATGTGTTTCCGACTGCGTATAAAACCTTCAACGACCAACACATATTGATGCATCATTCCGTACTTAGATCACTTCATTTCATCCTCATTCTGTGCGTGAATCTTTCGCCATGAGAACCTTCTTATCATCTTTCCTCCCGGTGGCTTTCTTGTACACTGTGCATGGGGCTGCCCACAGTGCGGTCAAGGGAGTTGGCTCTACGACGCGAGGATGGAGTTGCTGCAAAAACTCTTGTTCTTGGAGCAACAAGGCGCCTGTCACTAGTCCTGTCATTTCATGTGACAATATGGACAATCTTGGAGTGATCCCGGCAAGGCGAGACGGTTGCGACAGCGGAGGTGGCTCATTCGCATGCTCGGATCTTTCCCCTTGGGCGAAGAACAATGATCTTGCTTATGGGTACGCCGGTGTCAATTTGGCGGCCTCGAATGAGACATCGTGGTGCTGCTCCTGCTACTCGTAAGTTGTCTTAAAATTTAAATATCGACTGAATATGCTGACGACGAACAAGACTGACCTTCACCTCCGGGCCTGTCAACGGAAAGCAGATGATTGTACAGGTTGTGAACACGGGTGCTGATCTCGGGGATGACCAATTCGATCTTGCCATTCCTGGCGCGGGACAAGGAGATATGGGAGGGTAAAGGCAACCAAACTCAGTCACTCGTCCTAACTAAGTGGTACCAGGTGCACGAAGCAGTTCGGTGGTGATGTTTGGGGCGCCGCATACGGGGGAGTTGCGCATCGCGAGGACTGTGACGCCTTGCCCGACCCATTGAAGGCAGGATGTTACTGGCGCTTTGATTGGGTGATTATGGTCGGCCTAGCATTTCGGAAGTCGCTAATTTTCATGCAGTTCCGGAATGCCGACAACCCTTCAGTTAGTTGGGAGAAGACATCTTGTCCTCAAGATCTCTCGTAGGTCCAGAACGCGTCCCCTACACCAGTATGCAACCTTACAGACCTGTAGGTATGTGAGCGGCTGCAGACGGAATGACGATCCGGTATGTTCACACTGTGAGGACGACCTATGCGCTTCTTGTCAGCAATCGCAGATCACTATCCAAAACGATTTCTGCGCTACCTGACTAGACAGGAGCATAGCCTAGTCGCAATGACCGTACTGTTTTGAGCACTATGCTGATTGCGTGCTCTTTCGTTTAGCTTCCAGGCCAGAGCAGTACCTCGAAGCCTCCGCCCACATCAACAAAGTCAGCCCCAATCGCATCGGGAACTGTACAGAATGGGGGCCAGTGTGGCGGTCGGAACTATCGAGGGCCGACGGTGTGTGTCCCCGGTACGGTGTGCACATTCAGCACCGAGGTAAGGCTCCATGGTCATGGGATCTTTTGACAACTTGGCTGACCAGCATAGGACGCATACTACTGTCGTCCCGATCCTGCAAGTACGAGGACGACGCCCACCATCACAACGCCCACGGCAAAACCGACAGCTGCTCTACCCTGGGAACAATGTGGCGGTAAGTTGGCATGCTTATCAACAATGATCTCTCACCTAACTTGTCCAGGCCGAGACTACACGGGACCCATCAAATGCAAGGACTCGAGTTGTGTGAGCATCAATCTGCAGTATTGGCAATGCCAGCCCTCGAGTGGCTACGTGCCGCCTGCCTCTTCGGCGCCACCGGTCGTCTCAAACAATCCCGGTCTTCCAATGTGGTCGTTTACTCGGCCTCACAGGACCTGGCCAGGACAAGGGCAACCTCCAGTGCAGACAGCCCCGCCCCAAACTCGGCCTGGATCGCCGACGACTCCAACCAAGCCCCCGACACCGGCACCGACGATTGCTCAGCTTTATGAGCAATGCGGCGGCAAGACGTACCAGGGTCCGACTCGGTGCGTCCAAGGCCTGAACTGCGTCTTTGTCGACGACTACTACTCGCAATGCCAGAAGCCGGCCAGGAAGGCGAACCTGTAGATTCGCGGGCAGTCTCCAGAACTGGATGTTCCTCGGAGACACGCGCATGCATTGATAGCGGGTTGTGGGGGAGGTTTCCGTGGTCTCTCCAGGTGGTCATCGTGTTCTTTCTGCGGAGGGTTGATGCATTGTGTCGACGATTCATTTTCCCTGCTTGTACAATAGATCCGGGGACTAGACAGCACGCCGTACGCTGAAGTGAGCAGGTGGTGGTGGATAGAAGAGTTCTTTTTCGTCGTCGTCGAGACGTGTGCCATCCAAGCGATGGACCGTGCGCCGCTACCGGCACCTAATATTAGTTCAACTCAACCCACCAGTTCCTCCCGACCATGGGCTCTCCATCTTGCATTTGGGCCGCGCATGAGAGATCCGTCGATTCTCAGCCATCTGAATCGCAAAACGCGTCCCTGTCTCCGTGGCTTGCAATAGCCCAATCTACGTCGGACACATCAATATGGATGAATTGCTCCCGGTCGAATACGAAGCACAAGCTGCGCCTTTCATGCGCCTCATCTCCAATCACATTTCGGTACAAGGGGTCAAAGCATCAAGCGCGACTCGCCCTCGTGTTCTGACTCGTGGCAGGCCTCTCACACGCTTCTCGAAACAGAGGTGCCCTGGTCTCGGGAGTCCAGCAACGTGGACAGCCGCGACTCCCTACCTAGCGGCCGCGTGTGATGGTGACGATGATTTGCTGCGGAAATCGGACGCTCTTCCCGAGATCCTCCAAATCTCGGTAGAAACAGAACATTTTTGGGGAAAGGCTCCCGCACAAATCTCACCATTTGGAGGGCTCTCATCTTCACCAAAGCCTGGCCAATGCAGTGCACGGCTAGTCATTATCTTTATTTTGGATGACCTTCCGTGCCACCTACCCATATTGATTAGTTCCTTCCGGACCAGCGTTCCTTCTGTGGCTGTCTGGCGCGGTCGACCTACTGCAGACGCCACCCAGCTGCATGGAAACGAGAAGCAAAGTTCGTATAGCATCCTCCGAGGGTGTCGTTAGAGCAGTTTTGGGTAGCGCTCAATATTTGAGGCAGCGCCTCGACGGCACAGTAACGCGGTTAGAGCGCGTCAGCGGAAGTCCTGATGATATTAAGAGCAGAGGATCATCGCCTCTCGAGGGATGGGTTGCGAAGCTCGTGGCCTTCTGTCTCAACCATGGCCATCTTGAAGAGAGCCCTTGCCGTTTGGCTCCTTGCCTCCGGTCTCAAAGTTTGGACCAACGCCGCTCCCGTCGCTGATCCCGTTGATCAGCTTGCAGCCACTGCCTTGAACAATGTTTACAAGGTTTTGGATGGGACTTTATCCGACGGCGCTACACACACGAAATGCACGAAGAGCAAACTCCTCGTACGGAAAGAATATGGCGCCTTGACAATCCCCGAACGGGATAGTTATGTCAAAGCTGTTCTGTGCCTGATGTCGAAGCCCAGCAAACTTTCCGCGAGCCAGGCTCCGGGTGCGAAAAACCGTTACGATGACTTCGTGGCTGTACACTTGCAACAAACCCTGACCATTCATTTAACAGTACGCCATGATCAAACTTAATTCTTGACCCACACTGACTTTCTCCAGGCCAACTTCCTTACCTGGCATAGGTATTTTACTTGGGCGTATGAAAACGCTCTACGTACCGAATGTGGCTATACTGGCGCTCAACCTTACTGGAACTGGGCCAAATACCCCGATATGCTGAAATCTCCCATCTTTGACGGCAGCCCTACGAGTTTGGGCGGTAATGGGAAGTACATCGAGCATGGCCCACACGACGTTGGCGCCGCCAACGTCTCCGTACCTGCCGGCAATGGTGGTGGCTGCATCAACAGCGGGCCGTTCAAGAGGTAAGTCCACGTAAAGTGGCTCATTATGAGCTTTACACTGATATAATCTCAGCATGTCAGTCAACCTTGGCCCCATGGCTGTGAGTCTCGACGTCAAAATCCCTCCAAATCCACAAGCCGATGGACTGGGTTACAACCCTCGTTGTGTGCGGCGGGATATTACGACTTACTTCACAACAAAATACCTACGATCCCAGGACATTGCATCTCTTATCACAGGCACCCAAAAAGTATACGACTTCCAAACCGTAATGCAAACCGACACTACTGCTGGTACGTACCTTCATCATGAGCTCATATTCCAGAGCCCATTCTCAGCAGACGCGACTAACAGTCTACCCAGGCTTCGGTGTTCACTCCGCTGGCCACTTCACCATCTGGGGCGACCCAGGCGGTGATTTCTTCATCAGCCCGGGAGACCCCGCCTTCTTCCTCCACCACGGCCAGATCGACCGCACGTGGTGGATCTGGCAAAATCAAGATCCGGCGAAGCGCGTCATGACTGTGGGAGGAAACTCGGGCGTGTTCGGCAGCGGACCGGTCGGGACGCTCAACGATGACGTGGACTTGATGAAGGTGTTGGCGTCAACGCTGAAGATCAAGGACCTGGTCAGCTCGACTGGGGGGCCGTTTTGCTACGTTTATCAGTAGAGGTTCGCAATGTTATAGTTTGGCGTTGGAGGAAATATGTGACTCAATATACCGTTGCTATATAACGTGGGTTGGCTATAATCAATTGACCCTCCTCGCTATCAATCATCGGCTGTGCCCTTGCATATCTGATGGCACGTCACTGACATACAAGATGTAGTCCGGCCGGACTTCGGTCGCGCCAATCTGCCAACTGCATCGTTGTCAAGATCGCCAAGTACGACGTGACGAGGATGTGGGTACCACGCGACGCTTCGAGGTTACCCTGGCGCACTTTATTTCCGCAACGTGGGCAGCCTACAAGATCGACATATAAACCCAGCAAATTCATCTTGGCCATAGCCCCATCACATTCTACCGTTGAAATCTATATACGTTAGTTCGTGACCAATCATGCCAGCCAGCCCGAATAATTACACAGCACCACCCGCTGAATATATACAAACATCAGTACGAAAACGCCTCTTCGATAAAGTCTACACTCTTCAACCCCACTCTCCTCCTCACCGCCGCGCGCACGCTATCACTGTACGCCCCTGGCCCACAAACCGTAACAACCATGGCGCCAATCTGCTCCAAGACCTCGCCATCCACAACCTCCTGCGGATCGCAGCGCCCATGGCGCACATCCAACCCATACGGCAGCGCCTCGCCGTGCATCTTGCGCTGCGAAACGTACAAGCGCACTCGCACCACGGAGCGATAATCCGGCATGGCCATGATCTCATCCAGCCAAGGCTGTATCCACTGCAGCATGTCGGTGCTCTGTATCGACCACACGAGCAGCACTTTCTGCGTCGCCGTCGACCGCGCGTTGTGCCCGGCGAGCAGGTACCGCACAAAGGATATGCAGTGTGTGATGCCCACGCCGGCCGCGAAGAGCACAACGGTGCCGTACGAGTCTAGTGAGTGGTAGCCGCCGTAGGGGCCTTCGATTGCGCCCCACATGTCTATACAGCCGGTTGCGGATTGGGAGGCCTTAGTGTACAGGCTTCGCGTCATGCCTGTGCGTGCGCGGAGGATGCAGGATATGGAGCTGGGGCCGCGGCGTATTTCGAGGTCTTTGATGGATTTGGGCTGTGGCGGGGCTTTTGTGAGGACCTTGATGTTGGGTGCATCTTCAAAGTCGAATTTGGGGAGCCGGTCGATATTGACTTTGGTAGTGGAGGAGGAGGCTGAGAGGGAAGTCGAGTTGCTGACTTGGGATTCGTATGACGGTAAGGTCGGCAGAGAAGGGCGCTGTGCGGTGTCGGCGTACCACGCGACAGAGAAAGGGTGGGAGCCCCAGAGCGAAACGCGTGGTAGATACACGTGTACGAAAGCCCCTGGATTTGCTGACCATGCTCGTGATAACTCAAACGTGACTTTACTCGCTTCTCCTGGTAAGGCTTCCACAGTTACCTTGGTCCAGGTTCGTCGTCGAAAGGAGGAATTATAATAGAAGATACGAATCATCCTGATCACTGGTTCGGCTGCCAGCAAAGAAATGAACAAGTATCCCCAAGGCAACTGCGGCAGTGCATGCTTCGCCATGTGAAAGTACACTCCAGATAAAGCCACGATGATGCTAAGGCGATGGAGAGTTAAGAATGATTCGTAGAAGGCGTGCCGGAGTACGCTGATCGAATGAAACATGAGAAAGGCAAAGGCGATAAATGCTGCGAGACCCCATCGATACGAGAGGGATTGGCCAAGTACCCAATTGATGCTTTCCCAGCCCGACCGCCCTTGGTAATCGACTCGGTAGGTGTTGAACATCCATGCAAAGATATGTGCGAGTGCCTCTAGGAATACTATCCGAGCAATCCATCGGTGGAATAGATTGAATGTGTCATAGCTGATGTGTAAGAGCCAAATGAAGGGGTTATTTCGAAGGGCGAATAGAATGACGAAGATTAAGTTGAAAACAGCCAAAGCCCCAGCTCTTCCTCGAAACTCGGCAACTCTTTGATCTTTCTTCTGTTCGGGGATTGCAAGAGTATAGGCGACGTTTGAGCAGAAGTAGATGCTGATGATGATGAGCTGTAAGCGTGTGGGTAATGTTCCGACGCTCACTGCTTTGGTCAGTTGGAACTCGTGGTTGTGTCGTTTGCGCCAGATTGGCGAGTAAAGCCAATGTCTCTTCGTCCACGGCCACCAAGTGGTTCGGTTATTCGACCAGAAGTTATGGCCTTCAGCAGAGGTGATGGTTGATACTCTTCTTCGATCGCGCACTATTGCCGTGACCACCCGAAGGCAAATGGCTAGGATTGTGAATGAAAGAACAGTGGTGATAAGAATGTTGACGAAAAGATAGTTCATGGGCTGATAGACTCCTGTAAGGCCATGGCTGAATATGTATGGATCATTCGCGGTCGTCGGATCCTGTGCAGTGACGTTGTTTATATTGACGGTCGTTGGCTCTGGACCTGTTATTGAAGTTGCGGATAGTGATGTAGCCATTTGGCTTTGCTCCAGAAAGAGCGGGTGAATTGAACGAGAGAAAATATGTACAGCGGCAAGATAATTACTCGAGGGGTCTCCGACTCTGTGGGTGGCATTGACCAAGACGGCCTATATAATGACAGCGTATGGCGGCAGGTCTGGGCTGTGCCTGTAGTTGCGCCTCTAGTTGCGCCTTGGATTCGTCTACATACCAGAACGACAGTAACCATACCGTTTCTTTTCCACGGTGAGCCGGGATATGGCCTCCGATCTTGGTCAATGGCCCCCCACAGGTATGTGCGCCACAGCCGGCCATGCCGTGGAGTGAGACGGTGAGACGCGGCTGGTTCGGGCTGTCTGATCTGAGCGGGATCCCGTCGATGTCAATCATGTCGACCAATCTCGTGGGAGTATAATAGAGAGGCTGAGTGCCCCGAGTTTCCCGGTCAGATACAGGCCGCCAAGTCACAGCTCCCCACCTAATTCTATCACTAGCTTGAAAAGATAGCTTGCGAGGGTTTTGTCCATCTGCAAACGATGCGATAAATATTATCGGCGTAGTGTTGCAAAGAAGTCGTAACTTAATCAACGGTATCTTGAGATGGTCTACCATGTCTCATCATTCGTAAGCGTTGAGTACAAACCATGCCACTCAGAACTCGACTCTCTTGAAATCTTCACGTGTTGAACACTGCCTGGCGTCAATTAACAGGATTGTCCGCTTAGTCTTGAATATCACGGGATACTTCTTAATCGGCGCAATTGTGGCGGTTGCAGACTGACAGAAGCGAGACAAGGATGGTCCCAGTTGCAGGGTCGCAATGGAAAGCATACTCGACGTAATGCCACCTCAAGCATGTGCAGGGGTTCGACCTGCTAATTGGGCTCTTCTGCGTAGATACACAGCGTGAACATCTGTAGTAGCGAATAGTAGATAACCTTATTCGCGTAAAAGGCCCGGATGTAATGACGTTGCTTCAGCGCTGGAGCCAAAAGGTCCACACGGCACGGGCTTATCCCCGGCCTGGATCAGAAATGAGTGTGGGATCTTGTTACGCCCTCAAGTAATATTCCGATGGGACCCGAGATCGACGTTGCGATGCGGTATCGTTGAGCAAGCCTTTGTAGGCCCAGCTTTCTATGCTCAAAGTGGCGCTCTTGATGCATGGTGGATGGACTAGGCAAGCCAAGGAGGCGCTGTGTGGTATGTGGAGACTTGGGAAGAAGCTAGGCCTGCAGTAAGTAGTTGTTTCAATAAGTCGTAGGTGATGTTGACTGTATATGGCTGCCGATATGATTCCTTCTTGGGTTTAATGAAGTCGTTCTGGGCGCTGTCCATGCTGACAGTCGGATTGACAGGAAAGTACCTTATGACTACTTGATCTAGTTTGTAGCTGTGTATAAGCACAACCGCAGCAGTATTCAGCCACCTTGTGCACGCGGTAGCTGTCGTGGTGGGATGACAGCATGAGATAGGCCACCGTCACTGATCGGCACACCCGCCAACGCACGCCATGTGGAGCTGAAGTAGGGCTGAAACGTGGGAATTTACGGTATTGGGGTCGCAAAAAAGCCAGCTCGTGCTTGTCAGACAGCTGGGGGATTTTTGCCAACATGGTCCGATTGAGGCTCTTTGTGCGGCACCTCCCGGGGTCCCGTGGCAATGGTTGTCGGCCACTCTTCAGCTCTGCGCCTGAAGAAGTTTTTCCCGAAGTGAAGGTTTGACTTTGTCGTCGCTTTTGCCTGCACACTCGCGTAGTTCGAGCTGGCAAAGAGCGACCTGACTGTCCTTCGCTGCCGTCCAAGCCGCCACGTCGACGTTCACAGCATCCAACGTCGGTAGTGGGGAGTCCGTTGCCAAGGTAAGCCAAGGTCGATACCGCGACGGAGAATACATGAAGTCATCCGAAAAGAGAAGTGAGGTGAGGTGCACTTGGGGCCTTGGGAGATCAGCGTCGGCTCCAAACCCGAGCTCAGGCACGGACATTTCGTCGACTGCTTGGCCGGGGGCTTCAGTCACCCGCACTTCCCCATGACTTGACATGTTCAAAGGCTTTCTGTTGGCACATTTCAGTTGTTGGAGTGTGCGGCGTTGTAGCCACTTGATTTGCAACCGAGGTTCCCCGCCGTCCCTCGGCCACGATTCCGCCTCAAACGAGATGCGACCACACTCAATGGCCGGCGCGCGCTTGCTCCCTCCCCCCAGCCGTACCTTCTCGCTGGAGATGCACATTCTGGCTTCAATTCCTGACCCGGTCGCTTGAAGCGTTAACGCTTTACAATGCCTTCCGCAGTCGCCATCAAACAAGTCCCTGGCAAGCCAGGCCAGGTTTACTATCCCCTCGAGAAGATTACCATTGACACACCCAAACCCTCGGAAACCCAGGTATGCGGCTTCCGTACCCAATCCTTGATTGATTTTAACACCGCCAGGTCGTCGTCTCCCTCACTGCCGCCGCCCTCAACCACCGCGACCTGTTCATCCGCCAGCACCTCTACCCAGGCACTACATTTGGCGTTCCTCTCCTTGCCGACGGTACAGGTCTTGTTACATCCACCGGCGCTTCTTCCGAAGCAAAGAAATGGCTGAACAAACGCGTCATACTAAACCCAGGAACGGGCTGGAAAGATCATTTGGAAGGCCCGGAGGATCCAAAGGGATATGCCATCATGGGCGGTGTAAAAGACAACCCCAAGGGTACACTGGCCGATGTGATGATCATGGATGCATCAGAGCTGGAAGAAGCTCCTGAGCACCTGAACGACTCTGAAGCGGCAGCCCTGCCGTTGACTGGGCTCACGGCATGGCGAGCTCTATTTACAAAGTCCAACAATGCGAAGCCAGGTCACAACATACTCATCACAGGCATCGGCGGTGGCGTTGCGCTGATGGCCTTGTCGTTTGCTGTTGCCCAGGGCTGCAATGTTTACGTGACAAGCGGAAACGACGATAAGATCCAGAAGGCGAAGCAACTTGGTGCCGCTGGCGGCGTCATTTACAAGGAGAAGGGCTGGGAAAAGACGCTCCAGTCCATGCTTCCATCTAACCGGAAATACCTTGATGCCATTATCGATGGAGCCGGTGGAGATGTTGTGTCCAAGGGCTCAAGGTTGTTAAAGGTTAGCCGATTCTCTCGCTGTCTGCTGAAGTGGGAAATACTAAAATCATTCATAGGCTGGAGGTATAATATCAATCTATGGCATGACAGTATCGCCCAAGATGGACTTCATCATGCCAGCAGTCTTGCGCAACATCGAGGTGCGAGGTTCAACCATGGGTTCGAGGAAGGAATTCGCAGATATGGTTGAATTTGTCAAGACCAAGAAGCTGAAGCCTGTGGTGTCAAGGACGGTACATGGGCTTGATCTTAAAGCCATCGATGGGCTATTTGACGACATGAAGAATGCAAGTCAATTTGGCAAGCTAGTCGTCATACTTGGGAAAGGAAAGGGAGGCGAGTCCAAGTTGTAGATACTAATTTCTACTTAAGTCGTCCAACTCTGGCCTCTAAATGACTGGAATTAATCTGTTGATTATGACTGAGCTAGACTATTCGAAAGGACTGTTCGATGGGACACTTGGGCGAGGGGCAGGAGTTTGTCACTAAAATGGCTTAGTGGCTTTTGTGAAGCTAGCCCTGCGCGTTCCCAACTCCACCTTCTCTCCAAACACTCATCACTTTCATCACCAGTACCAGTGCTCTTCCGTGCGGGGTAGGATCTGTCTCATCCTGAAGAGCAGTGTTCATTTTGTGGAGCAAGAATCACGTCACAGACCTCGGTCAGGGTCAACAGAGTGCATGTGAGGTGTGCAGTACCTCCTTCGTATAACAACCGCGTCAACCTCATTTAACCTAGATTATCCTCGATCCCACATTAGTAGATGGTCAAAACGGACGTACATGTTTCCGTAGAGCTCCATCTCCGTGGACGTCTTAACTCCGGAGAGTTCTATGCATTTGCACAGAGACTGTCACAAAATCTTATCCAGGATAGCGTACCATGTAGACATTGTCAGTGCTGACAGCGGTTTGCTATTGAATGATCGAAGTTATGGTATACTGACACTATAATACTTAAGTAGGAGACGCTATCGTTGATGAGGATTCTTCAGTCTCCGTACTAATTCATAGCTTTACGGAGATCCATGCTAAGAACTTCATACATACGCATACGTATCTCGTTCCGTTTGAATCAGTAAAAATTACTGAAATTTCGGTTCTATACGCAAAGGCGACACCGAAGCGCCGTCATCTCGTCACGTCGCCGGCTCGCCGTCTCGCCGTCTCGGCATCCCGTCGACCTTCTCGCGGACGAATCAACGCCGCCCTACACCCTTCATAGTGAATAATGGCTCAGGCGTTCCATTTACGCTCCCAGTAATCTACCTTGACTGGGGTAAGCCGCAGTATTCGTACGATAAATCTTACCCAGTGCGGAGATAAAGTGGTGGCACAAGGCCGGTTTGGCTTGGCGCGGTCACCCCGTCTTGATTCATACATGCACGAACACTTCCTTAGTGTAGAAGTTAGAGAGCACGCCTGCATATAAGATAGGATGGGAATCTTCTCTTTTCCCACTCTACGAGCAAGACACTAGCAAGAACTGGAAGTGATTTCACCAGAGTTGATTCCCAAGATGCCTTTCTCAACCACCCAATCCCCCGACAAGTTGCCTGTTGTACCCTTGTGGATCAATGGACAAGAACACCCCTTCGAAGAGGCATCCCTCTTTCCTGTTACAAGTTCTGTACAGAATAAAACCGTTCATCACGCCGTCTCTGCTTCTCCCGAAACCGCCACCCTCGCCGTAGAATCCGCCTCTGCTGCTTTCGCCGCCTGGGGCAAAACCTCCCCAACACATCGCCGCTCTTTGCTTCTAAAGGCCGCAGATATTCTGGAGCAAAAAACGAAGGAGATCGCGGGTTGGCAGGTGGCAGAGACATCGTGCCCGCAAGAATTTGCCGGTTTCAATGTCAAGGCAGGGACGATGTACGTTAGGGAGATCGCGGCAGCGACATCTGAAATTAGGGGCACGGTGCCACAAAGACTGACTGGACCGGGAGGTGAGGAGGAGGGAGGCCTAACCGTTGTGGTAAGGGAACCGTGTGGGGTTGTCTTGATCATCCCACCGTAAGTGCATTGCACGCAACAGTCGATTGGCTGTTCAACAACTGACTATAAACAGTTGGAACGGCGCCGTCATTCTTCCACTCAGAGCTATAAGCATGGCACTAGCAGCTGGCTGTGCACTCGTTGTTAAAGCCTCAGAGCTTTGTCCGCGCACGCATAGCATGTTAGTCGAGTGTTTCGAGGAAGCCGGCATTCCCAAGGGCGTCATCAATATGATCCAAGCGCGCCGCGATGACGCATCCGCCGTTGTGGAGGCCATCGTCTCTCACAAAGCCGTGCGGAAGATTGACTTCATCGGCAGTGCGGCCGTTGGATCGAAGATCGGACAAGTCTGCGCAAAGTACTTGAAACCAATCCTCATGGAGTTGGGCGGAAAGGGTCCAGCAGTCATCCTAGAAGACGCAGATCTTGATAAAGCAGCTGGCCTCTGTGCTCTTGGGGGCAAGTTGAACATTCCTCTACAAATACATCAACTGACAAACCACAGCCGTCCTCGACCACGGGCAACTCTGCTTCTCCACTGAGCGCATTATAGTCCACAAATCCATCTACGACAACTTCACCAAGAAGCTTGCTGGCGCCATGTCAAACATCCCAAAGGCCGGCGATGCTGTCACCAAGCAATCCGCAAACCATGCATACGAGGTGCTCAAAGACGCAGAAGCAAAGGGCGCAAAGTTCCTCTGCGGAGGCCCCGAGTATATCAGCGAGACAAGCCTCAAGCCCACGCTGGTCACCAACATCCAGGCCGATGCGCGGATCCGCGATGAAGAGACGTTTGGGCCGTCGGCGTCGGTGTACATGGCCGAGGACGACGAAGACGCAATCGCACAGGCAAACGATTCGGTATATGGACTCAATGCCGCGGTTCACAGTTCTAGCTGGGAACATGCCTTCGGCGTCGCAAGCCGCTTGGAATACGGACAAGTCCACATTAATAGCCTTACATCCTCAGATGCGCGTGAGTATTGCTTTGATGTATGGAAAGAAACTTGCCACTGACAATGGAACTAGCTGGCCAACCCATCCGCGGAGTAAAAGGGTCCGGGTGGGGCCAATCAAATTCGATCTGGGGTATCCATGAGTTCAGTATCGAGAAGACGATTGCGTTTCACTCGTCGCAAGCTCTGCCAATATTATTACGGCATTGAAGGGGTGAAGCCTAGTGTTTCGCGCATACGATCAAAAAGTCCACTCAACTTTTCCGCTTTCAAATCTCCAATATGAGACCAAATCTCCAATATGAGACCATTTCCCTTCAAAATCACACCCACAGCTAACCTCAATACTCCACCGCATATCCCGAGGCAGAGAGTTGGGGAAACTAGATGCTCCATTTCCCCGATACTCCCAAGTCGATCTTTAAAGTGGAAGTATCTCCGTATCAACTTGGCCCATGGCATATTAACAAGAAGATGTTTTTGGACTTTGCTGCAGATGAACTTGCCACACGATTATGCACATATCAGGCGTATGGATTTCACGTTCCATGAATCGTTCCAGCGTACTTTCAACATGGCTACGAACTGGAACACCCAATCCTCCTTACCCCCGTTCTTATTAAAATCAAGTCCCCCATGTGCCCGACAAATTCGGGCAAGTTTTACATGGCCTTATCGCCGGACGCGCGAGGGACATATCCTCATTACTGATTTGGTCTTGTACAGCAGTAACTTGATTCGCTCCATTACCCGCTCCCTCGGTATCTGTTCCCGGATTCTCGCCCACAGCTTCGGCTATTGTATCTTGAGTGACTTGACTATCCACGTCCCCAATGCGCTGAGTAGATCGTGTGTGGGTTCCGTTTGAGGGTGGCCTAGCAGAGAAGAAGTGCCCAAGACTCTCAACCTTCTTATTCGGAGTATCTGCTTGATCGCTACGCAATTGAGATGGAGGAAGGCGTCTGCCCGGCGGGATGCGAGAGCTGCTCGAATCGCCGTTCCTCGCACGAGTCTCGAGAGGTGGTGGCTGCTTGGTATTTGCACTCGTTGTGCCTAGAGAACTGATGTCGAATTGGCCGTCGTTGTCCAGGAGCACGTACGAAATTGGGCGACCGAAATCCATTGAGGGAAGCTCAACATCTCCTGTAACAGGTGCCTGAAAAACTCTGCGAGCCTTTTTTGGTATCCATGATTTTAATTTTTTGTACATGTTCTTAAAAGATGGACGGCGCGATTTCCACTTCCCGAGTTCAGAGATGAATTTTTCCCTTTTGCCTCTGTTCCTACGTGCAGGTGCCAGCTCATCAGCAAGTATTGTGGTCGCGAATTCACCATTGGCATGTGTTCCCGTCTCGACGCTAATCGTAGTTACTGCTGCAATTTGATTCTGTTCACCGGTAGGTTCTGGGCTACCTCGTGGGCTCACTTCGGGCGAGTCATGTGTTGAGTGAGTGTCTGTAGCGGCAGAGTTACGCGAGCGTCGCGGCCAGGAAAAATTGTATTCCCATATCTTGGGAATAGACTGGACCTGGCATCGTCAATCATCACCGACAACCCACTACGAATATACAATACTTGCCCGATCAGGTCGGCTATCCTGCCTGATTTCGAGCAATGGTGTTCCTGCTCGCGTGGGCTCTGTGGAAGAGGTTTGGGTGGGATCGGTCGGCGTTGAAGCTCCAATGTCTCGTTCGGTGGACTGCATGGTTTTAGAATGATGAGGCGTATGTAGCGTCTTGTGGGAGATGTTCTATAAGCGAATTGGATGCTTTGGGAGTTCTGTAACGATAGTAGATGTAATGGAACGATGGACAGTAGCGGCTAGGAGAAGTGATGGGTGGGAGTGAAATGGCGCATCAATAGCAACGGCACTAAGCAATAAGTGGTCGTAGGAGGCAGGAGGGAAGACGATGCAGCGAAGCGGCAGGTGCATCGATTTAGACTGGCAAGCCAGGGAGTGAAAACACGATAGAAGGAAAGCACATTGGAGGGATGGATGGCATTTCATGTCTGCTACCTCTTCGATCGGTTCGGTTCACGACGTATTCTGCTGGACCTGGCCACTTAGCCCAGGTCGTGGAAACACAAATTGTGCAGCTGAAGCCCTCTAGTTGTTGATCCACACCTGTCAATCTCCCGTGAACGCCAGAGCCTCCCGCACTGGGAAGGAAAAGGATATGCTGAACCCAGCCGGACCGTGGCACCGTGACTCATTAGACAAACTGAAGCGGACCCGAACTACGTAAAATATGAGTCGAGACTAAAGGTGTTGTCGAGCGCATACTGACAAGCCGGTTGGCTTATGCTAGGTAGCCAAGCTCGTCACCCTCTAGGCGCTCTAGGTATTCCTTCTCGAGAAGAATGTCGATGCACTTCTTGATGTCGGGGATGCGGGGCACGAAACGGCTCTTGATCTGGCTGATTGTCTCGGAGACGAGCTGCTGGTGCTTCATCTTCTTTCGTGACTTCATGATACGCACGATGGCAGACTAGGCTCATATTAGCGTTGACACAACATGGACAAAGATAATCTTTTACACACCTGCATGAGCAGCTTGCGATCCTCCTCGATCGTCTTGTGCGTGTCTTCGGCCTCTTGCTTCTGTTCGCTCTTGATTCCGATGTTGAGATTCATCTTCATCTTCTTTGTTTTCAGGGCAGTGTTTAGCTTGTACGAAGTTCCCGATTCTGGTTTGGCGTTTTCGGGTGAAGCAATGAGGACCTTGGCCTTGATGAAGACGCCGATGCTAGGATCCAAAGTCTCCTTCTCAAGGCTAGTGCCGGCAGCCATCTCGTCATAGGTCACCGTATCACTGTCATTGAATAACAAAAGGATTGCCATCTGATAAGTCGACACTTGGAAGAGGGGAGACGCCTTGGAGCCAACGACTTTGAGGTAATTAGCTTTCATCTCACCCTTGCATAATTGCCATAACCAGCTGAGTTTACGGCCTTGGTGCTTGTGATTATAGAAGCGAGCGAAGCGCTCGTAAGTGGTGACGATCAGCTGGGGAGGTGTGAAAGGGGTTGTCGGAGGATTCAATGGCCAGAAACCAGTACCAAGGATATGGTACGTAGCATCAATGGCGGCTTTGCGGTCCTCGCTGTCCAGATTGGAATCTAGCCACTCCTTGTAGGAGTTGTTGAGGTCCTTCGAAATTTGCATATCCTGGAACATGCGCTGCAACTTGTTCGTGTACTCGAAGCCACATGCCTCCTTCAACTTGCTGATCATGCTCGTCTCGGCATCGTCAGAAGCAGAGGTCGTCTGCACCAGGCGCTTTGCCAGCATGCGTGAGTAGAATTTCTGGAAGACGTCCTTGTCCTCGATGTACTTGAAGACTGTCATTATCTGCGTCAGGAGCTTCTCCATGTCGTCCTCCTCAGTCATCTTAGCAGACGACTTCTTTAGCAGAGTGTCGGTGTACTTGGCAAGCAGCTCTGGCGATTTGTTTGAGCCCGACTTGCAGATCTTATTGCGGTTCACGAATTCTCGGCAAGCGTTATCAAGCGATCGTACAAATTCGGACTCGCCATTAAAGGCACGGTTGACCAGGTCCTGATATTGGGTGTGGACTTCAAGAAGAGCTTCAACGTAGATCTTAGGCTCGATGCTGTCACCTTCCTGCGAAACCTTCTCTACGGCGGCAAGCCCTGCCTTACGCACGTGGGCCTCGAAGCGGGTTCGCAAGGGGTCTAGGCCTTCAGGAATGCGAGCGAGGAGCTTGTACATGCGGCCGAGATCGTCCTGCTTATCATGATCCAACAGAACCTGGAACTCTTCTCGCAGGGCTTGTGAGTGTTTCGTGATGAGGGCTTCCTCGCAGGTTCGCATCAGCGGAGCCATGATCTCGTTGAGCAGATACAGCGGAACACGATCCTTCTCCTCATCCAGACGGGCCTCGGCCTTCTTCATGTACTCTACGACACTGTTGTCCGCTAGGAACTGCTTGGATTCGTTGTCGTAGTACTCAGCAGTGGCCGCGAGGAAAGGCTTCTCGAAGTACTCCTTGTAGACATCCAGGGTCGATTTTGAGCTATCGGACTCGTCGAGACCGAGAGACACGAAAGAATCTACGACAGACTTGATCTGGGACTGTTCGATGGTCTCGCCGTTTCGCTGCTTCTCGACGAGTTTGAGGACCGAGCGCATAACGCTCTCCTGCGTGCCGATGAACATGTCCTCTTTCCACCGCACGAGATGGAGAGTATAGATGTCGTAGATGTTCTTCTTGCCCTCGTCCATCTCGCGCTTCACCCAATGTCGATTAAGATAGCGGAAAAGATGGTTGTTGTACTGTCCCGCAGTCGTGTATCGATCCCACTCCTTGATGTAGAAGGTGAGCAGCGCCTCGTCGACATGCAGCTTGGAGCGCTCCTGAACGCCTTGCAAATGTGACTTGAGGTACTGAATCAGGTGCTGGTAGAGATCCTCTCCTAGCAGATGTGCTCCTCCACGGTTGTTGTGACTCGAAAATGCTACGGTTCCGGCGACGGCCTTCTGCGCGGTGCAGAAGTTATGGATGGCTGTGTACAGGCCCATGTAAGTCTTCATATCCATGCCTGCTCGGAGGTCGTTCATGATCTTCTCAACGCCAGCCTCGAGGTAGGCCCATCTGTGCAAAGTTAGACATGCGTTGGCTAGATCTCGATTAGACGGACAGCCGCAGCCACAGCCAGTGAAGACGGTCCAGCTATGTGGCGGGGCTTACGCCGCGTCTCTGCTGCAGCGGAGGAGAGGAAGGAGAGAAGGAAAATTCGACACTTACGTTGCCTTGACGTCGTCCTTGGGCGGGACGGGCGGCATAACGGACGCCATGCCTGTGGGAGCGGGTGAGGAGCTGGGTGTAGGTTTCGTCGCGTGCACTGGGGCACTTTTCGGGGGCGACTTCTTGCGTTTGAGGAACTGTATGATGCCGACGATGACGCAGACGCGGCGGAGAGAGCTTGTTAGGCCCCCAGAAAAGAGACAGTGGGTTGCTGCCCGCAGAAAGAGGAGGTAGGAGCGAGGGTGCTGGTGGGACTGCCTGGAGGCGAAGGTGCGCTTTAAACGACCCCCGGCGGCGGCAGCGAGCTTCAAGTTTGGCTTGGCGGCTGGTGACTGGGAAACGGCAGTCAATCAGACCATGCGGGAGCGGGGAGGGAGGTGGGTGGGTGCAGGTGAAAGGGCGAGGTTATGAGGGCTTCACGAAAGGTGGTAGCCTTCGCAAGGCAGCGGGGCGGAATTTGCCGAGCTCAGCCTTAATTCACCAGCGCCTAGGCCCAACCCCCAGGTCCGCTCAGCGCCCGTCGTTGCTCTGCCAGAGACGCTGCAGACACCACTGCGGAGACTGCGAACAACTGGTTTGCGCAGTCGTTGTTGCTGCTTGGGCACACTGTGACCAGAAGGCGGACTGCACGCACTGAACCGAGTAAATACAACCACCATGACCAAGCTCTCTCTTACGCCCCTCGCCTCTCTTCGCGTCACCCAGCACCTGATTCCCTCTCACGCCCTGATCCCAAACACGACACCCCACTCGCACCCTCTCACAATATATCACTCCGCCTTCCCGCCATCTACACCCCCCTCAGCCATCGAAGCTCATCTCCCGAGCAATGGCGTGACGCCGCAATGGCGCTACACCATGTACTCGCAGTCGCACTATCATAGTACCACGCATGAAGTCTTGTGTGTGTATCAAGGTCGGGCGAAGCTCCTGTACGGTCGTCCATCAAGGCTTTTCCAGGCCGGGTGCTGCTGACACGCTGCAGCTTCGGGGGAGAGTTGAACCCAGACAAAATCGAGCAGGTCGTTGAGGCTGGCGATGCCATCATCATCCCAGCAGGTGTCTCGCACCGTTTATTAGAGGATTATGGCAAAGGGGGCGGATTCCAGATGGTCGGCTCGTACCCGAAAGGCTGCAGCTGGGATATGTGCTATGGGCGAGAAGGTGAGGAGGAGAGAGCGGCTGCTGTTGCAAACGTAAAGTGGTTTGCCAAGGATCCATTGTATGGAGATGATGGGCCATCATTGTGCAAGGGTGAGTAGCGAGGAAGGGGTCCGTAGGCACAACTCTAGATAGCTTGGATCGGCAGCTCCATTCGATGCACTAGTCACCACTACTATATACTGCAAGAACAATCTCTTCGTCCGGTCCAAATATCGTGCTCTGCCTCTCGGTAGAGTTGGGCAAAGGAAACAAACGAGATGACAGCGTACGCAGCTGACGCGTTACTCATATCCATGAGCCTGGAACGCCACCCATATGCAAAGGGAATCGAGCAAGGAGACGCCACGCTGTGAATGCATAAGTCAAGGACAGATGCAAGAGAAGGAGAAATCAAACAACTCAAGAGATAAATACATGTACACCACAGTCAGGAAGGTGCTATCGCGCCACGCGTTCGATGAGCCTGTGCTTGTGTTAGTCCACGATTGATAGTAGAGGCACCAGGAGGTATACCTCAAAGTACTAATGGCAAATGTCATCAGCCAAGCCACGAGGGCGATCAGCAGTGTCGCAGTCAGAGCCTTCTGTCGAGTGCAGATGTCTCTCGAAAATGGGCATGCGTTGCGCGGCCCATCAGCGTTGTCCTTGCACGCCCATCTTTCGTCAGTCAGTGCTTGAAAGGCCAGACTGAGGTTTGCGGAATCAAACACGATAAAGAGCAGATCCAAAAAGATGAGCCTCATTTTGGCGGTGTGAGAGCGAAGTCCAAGCGGTTTTGATGTGTATTCGTCATAGGTGATGTAGGTCGTGTAGACAATGGCAACAACGTCGACAATGACAGCTAGCCAGGTGCTCGAGTTGTTCTCGCAGCCCGGGGTATCCGACGACCTGTGGAATATAGAACCTGCAAGCCCAAGCGCAAGGCACGAGAAGATTAGAACAGTGAGACGGACGCCCAAAGGGACCATTGGGTGGTTCATGACCATCCTGCGAAGGCGCTTGAGCTTGCGCTGCCGGTGTTTGGTGTTGAACATCCAGAAGAGAGTGTCTTGGTCTTCGTTGTCCTCCTTTTCAAGCGGCTCCCATGGCTTCTCCAAGTCCGGAAGGTTGTCTTTGATCCATTCGTCGTCCATGACCTGGCCGCGCGAAGATGATGGGCGGTAATCGAGGGTCGAGGCCTTTGAAAACTGCTGCCACTTTGAGGCGTGCTCTTGAAAGTTTTGCGTAATGGTAACGGGCGTGCTTTCCCTTGCGTAGTCAAAATGGCGTCCGGCTACATTACCTTTGGGGGTGGGTGTATAGTGGTGGTAAGCGGGTCGCGCGTGGGTCGGGGTTCTAGGTAACAGGAGAGATGTCGGGTCGGCGTCCTCGTCCTCTTCCACAGACTGTACCCATGCTACACGTCGTCAGCGCAAGATGTCTCTGTGATTTGTGAGGCCTTACGCGGTAGCGTCCGGACAGCTCGCTGTCGATCCTTGTTGTCGGCCGAGAGGCTGCCCTTGGACGTGTTCTTGGAGGACGCCAGAGTGTGGGGGTTGCTTGAGAGGGAATGAGAGTGCGACTTCCTCACGGGGGTACCGTCCAGGTGGTCGTCGGCGCGGTGCGAGGATTTGGAGGAGACGGCGGACACGCCGGATGGCGGGCGCAGGGAGGTCATGGACGGCGACGTGGGCGCGGCAGGGAGCGGCGAGGGTAGGAGGTGTCCGGTGCGCGACTGGAGAGTGCCATTGCTCTGGTCCACCATGGGCTTGCCGGTCATGCTTGTCGGAGGTGGTGGGCGACCAGCATCCACGGCCGGCGCAGCGTGCGTCGTTCACTGGGGACGAGCGCTTGGCGGTGAGCCGTGTCGATTACCTTGGAGCGCGGGCGCTGCGGGCCACGACGACATGCTCAGGCGGCGGTGCGGGCGATTGACAGGGCGCCCGAGCGACTGTCGTGTGCGCGAGGGGTGGAGAGGAGAGAGGTGAGGCCGGACGAGGTCGAGGGTGGGACGCGCTGGCTGGATGCGTCGACCGGGAGATTGGAGCTGCGGATCGCCAACAGGCCCCATTCCCGCTCGCGCCAACCTGAGGTCATCGCCGCCGCCGCCTCGCAGAGCTAAGGCGGTTTCGTGAAACCCATCATCAACCTTGAACCACCTTTGCCCATCTTGGGCCTCAACGACATGTCTCAGCTTACTCGCTCGTAAAGACAAGACCGCGTGCCCTCACAATGCGCCTTTTCCTGCTCCCCATCTCCACGCGCCGCTCGTTGATCTACTGCGAGAAGCTGCACGAAAAGGCCGTCAGTGAGCGAACACTGCTCGACAGGCTCACAATAAAAGCGAATGAGATATGGGCGGCGTGGGAGAAGGACGAAAAGGCGCCTGGCCAGTGGAAGCGCAAAATCACCATCTCCGGCAATGCAGCCCTCAAGCGCATACCCTACGAGGAGTGGGGGCTCAAGACGATTCCTACCCTGACGGCGAAGCGAAAAAAGGCCATTGTCGAGGGGCGGGAAAAGTACCATGTTATGTTCCCGGGCCTGTACCTGCATCAGCAAAAGGTACCAGAGATATTGAAGAAGCTGGCCACCGAAAGGCAGGGAATGCATCGAAGCAAGATGATCTGGAGCGTCGTCGGCATGCCCTTCACGGCTCCTTTCATGTTGATCCCCATGTATGCCTCTCTCTTCCATCAGATTATGCCCGCATGCTGATACTTGCAGAATACCTAACCTCCCGTTCTTCTATCTTGTCTACCGAGCGTACTCTCACTGGAAAGGTACAGCCTTAGTACCTTGATCGACCCACAAAGGCTTACGATATCAGCATTGCAAGGATCAAAACATCTCGAATTCCTTCTAGAGAATGGCCTTCCTAAAGAGAACCCGTCCTGGGAGCTCGACGAGGTATATACCGCGGGCCTCATGTATCCGACCCGGCAAATTTCGCGGGCAGTTCCGAGACCCACGAAACAGCAAGCGGAAGAGGTGGCACGAGTGGTGGAGCAACAGACAAACGAAGGGACCGAAGACGTTATGGTGCTGCAGAGGTGGAATGGGAAGCTCATCGCCGAGCAGTTCAACTTGCCAGATATGGAGGTGGAGATTGAGCGCGCCGTCGAGCAGGTGCAGAAATCGATAAAGGCGAAAGAGGAGTTGGCTGAAGAGAAGCTGGAGCTAGAGAGAGCAACAGCAGAGCCAGGAAAGACGGCCAAAGACACCTTGCCAAAGCACGTCATTGCCAAGCTTGAGAAGGCGGAGAAGGCCGAGGAAGATATCAAGCAGAAGGCTGGCGATGTGGCAAAGAAAGATGCTAGGGCATGACCGGGCCATTTGCGAGCGTCGCTGTAAGATTTGACTTGACGATGTATGGGTATATGACGGCTCCCAGCGAACACACCAACTGCATGACGAGAACAGGTTTCCCCATTCAGTCCTTGTACAATCAGGTCTTCCACTGTAAAAATCTAAATATCCCAATTCCGAACGACATTCTGCCATTCGTCCCTTCTGTTGCGTGGTTCCCAATCGGGCTAGTCGGGTGAAGATTGCGGCTTCCTCGCGACTTCTCCCCAATCGCATCGACGCCTCGATTGCTCCTCTTCTCCTTCCGACGTTCAACCATCGCCAGCATGGAGCAAGTCGGCTCAGGCTTGCGGCGTCTCCTTCTCGACCCAGTCCGGCGCGTCTACCATCGTACTTCGTACTGGAAGCGAAAACAGGAGAAGCGAGAGAAGGCTCGACGCAAGGCCCAGGAGAAAGCGAAGAGGGAGGCCAGTAAGTATGCCCATTAACTCGCGAAAGAAGGTATCTGATCTTGACTTTGTAAAGTCTCTTGCAAGCTTGCCTCGATCGACCCAACTATCCTCAAGCAAGAGGAGCTCTCTTTTCTGCTTCGCTTTCCAGTCGAGATCAGGGATTTAATATGGGCAAAGGTCTTCGACATGGACGAGATCCACATCGCCAACTGCGTCATGCCGTGTGGCGCTATTCGTGCGTTTCGGTACCTTGAAGGTAACGATTGCTGGATGGGAAGTTGTAACCGTCGACTTGACTGTGGCTTTGGAATCCTCTCGGTGTTCCTGTCTTGTCAGCAATTGTACGCGTCATGCACTTCAACTGCCAAATTCTATGCTAATTTTGTTCTCAGCTACTGGGAGGCAATCCGCTACTTCTACTCACGAGCCAAGTTCACCTTCCATGACCTCCAAACCTTCTTACTTTTCCGAGCCACCATTCGGCGAGAGTACTTCGACCGCATCACCTTTCTCCGTTTCGATGCCCGCTGGACGACTTCCCACTTCGATTTCCCCACCTGGCTGACCGCCAATTACTCGCGAGCCCATGCAAATGCGCTTCGCTCCACGCTCAAAGAGTTTCGTCACGCCAATACTGCAGATAAGGATGAACTATGGGCGTTGACGTGTCTCATGGTCAAGAAGTTGCCGAGTCTTAGAATCATGACGGTGCATCTCTCAAGCCGTGTGTTCGAGTACGCCATGAAAAAAAACCTCGGACACCCTACACGTTCCAATGACGAGCTCATCCTGGGGCCGCTTCTTGATATCCAAGGACAGGGTGTATCCATCAACGTCGAGGTAGATTGGTCGGCTCAATGTCCTAATGGCAAGTCCTTGTCATCTGCGTTTGATAATTTCCTTCGCGTGCCTACAAGGCCGAGGTTTTTCAAGGTACCTAGGTAAAGCGGTGACCATAGTATTGCACACCAGAGCGAAAATCAGAGAAATGTCGTTCGTGGGGCTGCTAGACTTTCAAAGGGTTTATAGTTAGTGTCACAATCCGCCCGGCTATCCAAGGTTCACCATCGTGTGTGAACGCCCCCCCCCCCCCCGCGGCAACGATATTGCACACACTGATCAGAGTCGAATAGCGAATATGTAGCAAGCTAGGTCCGCATTCGATCCTGCTCGATGACTTCTTTCTCCTCGATATATGTTCTTCTGTAAGATCCGAGCATCGTATTTTTTTGCCTCTTCAATTCCTCATCTCACCGTGTTGCTTCTGGAAGCCCTCACATAGTTCGCAGACAACCTTGTCGATATACATTTGCATGAAAATACCTTTGCAATGTTCAAATACCGGGGATTTCGGCGATATCGTTAGTCGACGCCTGTCTGCCCTTGTTATTGCATGAGTCATTTCCACTTTTCTGGCTCCATGGCTGTCGCTCCAAATCGAACAGAGAAGACGCAGCTCTGGGGAACACATCATTAATCCCTTTTTTAGACAACATAAACTTTTTCTGTTTTTCACATCCTTTTTAGGTATTCGTTTGCACATTTCATCTCTTCTCAATACACGTGTAACGGCAGAAAGACCAGCAACCTACAAAACAAACGCAGGAACAACCAAGTCCTTGATTTCCAATGCTCACGTTGCTGCCGAGCGACGTCCAAGCCCAACGGGTGGGGCGTCGCGTCCGCGGAAAGCGAGACCCACTATTTCCACACAACGTCAAAACAAGGGATGACGACAGCTCGTACCATGACCAAGGGATCAGAAACGCTTTGCTCGTGGCATTTGGCCAGGGCATCTTGTGCCGAGATGTCGTGTCTGCGCTCTGCAAAGCAAACGTGCGCTGGATGCGGATGGGACGCGCGGATGGACAGGGCACCGACGGAGTGAACGAGTAGTATATGTATTGGGGGCGCATAGACCTGCGAGGTGATTCAATCTGCCAATGCGTTTGGGAAATGGCTAAGAGTCTTGACGGGAGCTGTTTGGATAGCGTGCGGGCGCTAAGGGAATCGGTATAGGGCCATGTGGGTCAAGGGAAAGCAGGTGGTGTTGCAGAGATGCGCCGCTGCAATGACAAGCATCATCTGCATAGAGTCGAAATCTCTGAAAGTTGGACGCCTTTCGATGGTAGGCATGCTATGTGCACAAGTCTGAGACAGAGACTTGGATTTAGTGGTAAGAGATTTGGATGGTATGTCCCTCGATAAGAGTTTGCGAAGATGACTTCATCAACGAAGAGAGGATGTTCTTGAAATGTGAATGGTTTAATGCCTTGTTGCCAAAGGTTTCCAAAAGCATCCTCAAGTCATGCGAGTGGAGGTTAGTAAAACACACGAATATCTGGATGTATGTGAGAATGACTGACGGGCCCTTGGTGTCTATTCTCTGCATCAACATCTGCCGAGCTCCACATCTGCAGTCATGATGCCTGAAACGCCCCCAGAGGACCCAAGGACCTTGTCTGCTCTTAGTCGCCGGAGGCCGCGGCCTCTGTGTACCCGCCCCGACGGGACACTATCATTGAAGCCACAGGCTGGAATAAAGCATAACACCGTACGAAACCCCTTCATCCACTTTCTCTGAGCATCCACCCTCTCTTGTGTTGTTACATTCATTCCCTCCTTTTGAGACACTACATCACCCGTTGACGGGCGCATTTGTAATATTGCAACTACTCATTTCTTTCCTACCCTCGTTCGTCGTTGATCGATAACACTCTTCCAAGCCAGCAGGCTTCGTTCTTTCCATAGCCACAAAATGTACATTCCCGGCCTCCTGTCCCTCCTTCCCCTTGCACTCGCCACCCCAATCATTCTCCCGCGTCAGAATGACACCGCAATAGCGCCTCCAGCTGGCAACCGCCTGATTCCTGTCGTTGTGGGCGGACCTCAGGACACCTTCATCCCAAATCAAGTTACGGCAGCTGTGGGTGATATCGTGCAGTTCCAGTTCAGCAATGGCAACCATACCGTTACGCAGTCTGGAGCAGATACGCCGTGCACGCCACTTGATGGCGGCGTTCATAGTGGACATATCCCATTCGAGGATGGACAACAGATGGTTGGGACGTTCAACATGCCAGTGACGAGCGCAGAGCCCATGTTCCTCTTCTGTGCCACGGGACCTCACTGTCAGTTGGGGCAGGTCATGATTGTAAATCCGTAAGTAGTCTGTGAGTTGAGGGGTATATGAACGCTGACAAGTAGCAGCGTGAGTGAGCAACAAGTCCTCGATTATGTCAAGGCATCGCAAGAGACTAGTGAGAGTGTCGACGGGACGTCTGTTGTGGGTGGCGCCGCGGCACAGATTGAAATCGCCAATGCTGCGTTTGTTCCTGCACCACCCGAGGAAGCTGTAAGTATTGACATTAATGTGTGTAAGTGCTCGTTGAAGCTAACGTTGCAGGCGCCCCCACCTCCTCCACCTGCGGCAGAAGAAGCCCCTGCAGCGAGTCCAGAAGCGGCTGAACCTCCAGCGGCTGAGGCTGCTCCAGCAGAGACCCCCGAAGCAGAAACCCCATTGGCCGAAGCCCCGGCTGAAGAAATGGCTCCTATGCCCAGTGTGGACGCCGTCGTGGAGGGAGCTGAGCAGGCGATGTAATTATTGCTAACATAGGGCGGGAGTGGTTCTTGATAGTCAAAACCAGGGAGTAGATATCATTGCCATGTTGTCGTATACCACTACCTGATATATCTTCTCCCATTTTAACCTTGTTAGTCAAGTGACGTGCCCAAAGCAAACCTGATCCAGTTTTTGCCGAGTTTTTCCACGCCTTCTTCTAGTCCCCACTCTTTGATCTTGCAGACTCTTCGCACAATGTCTTCTAGCCGCTCATCCATTGCTTCTCCTGCAGTATGCAGGTCGCTTTCCACAAGCAACATGTGGTCGGGAACTGCTTTAATCATGTTTTCAAAGCTTTTCGGCGTTTCTTCGTCCATGGCATCGGAAAGATTGACTGCGGTAGAGAAAGATGCAAAAATCTCGATGGGGATCGCTGGGTTGGTGTACTGCTTGAAGTTCGAAGGGTTGCCAGAGTAGGAGTGCAAACATACCCGTGGTGGATAGGGTTGAGGTCCCACGTTCTCTCCATTCTCATGTTTTGTAGCCTCTGGTAGCTGGGTATTCTCTGCGGAGAGCCTTTTTCGTTCTCTCTTGCTGAGTATTTTCCTCTCGTGTCCTCCATAAAGCTCTTTTAACGTGTCGAATACCATGCCATGCGCCTGTACTCCGTGAATTGACACGGCTTTTCCAAGCTCGGCTGCAAGCTGCAATTGCATCTTGAAGATCTTTTTCTGGTGTTGCAAATCAACCCGAAATGGTGACAACCTCCGTCCTTCTCTGCCACCTGGAGTCAATCCATGATCACGCTGCTCTTTCAACTCTGGGTCCAGAGGGTCGGGTATTCGAAATGAACGATCGAGGCCAATCTCACCTACCAATGATATTGGATACTTTTTCAAATTTGTTTTAGCTTCCGAGAGAAACTCATGGAAGGGTGAAGGGTCTGGAAACGCCGAGAATAACTGGGCATCTTCTTCACTGAGCTGGTCCTTTGACGGTTGAATAACAGACTGGTAGTGCTTGATTTTGTCCTCGCCCTTTAATCGTTTTGGTCCTTCGCTGGAGTTGTCGTTATCCTCGATGAACATTTGATACGAGAACCATGGATGCCATCCAAAGGAGGGCAAAATGCATTCGTCTTTTCCCCACGTCTCGGGCTTGGCCGTTTTGATAGCGTACTTATCGGCTACGGATGTCACCAAGTCTTGATCTTGAGAGCGTGTTGCCATGACAGTAAGGACACGTGCGTTCATCTCAGGTATCGATGCAATGCTGGACATGGTATCTGTCGGGTGACAATGCGCATCGTAGACTCCAAAATGCCAAGGAAAGGGCTCCGTTGGGACATCTTGGGCCATGGTGAGTTGACTCCCGCTAATGGAAAGCCTGTGGGCAAGATTCTCTCCCTGCAAGCTCGAACCTAGGTCTATCGGTGTGGAGAAAGAGCGTGAAGTACCTGCACAGCAGATGCTGACTGGTTTTGCAGTATCAAATCCCTAGAGGAATGGCGTGTTGGGGTTTACTTCAGTGCAGTTTGATAGACGAAGCATGACGTTGATGGGGGCTCGGGAAACCTTCCTCCTGCGAAAAGACGCTAGTGCCAAAGAGGAAAAGAGCGCATCTCTCATGCACCCCGTTCCCGTGCTCAGCCTTCTGCGTGTGTTATATACGAATTTCTTCATCATCTGCAATTTTGATCCCTGATCGCAGAGATAGGATAACTTCAATAAGACATATTTCTCACGAAACAACTTATATGTTCAATTCTAGAGAAAGACAGCAGGTACTGCGGACCACCAGAGGACTCTCTTAGGATAGAGTTTTACGTCCAAGTACAAGCCGTGGGATATAGCGAGCTTCCTTGGAGTCGGAGGCCGCCTCCTAGCTGCATAATCAGCAGGTGACTACGCGAGACCGTTCCAATTATAAATCGAATGGTGAACTACGGCCCAAATGGTGCTTTACACGCGTCAGAGCATCTCGCCAACAGCGATATGAGCATTCCGAAGTTATTATTGGCATGTATGTAGCCTTCCACGGGTTCACAGTCGTCCACAAATCACTTGGTTTCCTCGGGCGGAGTAAGTGAGCCGAGGCGCACCCTTACCCCTCACATCAATCACTGAACCATCCCCTTTCCAACTTTGTCAGCAAGTGCATATAAAGAGCCCCCAACTACCACGAAGTTTGCATCTGAAGCAACTGACTGAATACACTTCTGAAAGTTCTTGAGTAATCGTGCACTTCTCCCTAGTCCTTCTGCTTCAGATTTCAACATCCACGCTCATCTTTGAGTTGTATACGAGCCCTTGCGATCAGCTCCTGCCCTCTGGTACATTCAATTGTTTGAATATGACGGGCCGTCTTCAGAACAAAGTCGCCATCATAACCGGCGCCTCCTCTGGCATCGGCCGACAAACAGCCTTTGCATACGCCCGCGAAGGCGCGATCGTGGTCTGCTCTGACCTCCGCAAGGAACCGCGCGGGGTGCGTCCAGAAGGCTCGGAGCTGACCACGACGCAAGAGCTCGAGAAACTTGGCGCAAAGCACATGTTTATTCAGTGCGATCACACCATTTCCCAGCAAGTCGAAAACCTGGTGAAGAAGACCGTCGCGGAATATGGGCGACTGGACAGTGAGTTAGGTCCCCGTACAAAGTGACTGTCTGAAACACCACTCAAGGTTTCAATATAGTCATGTCTGAGAATTTCAAGCCTTACCCAATACCCTTACTTTAACGACCTACGCTGACTTTGTACCGCGACCTTTAGTTATGGTGAACAATGCGGGTATGGGAAACAAGCCTGTCCCGGTCTGGGATGTCGATGAGGAGTACTGGGATCTCACCAATGCCGTGAACTTGAAGGGTGTGTTTCTTGGGGTCAAGTATGCGGCGAGGCAGATGAAAGATCAGCAACCGCACGAGAGCGGAGACCGGGGCTGGATCATCAATCTTGCTTCCGTGCTTGGGTTGAACGGCACGCTGCTCGTCAGCCCGTATGTGGCGAGTAAGCATGGAGTCATAGGGCTTACAAAGAGTGCGGCATGGGATTGCGCACCGCATAGAATTCATGTCAATGCGATTTGTCCTGGATGTAAGTGTCTAGGCAGCCGAATAGGGTCGAACGCTGACAAAGGTAGATACCGCGACCTCGATGACGAATGAACTTTTCGAAAGCGAAGAGCATACGGCTCGTTTGAATAGAATGCATCCTTTCGGTCTCGGAAAACCAGAGGATCTGGCAAAGGCGGCGGTATTCTTGGCGAGCGAGGACGCCCAGTGGGTTACGGGGGTTGGTCTGCCCGTCGACGGGGGTTACAATGCCCAGTGAGAGAAAATGTCATGGTAGTATTGGAGGACACGGGCTGAAGCATATGTGTAGAAGGTCTTCTATTCGCTTCTGTCTCTCCGAATTGCTATTCCCTTACCGAATGTTCATCTAGCCTCAGATACTTCTTCCGAACGGGCGATTGCTGTCATGGCTATTTCGTGCCGTGTCTCTAGCCAGCGACGTTCTTCAAGTCCCTTCTGACTTCATCTTCGTAGTCCTCCTTTATGATCATGTCGTAAATGTGTGTTTCCGTACGATGCAAAGTGTTCAACACCAGCTACATGAGGGAAAATCCGAGAATGGATGAGATGTTGAGGAAATCCGTCGAAATTTGCAGCAAAGCTGTTTTCGTTCAAGGAGACCTTCAAGCCGAATTTGCGTTGTGAAATGGTGAAGCGAAGAGCGTATTCAAACCGAGAGCGTATTTAAGCCGATGGCGCAGGGCGAGGATTGATTGGGATTGCAATCATCATAATTCGCTGTGACAGTGGTTTCTCAATTGGGGCGCCCCCTGTCCATCATCTTTCCGAGTCGATGCTCCCCCTGTTGCTTACTAGGTCTGCAATCGATTCGGCGAGTAAATCCACAAAGGCGGTAGAGTCTTGGCTCGTCCTTGTTACGGTACTAGCACTGGAGCTCCTCGAATGCCTCGCTGGACTGGGACTTCTGGAAGTGATGGCGCCGTATCGCGTTGCGCTTGCTGAGGAAGACGGGCGTGCAGATGTGTCGATGTCAAGGTATGGTGCTGGATGGGATTTTGCGCGACGATGTTGCAGAGTGGGTGTGCTTGAGGGAGCTTCAGCGTCGTCGTATAGCCAAGTGAATAGCTGTTGGCAGATCTGGTAGGACAGGGTCGAAGACATGGCTGAGGTGTGCGCTTCAAGAAGGATAATGGAGGATTCCTGTCTTTTAGAGATTGGAAAAAGGTGATTGAACTGTGGCCGGAAGGTGCGGAGTACACAGTAAGCCAACAGGGCTGATATACATATGTTTATGCTGCCTCGCTGTCCTGTGCTGCTGCGGCCGTAGGCGAGGCTGTAGGCACAGCAGCACGGAGCCGTTTCGCATCGCAAGACCATACCCAAACAGGTTCAGGTCGCTGCGCATTTCCTGCAAGCTCATGCCCGGTGAAGAAAGGAGCGTACGTGCGTACGTGCACGGGACTGGGGGAGGGAAACGGCTGTGGGGGCGGTGGCGTGGGCAAGGCACGTGCAAGGCTTCTTCCTCCTTCGCGAAAGCCTCTCGAAAAGGTTTGGTCGCTTCATGTCCGACTCAACATTTTTGAACCACAGCCTCGACTATGGAAACGCCTGCGCGTCTCTCATCGCGCGACTAGTCCCTCGATTTAAATTCGGCCTCATCGAAAACACTCAAGTTTCAAGGACAAAGTCGTGCCGTGGCCACTGGGACTTTCAACTCCGTCGTGCTTACCTCACGTGCTGCCCGTGGGAAACATTCGTTTCGAACAAATTGCCCTTCGTTTCACGGACACCTCTTGATAACTGTTCCCCGCCCGTCCATGTTTCATTCACACTCGAATCCTCCGAGCGGAGCGTATCCGAGATTGGATCGACTTCGCAGCAGGCGATAAGAGCTTCAACTGTTGAGGGTGCATGTCGAGAGGCTCCTTTAATAAAAATACAAGTCATCTTCTTGTGGCAGCAAAGCGATTTCTTTGCCTTGGGCGTATGAAGCGCTAAAGTCATGTTCGATACCATGCGCTAAACTCTCAGCAACGAGATCAAAAGCTGGCTGCGCAACGACCAGACTTGTATGTCAAAGCTGGGCATTTCCATTATAGAGCGCAGCCCCTAGAACATTCCACGCAGACTCGACCTCCCACCCGCATGTGTGACTGAAGTTCACTAGCCCGGCTTCTATATCGATTCTCGGCCTATGTCTGAGGGCTGCTCAGGAAGGAGAAGTTGTTCAACTCTTGTGTTCTCAGATGGATTCCTACTCCGTCATTGCCCTAGCAGAAAACATGTTTAACCATAGCAATTGGCACTGCTGTAGCTGCACTCTGCTCACATGACCCACGAGTCGCCTACCGCAATCACGCGACTATAGCCATACACAGTACGCGCTCCAGTAGCCCCCTTCCCCACCGACTCCACTCCACATTTTTAGAGCGCGGTTTCTTTTAAATTTTCGTAAAGTCCACCGCGCTCGTCACTGAAACACTTTCGGCGTTCACGTGAGCAGACCTTTCCTGCAGATTTTCTAGATGCCTTGCATTTCGCCGGAGCCACTCGTCCCCAATCTTTCCAAACCAGTTAGTCTAAATAATTACTCAAGTAGGCCTCGAATGATCGATTTACTTCACGTCTGGGTGGTCAGTTGAAAAAGTAAATATTTGTGACTCGGATGACATCTCCACGACCTCCTTTGATCCGAAGCAAGTCAGCCGCATCAACACTTCTCGTGTTGCCGAGTTCTGGGCCAGCATGTATGTCGAGAAGTGACTAATGCTCGTGAAACTGTCTTGTTGGTCGTTAGGCGATGGCGTTGTAGAACAAGATGGGCTGACCGCAAAGAACTGCTGGGACTGATGCATCAAGGCTGCGTGACAGCGCGATAGTGGGCTTTGAAGTGAACAAACGCCCTAGACGCTCCGCGAATTCCATCCATTCCTTACACAGTATGCCAACAAAAGAGGTGGAGGGTGGATCCTGCCCGCCAGCCAAGGCGCCGGCTGGGAGAAAAAGACGAGTTAGACGAGTCGGCCAGCACACGCCTGTAGAAAATCATGTTGTCTAGTGTGGTGTCGCTTCTCCACACCGATCCTGCGTGGTCTAAAGCTCGTGCTGGGTGGAGAGCAGTGCGACTGCCCACTTCGATGTGATCAGCAGGAGGTGCAAAAATCCGCCATGTGGAGGGCGTTTTGTGTATCCACTCGTACAAGGGATCCACGGCCGACGTTGCCGACTGACGATTATGTTCCAAATATCGGAATGTCATGGCTGGAATTACAAAGCAAAACTCGGTGACTTCCTGCAAATGAGCGGGAGGGCCCTGCGCGCAGATCCTCCCGTCTCCTTCGGGAGGCGTGCACTCCACACTCGTTCGCCCGAGGCCTGGGGTAGGCAGTAATGAAGCAGCCTGGGGAAGCAAGCCGACGGCAACGAACGGTCAAAACGATGGATGGAGCAGTCAAGGCCCCCACGAGGAGGCCCAATGGCGGGTCAGGAACACCCTACATGGCGACAGACTCGCATCGTGGCGGACTCTGTGGTTTACGGTGCGCGGGACCCCCCGACACAGGTCAGCGCCCCCCGAGGTCGAGATAAGGCGAGCATGCCTGTCGGCCAAGCAGGGGCTGCGTCAGTGTTCAAACGTCGCCGTCTGCAATTCGCACGCTTCGCGGGAGCAGGACGCGGGAGCAGGACGCAATGAGGGGGGAGGCGGGCGATCGCATGTCTGACGACGGGGGGAACGAGGTGAGTAAGACTGCGCGGTACGTTATCGCCGGAGTCAATGTTGACTGACGACGACGCTGACGGTGTGAACGGCAAAGACGGATGAATTTGCAGGCGTCGAGAGGGTGGAGGGGGGATGGGAAGAGAGGTGAACTAAGTCGCGTCCACTGTGAGTTGAGGAAGGGCCGGACCATCACATGGAGGTGACACAGACCTGCAAAGTCCAGCCCTCAACACCCACCCGACGACGCCTGCACGCTGTTCGAACGTCCCACGACGCTTATGCACCCGTCCAAGGCCATGTTCGGCTCATGCCGCATTCTGCACCGTGGCGGCCGCTGGTGGAGTCCCCGCCCTCACCGCACCGCGGGCCCGCCAATGCCCGACGGCGCACAGTGCATTGCTTTTAATGTTACCGCTCTCAGCGCCCGCAGCGTCAGAAACACCATCCCACGGCCAAAGAGCTGCTGGGCTGGTCCACGTGGTCCCGCTTTATCGAATCTCCATGGCCCCTCATGGACCGGTGGATGCGCGCAGAAAGCTAACGAAGCGGCGTTTGTCAGGCGCCGAAGACCCTTCCTTCATGCCCACCCTCGTCGTTGCAGCTTAAAGTGGGTATGGCTGTGGTGCATATCTGTTGTTGACCTCCCTCATCGGAAATCGTCTGCCTCGTTCCCTTCATCCTCACCGTCCCGACCCTCTACCGCCACGGTCCCTTAGGCCGAGCCCAGCGTCCACATCAAAACAACCTCTTGCCCGCCTTCCCGCTTCCTCTCACTCCCTCTGCGTCTGCGTCTCCGTCTCCTTCTCTTTCTGCCTTGTGTCGTCCAATCTCCGCTCCACCGCGCGTCTCCGCCAAGCCCATCGATCTACCACCAAGAAATCCAACCCGTACACGACACCGACCCGTCAGCAGCCCCAATACTTGCATCCCCTCCGGACTTCATAAAAGTTATACAAGCTATAGCACTTGTAAAACATTGTTCGGTCGATTTGCGCTTGCCAAGTGCTTCGAGACCAACCAGGACCCTTCGTACCGAGCACGACGCACCCAAGACTCTTGGTATACAATCTCATACACTCGCCGATCAAGCGCCCTTTCCGAGCCGGTCGAAGATCTCCCACATCACTCGCAGACGGGACCATTTAGTGCCTGCACCATCCCGCGTCAAAGCGTCCCACAGGGTCCGCGACTCCGCTGTGCTTGGGCAAGTCCGACAGCTTGTGCTTATTGAATCGCTGTCACAAGCACCCTTCACAGCCATATTACGACTACATATAACCTCTCTTTGCAATCTCCTCGTTCGAGAACGTTGTCTAGCCGCCCATTTCCACTCGCAAAGGTCACTTGATGCACTATACCCGCTTGAGCATCCAAGCACCACGGGACCGCGAGCTTGGCTTCGACACATCACCATTTCTTAAGCGCCTGCGAAAGCATAAAAGGTCCGACCATCTATCCTCCTCGCCCACTTCTACCTCATCTCCCCAACCACCTCTTCGATACAAGTACATTTGCCACAATGACTACCTCGGGCCCCCGCTACCATATCCCCTTCCCCAAGAACTTCCTCTCTTTGAATGCACGTCCCTCCAAAGCATCCGACGCGACCACCTCCCCAGACTCTATCGAGGCGTCACACAGCTTCCTCAGCAACCGTCCCGCCGTCCCTCGCCACTTCTCCATTTCGTCCGTCTCGAGCACCGGCAGCATTCCCGACAGCCCTCCCTCGCAAGCCGCCGACGCATCAGTCTTCAAGCAGGCCATTCCCGCGTTTCTCGCCTTGAACACCAAGTTCGTCGGCCCTCCACCAACTGCCAAGGATGGCTCTGAACCTCAGAGCCCTTTCTTATCCAACAGGCGCTAGGTGCTTGAGGGCTCGAGTGTAGTTGGAGGATGGAAGAGACCGCGCTGGGCATTTCATTTGACACGACAAGCCTATTTTAATACGAAGTCTGGACACAGAAGCGATGCGGCATATCAAATTGGCCAGCGAAAAGCGAGCCGCCTACCATACGACCAACCTTGCGTTTACGACTTCATGACGACCCGCTTTGTGTTGTATTTTCTCTCTTCGATTCAAAACCTATATAAACACCAATTTGTCATGACGACTAGGCACGGGTTGGAGTTCTGGAGAACCATTGTAGGCCTTGATGCCTAATTTGCGACATGGATATCAGTAACGTCAATGAAACATCAAATGTTGATAGTATTTACTCTCACCGTGCTTTGCTCTGCCACAAGTCTTTGCATGTCCATTTTGTCCAGGACCTACTTTATCTGCACTATGCAACGAAAGATATACTAAACAATCTCGGCGTGATTCCCAGCCCTCTAACTATTCTTTGGCCTGGTGCAAAGTCACGGTGGTTCAATCAAGCTATTTCCCCGCAAATTATAATTAGGTAGTGAGTTCCGAGACCATCCGATTGCCACTCCCCGCTCGCTACCACGAACGACAGATCTCGATTAGCATAGTAGTCTGCACCGATTCCACCCGACGAGGCTGGCTTCGTGCTGTTTTCCACCCAGCCTCGGGAGGGCTCGGAAAGTGTGCCCATGCCAACCATTGCAATGACGTTTTTGATTCGTTCAAAATCAAACGTCCATGACGCCGACCGCAATAAACATTCTTGATTATGAGACTTGACCTGTACAGAGATCCTTTTATGATAAAACGAAAGATGAATTCCAAAATCACTGCAGCTTGCCCTCGACTAAGAGCATGATACGAGCAAAACGCCATCCACAGGAAACGGGCGAGGCTGAGCTCTCACCTACATATACATCCCAACTCCGTCGCACGCGTCTGATCTTATCAATCACCCAAGTCATCTTTCCCATTCCTATTCCATCCCGAACAAGTCTTGTCCTTCCCTCAAACCCCACATGGTTCCGTACCTCACGCTCCGCACGACCATTTCAATCATTCCCGTTTGACACTCCATACCAATCCCGTATCAAACACCCTACCCCGTACCCACTAATATATGATCTCCTCTACGCACCTTATCTCTCCCTCACCCCAGCCCCCACCCCACACCAGCGCATCCAACCCCGAAGCCCGCCCCATCCCCCTCTGCATGTTTCGGTGACCGACGCACATGGCCTTTTGCCCCGCGCCGCCCCAAACCCCTACTCTCCCTATTCTCCGCAGAGCCGTGAATAGCAAGACGCGCGCAGCACGCAACAACCTAGTCAGCCGCCCGCGATCATCTTGACACCGTGATCCGGAATCGCGGTGTGGTACACGTGGGACCGAGAGGGGAGAGGGGGGGGTAAAACGGCGTCTTACACGCGGCGTACCGGGAGGCGCAGGGGTGATACCCAGCTGGCGCACCCGCGCGAACGCTGCCTTGTTGGGCCAGGACTGCACGTGGGAAGTACGAGGCTCATCCCTTCTTCCCACTGCCGGCTATATAGGGTGCCTCATTCTTGTGTAGCAACAACCTGCTGCTGCTTCTGCTGCTGCTGCTGTTGTTGTTGGGCCATTCCGGGGGGAGAGAGGGGTACGTACACGTATGTACCCCCCCCGGACCGAAACGTCGCGTGTGAACCTGTCATTGTGATGTATGGAGCTGATGCGAATCTCGGTCGGATGTTACTGCAAGTGGGCAATGGTCAGCCTGAGACCCAACCATTGCCCATTTGAGCGGTTTGATGATGTGGGTGGGCGAATCAGGGGCTGTGTACGCGTGGGCGATTTGGAATGAGCGTCTTTGGAACTCTTGCGAGAATGCGCAAACATGTGTTCGTGCGCAAATGGGCTTCGCTTTTCACATGCTCTGGCCACCATGTTTGAGGTTGATTGTGCCTGGCGGGCCCGGCCGGATGTGCTTGTTTGCTGGCGCTCGTGGTCGGCGAGATGAAATGAAATGAAATTCGAGCCTCAAATCTCAGAATCATGCGAATGGGACAGCGTAGTTTGAATGCACTGGTGAAATTCCCCTACCGACTACTTCCCCAGTCGCGGCTGGCTACCTAGCTCACCCTTCCATTTCGATACTGTACGTTCCCTCGCAATCCAAGCGTGTGGAAACTCTTCAACTCACGAATACGTGGACCTAGACGATGGTCCGCCCCAGCGCAATGTCAGTAACACCCGCAGAAATAACAGAAACCTTCAAATCGCTTGTGCCGTGACAAAAACTGGGTCCAGGTGTAAGTCGGAACTCGCTGGCAGGAAGGAGGCGCGCGCAATTCCATTTGATGTAGTCGAGCTTCGGGCGACCATGTGCTACTCTCCCCCACGGCACGCCCCGGCATCCGTCCAACTTGGGCAGAAAAAGACTGTCAAGGAGAGACTATAACGTACAAAACCCCCATTCGCATTCCAAAGCTGCAGTGCACTTCATTGGTTATGGCCCAAACCGCGCACTATGTAGGTCATGGGGGGAAACTTTTCTCTCGGCCAGAAGGAAATGTGAAGGGACGGACGATGACTTTCGGAAACGAAAAAAGGGAAAATGGTGGTATGGGCATCAAAAAAAAATTCCGACTCCCAGAGGCGATGAAGGGATTCAAACCATCCCCATCCTCGAGAAAACATCAACGCCCATGAACTCCGATGCTGAGCTCTGATAATTCGAGCCAATATGATATCCGTTTCCCAAATCCCGATTCGTGACCCAGAAACTGTATTCCAGAGATACGATCGACTATCCTGGCTGATCGTGACGGCTCGTGTATATTAGTGGTAGGAGGTGGGAGGTCGGTGGTTATGCACAAGTGTCGCAACGCAGGCACGCGCCGGCAACCAGGAGTACTATCGTGTGCTTAGAGGATGCCCGAGTCTTTTAGTGCATTCTGCAATATTGTCTCCTTCACGGCGGCGAATACGAGGCGGATGTTGGACGTATCGGTGGCTTGTGTCAGACTGTTCAAAATCAGTGAGGAGCTATTGTAAAAGAGCACGGAGCGTACTGAGGATAGAGGTTCAGATGCGCGCGATTCACTTGGTTAAATCTCCATAGCAGGTATTTTGCGGCGCGGTTCACGTCGTTGCCTCCAGAGTAGTCGGGGAAATAGTTGCCCAGTGGCGATCTCGCCAGTTTTGCTTTGAACAGATCGACCTTGTTCAGGAACAGGATGATGCTCGTGCGCATGAACCACCGGCTGTTGACAACGGAGTCAAATAGTACAAGACTCTCCATCATTCGATTCTAATCGCACATGTCAGTCTCACATGGCGCCCATGTCAACGGGTGAGCGGTACCTGGGAACTCTCCTCTAGCAGTACCTGGTCATACTCGCTGAGGGCCACGCAGAAGATGATTGAAGTCACATTCTCGAAGCAATGTATCCATTTCTTGCGCTCGCTTCGCTGGCCTCCCACGTCGAACATGCTGCGGATCCATGTTAGCCGGACAGGCTGTCAAGGCCTGGTGGGCCGGGCACGTACTGTATGCTCAATTGGCCCATTGTGAAGCGCGTCTCATAGATACCCGTGGTCTTGGTACGCGCACGTAGGACGTCGGACTCGATGGGAATGTAGTTGGGGTCTGCTATTCGGTTTACTTCGTCAAAGAAGCTGGGCGTGTCAGCGTGGGGAGAAGGGTGCATCAGGCAGTGCCGTACTATGGGGCCGAGTCCATGAGGTAGAACTCGCTCGAGTGCTCCAGCACCTTGGGCACGCAAGGATCGCGCCACACGGACGTGACGGCCTGGCCGACCTTGAAGTCGAGCGGCCGCTCGGGGTCGGGGTCGACGGTGTACTCGAGCAGATAGTCGCAGTACTCGTCGTTGCCAGGGTCCTCAGGCTCGACGTCGAACTGGCGCATGGCGCCGATGAGGGCCTTTGCGCAGTCGATGACATTCTTGTAGATGGTCAGGCGGTACATGGCGAGCTCCTCCTGTGTGTAGCCATTCTGGTGGATGATCTTCATCTGCTTGACGATGGTCGACTTGCCGCTCTCGCCAGAGCCTGTGGGCATGTTAGCCAGCGTCGAGTAACCTGCCACAGCCGCAGCTGCTTACCCAGGAGCAGGATTTTGCATTCCCGTCGTAACCGGCGCGAGTCCTCCTCGAGTTTGCGGTCGATGGCCTGGCTGCGCTTCTTCTGCTCGACATCGTCGTTGTTGGTGCTCATGCAGATGCCCATGTTGGCTGGCGCTGGCTGCGGCTGGCCAGCCACGGGAGGGAGAAGGTGGGTGTGGACAAAGGTCGAGCGCTAGGCTCAGCGCGTTGCGGGCTGGGGGCAGCGAGACAGCGTCTCAGTCGGACGGGCGCGCGAGGGCGATGCAGCGACGGCGGGAGGGCGGTTGCGGAGCGGTGGTGGTCGGGTGAAGCCGTGCGAGGACGGGGAGGAGCAGGAGCGGCAGAGGCACCAAGGAGCCGCCGGCTGAAGCTGCCTGGGGGGGGAGGTGCAGCTGCTAGCAGGAGGGCCGCCAGCGTCGAGGGCGATGGCTGCGTCGTCGGCGGGCACCGGGGAGGGCGTCGTAGGGGGGGGAGAGGGAGGGGGAGGTGCTGGGTGAGGTCGTCGTCGTGGGCAGGCGTCAGGTCGGGCCAGTCCAGTACCAGTCCCACGAGAAGCGGCTGGGGCCCGTGCGTGTGGATTGGATTGGGATGGGGGGATGGGGATCGTGCACGGGATCCAGCTAAGGGGAGCCTCCCCGGGCACAGATCTAAGGGCAGCGCGGTCACGTCTCGCTTTTGCTGTTCGCGCGTGGGCAGAGAGATGGAGAAACAGATGGCGAGCTCGGAGCGTGGCAGTGGTGGTGAAGAATAGGCATGCGTGTTCGTCGCAGCAGGAGCAGCAGGAGCAGCAGGACGGCGAGGAGGCAGTTGCGTGCGGCCTAAGCCTCGCTCTACGGCCAGCGGCCACGGCAACAACAACAGCCTCCCCCCAATCTCTGTCATCCGTACCACTCTCCCCGTGCTGCTGCTGCTCGAGGCTTCATCTCACCCATCTGACGCCGGCTAGCTGCAATTGGCGCGACGGCCTTTATTGCACGATCCCGCTCTGGATGCAGCAAGCAGTCGACGTGCGCCCTTTCTCAGCCGAGCCCGCCCGCCTATTTTTGGGCCCCGCCCGCCAACGTGATCTGCTCCTCTGCGCTGCTGCTGCTGCTGCTGCTGCTGCTGCTGCTGCTGAGGAGCGGCCTGCCGCGCAGCCTCTGTAGCACGCTTCTCTGCGACGGCGACAATCTGCGTGTACACAGTATATTCGCAACGCGGCAGCCCTAGCGCATTATGCGCTCCCTTGGCCCGGCTCTCTGTCTCTGTGTGCGTCCCCCTCATGTGTCCGCAGCGCTGGCGGCGAGCATGGGGAATTGTCATATCGCTGCTTCGCACCGCGAGGATCCGGCGCGTGCTGATGATCTGATGATGACCTGCAGACGCAATCGCCGTGGTGTTTTGTTTGCCGTCGCGGCTGCGGCCCTTGCGACGAGGCAGTAGTGGGCAATGGCAGGCATGGAGTGACTGGCTCCTCCATGGACAGACACGGTCTGCACTCGCGAGCCCTCCGTAGCTGAGTACCTGTACTTGTAGTTGGCGGCGTGTCTCTGCCAGCCCCAGTCTCCTCCTCGCCCGTTGCCCAATCCGCACTGCCCACCTGGGGTGCGTCCTGCTTCGTGCATGACGTAGAGCCCAATTCACCAGCTCGTAGAGGCCAATACCTGGCACCCGGCACTGACCCTCCATTCTCCCCTCCCTCTGTGCGCCTGTCCTGCCCGTCCCCCCTTCTCTCCTATCATTAAGAAATCGCCGTCTCCCTGAGCCGGAAGTGATCAGCGTTTCCGCCACAGCAACGAGCCACCTGCCCTGCCCTCCATCACGCCCCTCACCAGCCCACGTCGCGCACCACTCGCGCGTCGCCGCCGTCAAGAAGCACCCGCGCGCTCCTGGCCACGCTCTGCTCTGCTGCCTCTGTCCCGGAATTCACTGCTGCCACCACCGACACCCACACCCTCCGCGGACGGCAGACCCGAACCAACTAGCCGCATCCCAGGGCCAAAACCAAGGTTGCGACGTGCTAGCTGCCACCGCGACAGCGCCCCCCATCAACACCATCAACAACCGCGCTCCAGCCCTTTGTCCCACCAACCCCGTCTGCTACTCCCACACGCCAGCAATCCACCATGGCTGAATTCGTACGCGCCCAGATTTTTGGGACGACGTTTGAGATTACGAGTCGGTGCGGCGAATGCCCCTCCTCCTCCCGCCCACCGTGTACTGACGCTGCCACAGCTACACCGACCTGCAGCCCGTGGGCATGGGCGCCTTCGGCCTCGTCTGGTGAGATGGTCCCCTCCCTAATAGGCGGCACCTAGGCTGACGCATCCGCAGCTCCGCGAGAGACCAGCTCACGAGCCAGGCCGTGGCCATCAAGAAGATAATGAAGCCCTTTAGCACCCCCGTCCTCTCAAAGCGCACCTACCGCGAACTGAAGCTCTTGAAGCATCTCAAGCACGAGAATGTAGGCAATGTCTCTCCCGAGCTGGGAGAAGCGTCTGACGGATTGCAGGTCATCAGCTTGAGCGACATCTTCATCTCGCCTCTCGAGGACATGTCTGTGGCCAACCCCGCATTGCGTCGCAACTGCTGACAACCGCAGCTACTTCGTCACCGAGCTCCTCGGAACCGACCTCCATCGCTTGCTCACTTCGCGGCCGCTCGAGAAGCAGTTCATTCAATATTTCCTCTATCAGATTCTGGTGGGTGGCAAACACGGGAAAAACGGGAGACATCTGCTGATTCGGGAAAGCGCGGGCTGAAATACGTCCACTCTGCTGGTGTCGTACACCGTGACCTGAAGCCTAGCAATATCCTCGTCAACGAGAACTGCGACTTGAAGATCTGCGATTTTGGTCTGGCACGCATACAAGACCCCCAGATGACGGGCTATGTCTCCACGAGATACTACCGTGCCCCCGAGATCATGCTCACATGGCAGAAATACGACGTCGAGGTGGACATCTGGAGTGCGGGCTGCATTTTTGCCGAGATGCTCGAGGGCAAGCCTCTGTTCCCCGGCAAGGACCACGTCAATCAATTCTCAATCATCACTGAGCTCCTTGGCACTCCGCCAGACGATGTGATTCAGACCATCTGCAGCGAGAATGTGAGAGCACTCGGCCCAAATGTCATGAGCGGCAGCTGACCCAGCCCCAGACATTACGTTTCGTGCAATCGCTGCCCAAGCGCGAGAGGCAACCATTGTCGAACAAGTTCAAGAACGCAGAACCCCAGGCCGTGGATCTGCTAGAGAAGATGCTTGTCTTCGACCCGAAGAAACGCGTGCGAGCCGAGGATGCCCTTGCTCACTCTTACCTCGCACCCTACCACGACCCGACTGACGAGCCCGTGGCGGAGGAGAAGTTTGACTGGTCATTCAACGACGCCGACCTTCCCGTGGACACTTGGAAGATCATGATGTACGCTCCATGGAGACGGCCGGCCATGGACAAGGCTAACCAGCGCGCAGGTATTCCGAAATCCTCGACTACCACAACGTTGACTCCAATGCGAACAATGAAGAGAATGGCGGAGCATGAAGTATTGGCCGACTTTCCATTGGCATGCTTTTCATAGGACCAAGATCTAGCCTCGAAGCATAGAGCCCAGAGCTGATGTGTTGGATGCCTTTCCTAGCGTAGGCTAAATGCATTTTCCTTTAGTTGGCTTCGAAGATTACCAGAGCCCATTGCGCCTAGGGACGTGTGTTTTGGCTGGGGTGTTGTTCGGGCAGGTACACTCGGGCGAAACGGCGAAGAAGCGGCTTGCGGCGACGAGATGGCGGCTCTACGCATCGGCCATAGCAATGGACATGGAGGAGTTTTCTTACGGCCTAGTTAGGAATGATATGCATCGTCACCAGTTGAGTGGAAGCACTTGGGATGATTGCGGCGTGATGTGATACAAGGATGACCGAAGCGGTTAGCCCTCGGTTGGTAAGGCTGGCCGCTGATCTGAACCCATCCAACGGGCGCTGGGCATCATCGTCAGACGCCAGAGCGACCTTGACTTAATCCACGCCTCCTCAGCGCCTCCGCACCCCATGGGCCCCACTACACCCACGGTCCTGCCTGCAAGCTCAATCCCGTAGCAGCGCCCCCGCAAGCAGAAGACATGGCGCCTTTCTCGCCCATTGTGTGCATCGTCGACTTCCACCACGCGAGGTAGCTCCCCCCCCACTCGCCGCGTCTTGCTTGCATGGCCTGGCTAACATGATTGACTCGACAGGGGGCCCGAGGTGGAGACATGGCTGGGAGTGGAGGAGGGCTCCGACCCGGCCACCGAGAACGACTGGTCGCTGCTGCCGTTCATGGCCTTGACCGATGGAGCGCATGCGTATGTCCAACGTCCCACTCGGCCCTTTGAAGCGCTGGCTGATGCCACTTCAGATCGACCGAAGACTTCTCCTACTTTACTCTCCGACGTGAAGCGTCCGACTCCGACCTCGCGTCGAGCCTCTTCGGCATCTCTTGCACACGGCAATTGGACTCGAGCGCCCTGATCAATCGCCCGGCAGATGTTACAAGGAGCACGGTGCAAAAGGCCGTGGTGGTGATAAGCGACAGTCCCCAGCATTTTGGGGTGATCAAGGCACAGTTGGGTGTCGTCACCGCAGCGTGGTTCGCGCAAAAGTATGTGGACTGGGGACATGTGACCCTTTAGGAACGTCGCGAGGATTTAATGCTGATGGTTGCGCAGAGACTTTACAGATATAGAGATCATGGAGAGATTCCAAGAGAGCCTACCAACGCTTCTGAAGAACCAGGAGGGAGAGGTAGACCACTACTTCGGCATGCTCATCCTCCATTGCACCCGGCTTGTCTAACAATCTCAGGAATCTCCCTCCGCGAATTCATCCACGAGTTCAAGTGGCAAACCCTTGTACTTTTCAAGGCAGCCCTATTACAACCCAAGGTCAGAACGCTTTTCCACTCTTCACGTGCCGTATTGACGGTTGCAGATGCTGTTTTTTGGATCACATTGTGAACGGCTTTGTATGATGCAGTTTGCCATTGTTTCACTGATACCCGGCCTTATTCGCCACCTACAAGACTCCGCAGACCCTAAATTCAATTCGTACGAGGCGACTCTGATCTTGCCTACCTCGCTGAAGACTTCAGAACGGTCTTCATGTATGTATGCTTCTCATGGCAGCCCGATTGCGTCTGACTAATGAATAGTACTCACTTACATGGGCCTCCCACTTCAATTGTTCGGCAAGGGTGCGCTGTTCGGACCGTACACCCCTCTCCAACAGCTTGACATTTTGGCCGACCACGGGACGAAATCGTACATCGTCGGGTCTACAAACTCTCTCCTTCTGCAGCAGAAGGACAGGTACAGCGATATACTGATCAACTTGGATGAGCACACAGTGAACATCACCTCGGCATCCCTTCGTAACGCGCTGATCCTCTCGACACCTGACCGGCGGTGGATGGACTTTCTTACGCAAACGGTGCAAGACACGTGGGATGAATCCAACCCCAGTCGCCCCAGAGATCATGGCTATGCTGGCAGTGAAGAATTCATTCGCATGCAATTCGAAGAGTATCTCCTCTCTTTGCTGAGTGCAACCAAGTACAAGTTGTTTCTGGAGAAGAACAAGGATAGGGATAACTTCATCCCTGATATCGAGGGTGATCCAGCAAGCGAGTACTCGAACGACTTCCTCGAGGCTTGGATGAAAACGGAAAACTTCCGCCTGTTCAACAAATTCACAGATGCTTCGCTATTTGACATTACAGACCCTAAGCACCCCTGCTCAGGCGGGCTGACCATCGAAGACGTGCAGAGGCGTTTAGCGCAGTAAGTCGACTTTTGTTTAGCTTGGTCGTATCTTTCCCAGCCGACTAAGCTTGGTAGTCTTTTTTCCAACTCCACTGTTCAGATTATCTCCGTGGGAATCTGTGTACTGATTCTGGCGTGGCGCCTAGGCAAGTAGCAGAAATGCACCTCGACGAGCGACTAGAGAGATCTCGGGAGGTCATTGGCAAACAGCTCGCTGTTGGGCAAAAGAAGGTCTCCTCTGCTTTTAACAACCTCTGGGCTGAAATGGAGGCTATGCGGGAGGCGCAGCGAAAGAGAGCCGAGGAAAGCCGTCTTGCAAAGGAGAACGAACCAAGCAGCCCAACAGGAGATAACGCAGGATCGGGAAGATGTAAGTCGCTTAGACGCTTCGCTTCTCTTCGCACAGGACTCACATACTACAGTCGCGAAAGCGCCGGACTTTTCACACGCACAGGCAAACATTCAAGCGGCAAGCACACGGGCAGGCGCTTACATCTCCTCTTGGGGTGCATGGGCTTCCGAGAAGAGGAAGGGGTGGGGTAACAAGAGTGCAAACTCTACGCCGCTCAGTTCGCCTCCACCATTCGACCCGACGCCAGGAGACCTCCAGAGAGCGGAGGAGTTCAAGAGGGACAGGGCCAGCTATGGCGGTGCGCCGCTCTCAAGCGCAAGGACAGCGCCGCCCGATGTCGAAGCCGGCGCCAGTGCTGCGAAAAGGGAGAGCTTGTTCTTCGATGCGGATACAGAACAAAAAAGCAAGGAGGCGCATGCGTAGATGCCTTGGTGGGAGCTCAGTCGTCTTTGTCAGCCGTGGATACCTTGATGATAGTGATGCCATGTCTGATGTCTTTGGTTCAGATTTAGCGCTCTGCATATGCTGCTCGTGTCAGAGAACGAGCGAGTCAAAAAGACTTTTCAATCCGTCTCGGCACGTTCCTTCCCTGTGGTCCACAAGCCCCGGGGTACATACGAGACCAATTGAAGTCTTCATCTGCTAGCCGATCCAAGTCTAGGCTGCCCAGCCGTGGCAGGCCTGACCCGCGTGAATACGTAGGCAGTCTTGGGATGTGGCTCCCCACGAACGTGGGGCCAATGAGAATGCTTCTTCATCCGTAGGCGACGCAGGTGCAGATGGCTGTGCGTCCCTGCTCGGTTAGCACCGATTGTTGCACGTCGAACTTACTGTGTATACATTACCACATGCCCCATCTGATCTCTCTCCCGTCCATCCACGCACATACGACTTTGGCACACTGTGGTCTCGTTCGGGTTTGGCCTGTTGAATCTTTGAGAAGGCCTCGATATGACTCGGTACGCCCAAAAAAAAGTCCACAGGAGACATGAGAGTGGCTGGTTCTATGTCGTCGTCGCTGGCGTGCTTATCTGCGCCTCCCCGCTCATCATAGCCGCAAGCCCGGCCTTGTGTGCATTCAAGGCGTACAGCTGCTTCGTCAGAAGCGAGGCCTACAAGAAGAGGGACAGGCAGAAAGATTGCAAGCCACCAAAGACGGTCAAAAGGAAGCGCGCGCTCTCCATTGGCGCTGGTGGCAAGCATGGCAAACCCATCAACCAAGTCACGGCAGAACAAGAGTCATCGCCCCTGTTTCGGTTGCCATTGGAGCTCAGAAGAGCAATCTATGAGGAGCTTATCGGCGAAGGCGATGTGCACATGATCTGGACCTGGCAAGACATGCAGCTGAAGAGCTTCCGCTGCCTGCGACCAGACACACACGCCAAAAAGGGATGGCGCCACGAGGCCGGCGCGCACTGTTGGCTCAAGAATAGTTTCCCGAAACCAAGCGGATCAAACTTGGTCTACACTTTCCAGCAGAGCGGCACCGGCGTCGTGCCAGCATTACAGTCGTGCAGGAGAGTGTACTCGGAGATGATCGACCTCGTCTACTCGACTCCCACGTTTCTCATCCACGACTACGATTCCTTCGTCATGTTCACCGCGAGCATACTGCCGGCTCGCTTCGCTGCCATCGAGTCCTTGCACTTTGACAACCGCGACGAGGGCGAGGACAGGCTGCTGAACCGCTCCCTGTCCGCCAGCGCCAGCTACCGCATCCTGCGCGGTCGCGAGGCGCGTAACACGCTCCTACCTCCTCTGGATCCCACTGAACTTGGGAATGGGGCATTCCGGGCGCTGTGCGAGATTGTGTGCGCTATGAAGGGCCGGAAGAAATTGTGGGTCACGCTTGACCACCGTAGACTGCCCGTGGGGGGGGATGTGCAAGTGTTGTTTGAGCAGTTGGAGGAGGCGGGGTTCAAGGACTGTAGATTGCGAATCCACGGAAGGGATGGGTAAGGAATGGGGAACTCGTGGGATGATCCGGGATAGATGGTTAGAGAAGAACGGGGGCGTCGAGCTTGAATAGAATGGAAGATGGATATTATCTGTGCATTCAAAGCGTAGTAAAAGCTATATGTACACGGAAATAGACCTCGAGGCATGTGTCTCATGCAAACAAAATCTACCCAAGAGGAGCTGAGAGACGTCTGCCTGCCATGTCACGGGAGGAAGTGGGTCATGAAAAGCCGCAGAGGCAACCACAGAGGGAAAAGCAGGTATCTGGTACAAATTGAGGGTCTAGGTGTGAGAGCGGGATTGGTGTATGTTGGAAGCCTGCGCATGTCGCTTATTTCTTGGGCGGGTACTTTTGGAAGAAGTATCTGCGGGCTGTCAGTCTGCGTGGCAGGCACGAGAGCGGGAGCTCGCCAGCGAAAGGTCACGTACTGTGAGACGTAGTAGTCTCCCACGGCGAACAAGCCCACGACACCAGCCCAGGCACCCACGACCTTCCACGTCAACTCGTCTTTGGCCCACTTCCTGTACGCGCCCACACCGAGGGTTGTGCCCAAGATGGCCACAGTCAAGGCGTTGCCCAGGATGACGGGGTTGTCTGCATTCTGCTTCGCGTACTTGCCGCCACGCCCGGCCTTTGCCTTTGCTTTCTCTTTGGCAGATTTGGCCTCTTCGGCAGCCTGCTTGGCTTTGTCTTCAAGCTCGATGCGCTCGGCCTGCGTGTCGGTTTTTATCGACTGCTGGTCGAAGTCGGAGGGAACCGAGGAGACGTGAGGGCTGTCGACGTCGATGAGCGAGTGCACGCTGTCGTCGGTGCGCTCGACTTGAGGGAGGGCTGGGGCGCGACTTGGATCGGTCAATCATACATGAGCCAGAAAGAGGCAGTGCACATGTTCAACTGGGGGGGGGGTTGGGAAGAGTCGCGACTTACGCCTGCAGGTACGTCAGGCGAGGGTAAATAAAGGTGCGCCATGGGAAGACTTACATCTTCGGGGCTCTGCTTGGGGCCTTTGGCAGCAGCGTCGGCGTACGACATGGTGCAGATGTAGATGGAGAGAGATTCACGAGAGAGAGAGAGAGAAAGCGTGTGGGTGTGGGTGTGTCGTGTGATGGGCGTCGTGGTTGGACGTCGGAAGAAACAGGGCGAGACCTCACATGCCGATTGTCGCTATGCCCTGTCCCGCGAAAACGCTTAGCGCCCCTGACGTCATCGCCTCAACAACAAAACTGGACGCTTGACTTCACAAATGTTGTTATTAAACAAATTACAAGTCCCTATATCCGCGCTCCGAAGCCTGAAGAGAGAGACACTCGGTACAGTATGCAATACCCGGCAAGATAGTGCGAGTGCCCGCCTGCTTTTCTCAATGCGCCTGGCCGTGCTCGATTCGCGCACCAACCAGACCGACATGGGAGAGAATACGGCGCGAAATGTGCACGTCTTCACCTGCACCTCCTTCGCTCACGCCTTTGCACGCTTGGCGAGATAGTAAGTCAGCAGGTTCAGGTGCTGTTCCCGCGCACCCGCAACTGCCTTCCAAAACGCCCCAGCTTCCTTCTCGTCAAGCTTCTGGTGCAACGAGATGCAGACCTCGAGGTCCGCTTTGCGCACGTCCGCATCGCTGTCGTCGAGACACCGTACAGCCACTTTTCCCAGCCGAGCCGTCTGCTCGCCGCTTAATGACACATTCTTCGCCGACGAAATCTGGATCAGCGACGACAACGTATTCAGCGCCATTGTTGTTGTGCCGTTGTTGGTCGGCGCGTCAGAGTCCGTCGATGACTTGGATTGTGGAGATGAGTTCGGGCTGGATGTGGGAGAGCTCTCCACGAGCGAGAGGACGGCATCTAGACAGTCAGACACCTGTCCGTACTTGATAATCTCATCCGCAGTAGCCTCGAGGTCCATCGACATGTGTGACGAATTGCCGTACTGCGACTTGGTCTGGAGAATCGAGACCAGGACGCGTGAGAAGTATTGGGCAGTCTCCTTGCGGTAAAGAGATAGCATAGCACGGATAGTCGCCAGGGCTTGGACCTTCAGGTTCACAACTTTTGCAGGCGGTGCCTTCAATGTGTCAGCTGGAGCTTCCAGGTACTCCAGCGAGCTTAGCAGAAGCTCGGCAAACTTCTCGTCGTCTATTCCCCATATATCCTGATTTGACTTGATCATATCCTGTAGACGACGGAACATGTGAGCCTCCACGGTCCGGCTTCGGATCTTGTTGATCCCGCTGGTCAGGAGTTGCCTGTTCTTCATCACCTCCGGCCGGTTCGACATAGCCGCGTCGGCATGCATCACACTTCCCGTGCTTGTAGTCTTGTGATGACCGCGACTTTGCTCTTCGGTCGCATCGCCCATCATGATATTGTCAGAGGGTGCCTCGCTGCTCGGCCGCCGCTCAACGCTCTTTTCATTCAATGGAAGTTCTTCGAGGACCGGCTTCTCTGCGTCTTGGGGCATTTGCTCGGGTTCATCGCCAACGAAGGGATCCTCGTAGACTTGAACCTCATCTTGAGCGTCAGTACCGCGTGTGCTGGGTCTATCCGGTGACCTCAACCGTGGGCTTCGGCCGACTCCAAATGGTATGTCACCCATCGATTTCGGACTTCTGAGTGCCGAGGCACGTGGGCTAGGGGCTGCCAGCCTGTCTGGAGATGGCGCAGCTTGTTTGGGAGGGGTTCGCTGCACAGATTGGGACGCAGGCCTCGCTAAATTCGGGATGACCATGGTGAAGTTATCGTCGTCTCCTACATCAAGCATCTCACTATCAACGGGCCGTGACCTGAAGGGTAAAACACCCGGCTCATGGTGGCCATTTGCTTTGGCGAACGGCTTGACCAACGTCAAGTCCTCATCCTTACCGGGACTCGCAGCAGGACTTCCATGACGGGAGCTTGCACTAGGAGTCTTGCGATGAACAGCTGTCTGGTCGAGTCTGGATTTGCTCCGAATTGGACTGGCATTTGGGCTATTTGCTGTTTGTGCGCGTGGTCGAACGGCACCCTTTGAAGCGACTGATTTCTTGGCAGTCGTCGTGGTAGGCGCGGGCGTCTTTTCTGGCGTCATGGACGGCGTCACGTTCTTCATGCCTGCTGCTCGTCGGGTTGCATACGGGTCTGCGGTGGCCGGTCTGGTGAGCTCTGGTCGAGGGCGGATCGGCCGTCGAACTGTTCCACCCATGAGCGACCCCGTGCCAGTTGGATTTGAAGCCAAGGCGGATTTGGTGGCGTTGCCAGACAAACCGGACGGGGGCCGCGTAATCGACGATGCCGTCGAGGCATTGGAAGCAGTTCTCGAGCCTAGAGATTTCGCTGATTGAGGTTTCACAGGTGAGTAACTTGCTTGAGCAGAACTAGGGCGATCGGGAACACCTTTCGAGGCAATACCCATTTTGGCCCTCCTCTGCTCAGCAATCTTCTCTTTGAGCGCGCTGCGTGCGGCTCCCCCTCCTGCTCCAACTGACTTTGAAAAGGCGGATACGCTGGCTTGCGACGAGGCGAGCGATGCGTTCGGGTTGTTTGGGTCTTTGTCGAGAGCAGAGCGCTCGCGCTTCTCAAAGCTGTCCATCATCCTAGCTTGTCGTTAGTACAGCTTGATGCACGGCGGACGTTCATGACTCACAGCTCGGCTCGTTGGGGCCACACCAGAGCAAATGTCCAGTAGGTGCTTCGATACGCCTCTCTAACTTTTGGGTTAGCATCAGCAACACCCTTTTTCAGAGCTTTGTCAAGCGTGTCCAAGCTCCCTGCATGCTCAATCGAAGACTTGTGCTTGCGAATCAGCGTCTTGACCCATCCGGCAGAATAGATACGTGGCTGCACATTTTTGTCCTGAGAAGCAAAGGACACGTGCTGGAGCAAGCGTCCGTTGTAGGATACATTGGAAAAAATGGTGTCCACGGTAGCATTGCCATTCTGAGCGGCGATGTTTTTGGTCGCAGCGCACATCTTGATGAAGTTTTGCAGCAGAATCTCGACCCAGGGGTCCATCGAAGGCCCAATCGTCTTGGCAAGTTCTTGGATGAGCTGGCAGCCATTTGTAGACATAGTGGTTCGGAGAGAGTTGGCGACCTTGAGGATTCCATCCAGCACGGACTTTGCTCCGGCGACGAAAGACGCATGAAAGTCGGAAGGCGCATTACCCTTTGTAATACGACGTAGCTTGAGAACACTCTTATCTCGCAGCAACCAGTTTTGCTCGGACTCTCTCCCCTCAAAGTGAGGTGCCATGTCTCGGAAGATGTCATCCAGCTCTCGCTGCGTGTAAATGTGAATGGGGTCCATGGACACGGCCTCGGCAGGCGGGGGCTGTTCGGTGAGAAGGCTGTCGGCGAAGCCAACATCGGGCTGCAGTGTCTGGGCTCGCGGCGCGGGGATGGGGCGCACGGGTGGCGGTGGCATTTCAGCTTCTGGGGATTCGGATTCGCTGAGGCGGTCCGTGATGTAGGTCGCAATCGTCTTTCGGACGTTGTTGCTCACGAGGCGTTTCCTCAGGTCGACCTTGGCATGCTCGGGGGCATTGCTACTCCTCGGTTAGTAATTGAAGTAGAGTGTAGACGAGGGGCACCATCGTACTTGAATAGTTCGACGACTGCCTGTTTGGCAGTCTCGCGCACGCCGGCGTCGGCGTCTTCTAGGTTGAGGACGAGCTGCGGGACAAAGCTGCGGAATGGGAGGCTCTCGGACTTGTTCATCCTCACGAGCCACTGCATCGAGGCTTCCTTGGCGCGTGGATTGATGCCTTTCATGGCCGTCTCGCGCATCAGCGTCTCGACATCGGCGTGCAGCAGGGGCCAAAAGTCGGCGAGAAGCTGCGAGGCAGCATTGCGGTGGCTCTCGCGCCCATCGCCCAATCGGTCGAGCAGGATGGGCAGGAGCTTGGGCGAGTGGGCGACGACGATGGCCGTCTGGTTCTGCAGCACGAGACGCTTGATGAGGTGGCTCAGCGTCGACAGGCCTGTGGACACGAGGGCCGACGACGTCGTGGTGCTGATGGAGACGCGGACGCACTCAAAGATGGGCGCCTGGCAGCTCTCGGGGACGCGATTGTGCTTGATGCCGGACTTGAGGTTGCTGAACAGCTGCAGCTTGGCCTCGACTGCCGTCGACGGCTTCTTGAGGGCGGCGAGGAGGGCGGCGGCTTGCTCGTCCATGGTGGGGGCGCGTGTTATTGGGCTGGGGCGGGGCACATATGGGAGCGTGTTGGGTGCGTGTGTGGGGTGTGTAGTGTGCACTGTGTACTGTGTATGTGTGTTGATGTTGTTTCTCCGCTCCCTGCGACGCCCGGTGGGTCCGTGTTTTGCCAAGCCCTCCCCACTAGATGGCATTGCTTCCGTCCCTGGTGCCCTCAGCAACCACCACCAACTTCCAGGAACCACCCTCGCTCTCCTCGCCCTCCTCGCCCTCCCCTCTCGTCTCTCGCCTCTCTTCCCCCCTCTCCCCCCTCGCCCTCCGCTCTTTTTGCTGCCTCTCCCGTCATTTGTGCCATCAATCCAGACAGTGATCAGGGTGCCCCCGCCTCCCGCCACGTGACCACACCTCCTCTCTGTTTCATCCTCCCCGCTTCCTTTCCTGCTGTTCGTCCGTTGGCGGAGACGCGCACCTGGCCAGCATGGGCAAGAGTAGACTGCCAAAACATCTGCATCCCGTCATTTCGACCATTGGAATCAGCGAGTCCACTTGCCAGAGGGTGATTGCGCATTTGCGTCCATCTGTCTGACCTCCCAAACTTTGATGGACGGTACATGTCTTAAAACAAGCACGCCAACGCCCACCTTGGAAAATCAACCGGTGACGGTGTTGAGCTTCCCGTCGTCGGGCCGTTCTCGGCGCCACCACGCCTTCAGCGCACAGCAAGCGACCTTCCGCGTCGATCTCTGCAGCGCTACTCGCACCTTCCGTTACTCTCCGTGTCGGCTTGAAAGACGCGATGCTTCAACACCTCCCGAGATTGGTGGCTGCAGATTTTTGCAGGCCGGTGGCGACCGAACAGCTGGACACCCCGCTACGTAATGCCAGATTTGGGTTGCATTTGCCATTGCCAGTGACATGTAAAAGAAGCATGCGATTGCCAGCGTGAACCCTGGTTTGGAACAGGAAAGACCCTGGACTCTATGCAGGTCCGTTCCACGTGCGGAGTATTCTAAGTTCAGACACGCAATTTGCCATGCTTCCAGTCAGACTACCCTTGCTGTAACGTGCATACTATTGAGGCTGCTACAACGCTACGCCTTTCTCAATCCACCGGTTGACAGCGGCGCCGCCCCAATAACAGCCACCATTCGAAAGAACCGCTGACATGGCACCTGCCCATGAATCAATCATCGCCCTTTCACGTGAGACCATTCCACAGCGAGCTTCGCCGGTCTTTTGTACTGTCGGCGCGGTATCGGAAGGTGGAGACTCCTAAGAAGCTCTTCAAACACTACTGCGTCAATACCTCGCCGCTGCCCAACTTCATGGGTCATGCATCGCCTCGAGCCACGCTATCCATTCGGGACAATCGACAGGTGGGCCCTCAGGGGTGGAAGAGCCTTATCTACTGCCGTGCAGGCGATCCGGGGTTTGGGCTCGATTTATACCTCGTCAATCGCACCCAGACCCCCTGGATGCAGTCCTTCAATCTATGCAGGAGGCGTTCCCCCATCAGCCCAAACTCCTGATTGAACACACATAACCACACAACCATCACATCTGCAACCTTCGTTCTCGCGAGAGTAGCGGCCACCACCATGGCAAGCACTGCGGATTTCCAGGTTGCTGCTTTGGCAGCTGGCTTCACTCTGGGCTTTGGTTTTCTCACTGTGTGGGAGGCAATCCAGCAGACGAGGCGGAACCGCAACCCGCTTCGGTCTGTCTATATTTACATGGTATGGGGGGAAATTGCAGCGAACCTCGCCATTGGGATCATTGGTGAGCATCATATCCTCATTTCCTCGACCTAGACTTACTCTTACCAAGGCTGGTTGTTTCTCAACGGCATCGTCGGTCCAACTATGCCAGTGCTCTTCTTCATTCTCTTCTGCTGGGTCTTTGAGATCCAATTACTCATGCAGATCGTGGTCAATCGAATAGCACTCATAGCGGAACACCGTCAGACGATTTGGCGAATCAAGTGGGGAACGGTTGCCGTCATAACTACCATTAATCTTGCCGTCTTTCTTATCTGGATCCCCTCCCATCTCTCACCACCCGTCAACCAGACGTATGTCAATATCAACAATGTCTGGGACAAAACTTCAAAGGTCCTTATCATGCTGGTCGATGCCGCCCTGAATTGGCACTTCTTGACCACGGTAAAGAAGAGACTAGTGCAGCAGCATGGACTAGTCAAGTATAAGCCCCTGGTCGGATTCAACGCCAAGCTCATGGTGGTCTCCATCTTGATGGACGTAAGTTTTCAACACAAGACGCCGTTTTCTCACTTACATCCCCTAGGGCATGCTTATCGGCCTCATGTTCCTTCCCAACCAAATCGTGTACATACAATTCCATCCCGTCGCTTACATGGTAAAGTTGAACATCGAGATGTCCATGGCGAACCTTGTCGTTCGCTTGGCCCGTGGCAAGAGCGAAAGCGACATGGATAACTACTACCACTCCTCCACGGGCGCCAATATCACGGATCCTCGCTCCGGACAGCGCAGCACCCATGGCGCAGACGCGTTCCAATCATTCCAAATGAACTCGGTATCGAGAGAGAACAGAACACAACAAACTGGAGAGGTGGAAGAGGGACTAGCTGGAATAAGGTGCCAGACCGATCTAAGAGTCGTGGTTGAGAAAGCGGAACAAGATGGACGGCGAAGTGGAGCTGAAGAAGGCGCATCAAAAGATAATAGTCTGGCGGAGACGTTGGGAGATAAATATGGAGATGAGACGCCCCTACACAAGAGCGGGCCGAGGGCTGTAGCCACACAAATCCTTTAACGTGCACTCTTTGTTTTCAGTTTTCTCTTTTAACGATACCCTTAGCTATATATGAGCATACCGTCACTGCTGTCTCTGTCAAAACTGTCCAAACTATACAGGGTCGGCCCTCAACTCGCCCTACAACCGACATTCCGCGACTCCAGCATCGTGCTCAATTTGCATTTCGCGCGCTAAGCGGATGCTGCTCATACCCCGACCCCTCATACTCGTCTCCTACATTTAAGCTTTCATACCCATCACCTCTCGTTCTACGCCCTGGCCCAACCTCTCCTTCTCGCCCAGCCTCCTCGCCATCGTCAATATTCTCACTCGGAAATGCTACGGACAGACTCGGTGGACTGGCGGTCACACCCAGCCCTCCATTTCCCCTGTAAATCTCATCTCTTAATGTAACGCCAGACTCTCCGCTGTAAATGCTACCCGCTACTGGCTCCGGCGATGCGAAGTCTCGAGCATGGCCATGAGCATGGCTATAGGGTGCGTATGCTGTACTTCTATCTTTAGTCGGGGGCGATAAAAAAGGGCTCATTTGACTCTGGGGTGCATTTCTGGAGGTGGTGGGTAACAGCGCGGATACATCTTCTGAGATTGTTGAGCCAGACCATGAGGGTTTGTGGCGGATATTGGATTGGCTTTTGCGGTGTGTGCGTTGGGAGACGGAGAGCAGAATATTGTCGAGAATGAGGACTGTGTCGCGATCAGATACATGTTTCTGGAGGGGATCAGGGGTCACTCACCAACTGTAAAGCCAATGACTACGATGGCGATGATCCATTCCGACGCCTGAAACTTGAATCCGCTTGTCGTACGATTAACGAGGACAGCAGCGACACCGACCAGGATGAGGGCAAATCCAATGGCTGTTCGGATGATCATCTCCCCAAACTCATACTTCGTTTTGTGGAGTTTGTTGAACCAGTACATGATGGCGAGGATCAGTAGCCTAGAACCCGAGCCCAGTCAGCACAAACTCCTAAAAAAAAGAATTGCGAGGTCCCAGTGCCGGAGCTCAAGATCTCTCATTGGCTCACTTGGGAGACCCTGCGCCTCGGAGCCCTGGTAGCCCTAGTAAACATACTTACATTGCTCCCGCCCCAATATAAAATTGCATGACCGTAACATTGAAGACATCATACACCGCCTGCAGGTGTGCCTCAGCCGATTCATTGGTGTACGCGACAGCGTTGATCTTCGCAAGTGTGTCGGCATGCGACTCGAAAGCAAAGAGCTGCGCGTTGTTGAACATCTTATTGACGACATTTCCGGTCCGGTTGTTCCAAGTCGCGGTCTGAAACCCGTACAGATTTGTGTAATTGGCTATTGTGGTAAGATTTCCATCCCAAAGGTATGTTGAATTCCATCCCTTTGATTTGAACCTGGCATCGATGTCCCACATGGTTTTGTTCAGATAGTTGATGAAGTCAGCGTCGTTCGAAAATCCATAAGCCGGGTTGGCCATGTCCGTAGGCTTGCGCGTCCACATCCACTTCAGTGCTTGTACGGCGCTGTTCCAGACGATTATAGAGGTACTGCCTTCGACACAAAAGAGTATTGCGGCGTGCAGCGGGTAATGCAACGACACCCAGACTTGCTGCCTGATCGTGCCGAATCTATCGTGTGAGAGCTGATCAAAATATCTGGCTCCTTGTGAGTGTGAATACTACGAAGATAGCAGCGGTCGAAGCTCACAGCATCCAGATAAGATACTATGCCAAGTTAGCAACAGTCTATGAGGTCCGCTTTGGAACAGGCTAGAGAAACGTACCAGAAGAAGGCAAGCGGCAATGACGGTTCCGACTTCGCGCCCATTATTGTGTGACTGCCCTTTGGCTATGCAAGCGACGCTCTTGACCATGCCAATAATTCCCTCTCCAATGATAATAAGGGTGAGAAGTTGCATGCGTTCCTAGAACAAGCACACTTGATCAGTATGCTGGTGACAGATGAAGTCATTTCTCCAACATGCCTGACTGGCAGCTGGAGAAGAGGATGCTTACAACAAGGTGCGTGTACTTGAAACTGACAATACGCCAGTAGATGGCGATGCCAATGATAAGCAGTCCTTCGACGATGGCAAAAATGAACCTAATCCCAGGTCAATGGCCAAATTCAGTCTACGCAAGAGGTCTTCGCTTACCAAGTGACCTGCTCTTTCGTCCCAATAGCGCCACTCGCAAACACAAATCTCGTGGTCAGGAATGCCACCCCGCTACATACGTACACAAGCGCACTTAGTCCTACAGGCACTAACGTCTGCCTGAAATGTCTTCCTTGGATCAAGACCACAATGTACCTAAAGGCAGGCCGAAAAGTTAGCGTCGTTCATAAAAGTGAGGGCAGTGGCTGTAAATGCTTAATTTCCCAAGAAGTTCAAACTACGAAACGCCACTCAAGTGGAGTCTCATTAGTCAGTCACTCTGAGGGGAAGCATTCACCTTGCAACCTGGCTTTACGTACTGCAAGGCGATGGTAAAACGCGATATAGCCAGCACGAGAGCAAAGGCCTTGAAAGAGCGCCTGTCATCCGAGGCGTCATATTTGTCGAATATAGGCCCAGCGAAAACCCAGCCCGTCATGACGCCGAACTGCACAGCTTTGCAGAGGCGGTTCCAGAGACAATCGACACTGAAGCGGACATCGAAGAGGGTTACACTGAGCCATGTGAACCACAGTAGGGTGAATAGTTTAAGGTAGTTGATGAGTGCTATTTCGTCAGTCCTCGTCAGACTTTCAAGCCAGGGATGGGATGAATGCTCACACACGGCATCCGTATGTTGATGCATGGCTGTAAAGTACGCCAAGTTTGCGACGAAGAATAGGTCGTAGAAGAGCTCGATGGTGCTGGCCTCATGATGGCGCTTATAGATTATGGGATTGCCACTGCTAGTCTTCGATATCGCGAGCGTACCGGAACTGCTGTGGGTGTCTAGTTTCTCCAAATCCACAGAGCCGTCGGAGGACAAGACTTCGAGAACGTCTTTGTTCACCGGGGTCGCCAGGAGAGGGAGATGCCTGCGCTGGTGAGATTCGGTTTGGTTGGAGCCATCTTTCGACTGCTTCCGCCGAGTGCTGAAGTAGCGAGCAAGATCCATTATGGTGAACAAATCTCACTGACAGGAGTGAGTAGTTGGAGTGAAGACGAAAGGTGCACGGCTAAGAGAAGGAATATCACAGCTGCATTCCGTACTTCTCGATATCAACTAGACCAGACTGTGTGCATGCTGCTGTCTCTAACGCACGAGCGATGTATGCCAAGCAGATCGTACCCAAGCTTTGATCAAGCTTCACATCGACATCGGGACTCAAGTCAGCATAGCCCGACTGCAAAGATATGGACATTGCCGTCGCCAACAAATTTGGCGCCTTGGCCAAACCTTAAAGCACTAGATTGTCTTCAAACTTAGAGCAATACATGTACGATCGCCAGACTAGGAGAAGGCAAAGACGCTCTCAGAGTATGACTGGAGTAAGAACAGGCAATTTTTAGATTATTAGGCGCCAACTGCGCGGCGAACATCTGTCGACGCACACTTTAGGCGAGCAGGGTGTTGGAGATTGTCCAGAGATGGCGGTGGGGTTTCACAACAACAAACCTTCGCAGCGAAAGTAGCTGACAAGAATATCAGGCGACCGACGACCGATAAACACGCAAGGTTTAACATAGAGCTGTTACAGGGCATCTATCGTCATCCCGTTGGTTGTGGAGGCTGGTAGTGGTGGAACATGTGCGCTGGCGAGGCTTAAGTTAAGGCGACCAGTGTTGCTTTTGGTAAGCATGATCGACCAAGACCGCGTATGTAGGTTGTGCATTTGTGAGACGAATCATCAAGGACTTGACCTCGCCAAGCTAGACAAGCACAACTCTTGCGCATGTAAGCCTTTTCCTGTCTGGTACGCCTTGCAGGTGACGGTCCGAATGGAAGATTGGGGGCGAAGTAGGCAGCAGTGAGGAGGCACAGACTGCACCCTGTGCCGCACAGTTCATGCCTTGTCAGAGACAAGGCATACGCGGCCAGCATCAAAGCCAGCGATAAGTTGCGCATCAAACATGGTCAGCCTCCATGTGCGGCCAGGCTACCGGGCTCGCCCGTCCATCATCGTGTGGATCCTCGAGGATCTTCCTCACCTTCGCTCGGACTCTACCCTGGTTCCCACGGCCCTCGAAGCTCAATGTCCAATCCAGCGTTATGACAGGGTTTCTCGTCGCCGCGCTGTTGCCGTCGGTGATCCAGCTGTATGGCTCCTTCAAGACGACATTGGCCTTGACGGTGAATGAGCCCCAGCCCCAGCGGTGGACTTCGAAGGGCGGTGCGCGGAGGGTCAGTTGCGGAGGGCGGAAGGAGTCATGCTGCAGAGTCATGTCAGGGAGCGACTTGGACCGTTGGCCACATGCGACGTACCAGGCTTACTCTGACTTCTTCAATGAGGTCGGGCCTGCTGCATCTCAAGAACCACGTCCAGTCGTGCGTGTTTCTGTTTTCGGCCGCTCTGTCTATCCGATGCTTGTTCCCAATGAGGATGACCATGCCCTCGGTGCCATGGCCACTTCCTGCCACGGCCGCTCTCAGGGCCAGTTCCTCGACACGCCTCTCCTCGTACGTGAGCGGATATCTCTGCGCCAGAGCCGTCTTCAGTGTAGTGTCGGGCGACGCCGTGGTCAGCGTCCGGCACATGGGGCAGTTGGCCTCGGCGTGGATGGCAGCGACGTAGTCTGGGCTGAAGTCGGAGAGGTTGAGATCGAGTCTGGACGGGATGATATTGGACAAGGCCGTCGTGTCGGCCCATTGCGCCATGCACGACGCGCAGAGGATGTGATTGCATCTCGTCCTGACCGGGTCGAACAGCAGCAGGTGGCAGATGGGGCAGACGTCGTCGTGCGCGATGGCCTCGGCTGGTGTCTCGGCCATGACAACGTAGTTAGAGAGAGAGAGGAGAGAGGAGGGAAGAGGATACCCTGGTGTCCTCCTTTTACATGGTGAGCGACGAGGAGGAGAGGGACGAGCACCGTTATGACGTTGTTTTCCGACGCCGAGTTGGGCACGTGATGGCGCGTCGCTGCGCCCGCACAGTCTCGTCAGAAAAAGTACAGCTGGAGATTTCTTCCTTGGTAAATACATATTCTTCTACAGCGACTTCCCATGCCGTGCAGCCACCACAGAACCAATCCCAATGTCTGCTAGGCATTCAAATCTGGCATCTGTATGTCATCCTCCATAAGGCCCAGGATATACCTACTCCCCGAGTACCAATCCTGCACCGTGTTCTGATTGCCCCCCAGGCCGGCCAAATCAACGCCCTGGTACCCCTCTGGACTCTGTGGCATGGAAAAGGTGGCCATTGGCCATGCCGAATTTGGCACAAGGCCTAGTGCGCTTAGGTATGGATCAAACTGTGTCGGGGCACTCATGTTTGCTGTTCCGGGAGCCGCACTCGCCGTCGTGTAGCCGGAGCTCTGGCTGCCAAGAGCAGTGTGAGGGCGAGCATGTGCTACTTCTACTTCTTTGGATCTGGCTTCGATGTAGAGCTTCGCGACTCGGAGGAAGAGGTGGCACATTCTGTAGAGCTTGTCGGCTCCTTCAGACATGGTGCGACAAGACTCGAGCGAGACAACGAAATCAGCAAGTTGCGCGAGATCGAAGTGGTTGGACGTTTGGACCGCGTTGCAGAAAAGTACTATGAATGGCGTAAAGGGTGCTTGCAGTATTGACCTAGAGAGCCGAATCAGACTACGGTAAACGGGCATTTCGCGACATTGGTCCCTCGCAGTGCTGATGCGACTGTAAAAGGGTGGCGGCGCTGTAAGGAAAGGGCTAGAGTCCAAGGCACTTACCAATGGAGGTAACCGGACCAGAGATCCTCGTTGCCCTTGGTATTGAATCTCTTGTTTGCTCGTTGGTGGGCTGCTAATGCGGCCCGAGCAGACTCGAGACAGTCATTGTTAAACGCATGTGCATATTCGACGCACTCGGTGCTGTGTGATAAACCATCCAGAATGACGGCCCTCTGGATGAGCGTAGCGGTACTGTAATGTGTGACTGTATCGGAATGGTGGAAGAGATCCCCGAGGTCTTGTATCGACCCTGTATTATGGTTGAGCCATGGGGCAAGCTGTGGGGGGTGGTGTATAGCTACCTTCTACCGTATCATCCGTCTCCGCAGCTCGCTGTAGAAACATTTTTGGCCGAGTTTCACTCACTTGAGTCATAGACTCGGTTGATGGGTCGCTGCTGGGAACCATATCTCGGAGGGAAGACCCATAGAAGGCAAGATCTAGCACACTCGCGTCCCCACGTTCTGCCCAAGCTTGTTCTAGCTCGCTGACGAGCTGTGAGGCAATCCGAGCACGCTCGGCGGCAGGCTGGTGGAAAGCCGCAGGGCTGAACAGCTTCTCGTACGTTCGGCCCTGAATCTGCGCAATCTTGATCCAGTACAGGTGCATTTGAATGCCTGAATTGGAGAAGCAATTTTCAGTATTGCTGTTCGTGGGAAAGGGCAACGATATATCCCAATCCTGTATCGACGCTGCCCGACCCAATCGAAGAGAGAGTGTTTTGTCAGTGGTGTAGATGAACCAGAAAACATGAATCTTGGCAGCTCTTTCTTCGTCACTATCATCCTTCATGGTAGATATGCGATGGTAACCCAATATCTGACAAAGATTTGCAGCGGTCGAGTTCATAGTCCAGCAGAGGGAAGGCTTCGCCAGCTCAATCGCATAAGCAGCCTGCAAGGCGTGAGTTATGGAGGAGAAGAGCGGGTCATACTCACAGCCAAGCTCAGCGCCAGAACGTTTTCGTAGGTAGCTGGAATGTATAAATCAAGCTGGCTCATGGCGATTTCTAGCTGAGTACGGCATTGCAGGCGATATTGTCGATAGGATTCTATGCGGCGTCCGACCAAGGGGAAGGTTGCAAATTCGTCGAAGAGATTGCTTAGGACTCCGTAGACGAGGACTCTTCGACCGGGGGGACAGTCCTCTGGCGAATCCCAGGCCTTCTTGCAGATGTCGTTTAGACTATACAGCTTGAGATACGGGAAAACGACGGTGAAGCACATTGTGGGATGAGCTGGCTGGTCAGGAAAAACGACTGGCCGGCCAATGGGAGTAACATACTTGCCGCTTTCTCGAAGACATCTTCAACCGCTGCCCAGGGTGGTCGATCGACTTTGGAAGCGTTGACGTCAGCTAGGGCGCTGGTGAACAGGGGCGGGGGCTCGTCTTTTGCTGTCTGGCTCTGGTGGCTGACCATGGCCTGGAGTGAGTGCAGGGCAGCCTTGATTTCGGCATTCTGTTCAATTGAAGGCGTGCTCTTGACGGTATGCTCAAGCAACTCTCGCGCAAACTCGGACTGGGTGTTGAGGGTCGTCTCTCCTTCGAACGGGGCCGGGGTGCTGCTCTTGACATCTGCGCTGGAGTTTGGGCTTCGTGCGACTCTGCTCGACCTGGAGTTGCCGTGGCTCCCTGACTCGGTGTCTCTGGTGATGTCGAGATCGCCCAGCCTGAGGGCGAGTTTCTCGAGGACGGATTCGATGCCGGCAAGACGGTCCTCTATGCGATCGATCTTCTTCTCGCTGGGAGGCGTGTCGGATCAGCGCGAGGGCGGGCGGGGTGGGCGGGCATGGCACGGGACATACTATTCCTCTGAGATGTGCACTCTCTGCTTCTGGGCCTTGTGCGTGGGGACCGTGGTTTGGCAGGCTGCGCAGTGAATTACCGTCAGCGAGATTGCGCGCCAAGGGCACTCATGGACGCACTCAGCTTGCTAGCCTTGCAATTGGAGCATGGGCTTGCTCGGTCGCAGCGTATTTTTCTCGACCTGCAGGAGTCGCACTGCGGCAGAAAGTCAGCCTCGTGAAGCAGCGCGCGGCGTGTAGCTCAAGCCTCACCGCTCGCTGCAACCGCGACGACGCATCGTCGATATCGTCGCCCAGGTCCATGCTACCGCTACGCCTCTGTCAGTCTGGCTGGCCGGGTCCGCGAGGAGTTGCACAAAGAGAGCGTGTGCGGAGTGCTGGAGTCCTCGGGCTCCGTCGCCAAGCGGCCCAAAAGTCCATTACGTCGACACTATCCCGTGGTGCGACTCGCTCGCCCTCGTCGACGCACATGGTGGCGCGCGGTCCCGTGCCTTCGTGCCTCACCCATCCACCCCCATCTGCCCCTCGGCGCGCGCGGGTTGCGCCCTTTACTGACGTGACCATGTGACCTGCAGTGGCTGACATGGCCATGGCCCTTTATCGCTGCCCACCGACCGACTTTTGCGACCAAAGTGCCATCCGACATGGACTCCCAACAAGAAAAGCATATTGCACCTCAGAGTGACGAGCGTGGGTCGAAAGAAGCCCAGGGAGGCATGGGTCCTTACCTGGTGAGCCTAAATTGCCCCCTTCGCATCATGTTCTCATCCCCCGCCAGCGCATCTTCACCTACGCCGACCGTTTGGGCTGGACGTTGAATGCCATATCCTTCCTTGCTGCCATCGCCGCCGGCACCCTCCTGCCGCTGATGGACCTGGTCTTTGGCAAGTTTGTCACAACCTTTACCGCGTATGCAGTTGGCACCATCTCGCCAGCCGACTACCGCTCCGAGGTGAATAAGTTCACCCTCTACTTCCTCTATCTCTTCGTGGCCAAGTTCGCCTTGGTGTACATTCACAGCACCCTCGTCACCATCTCCGCCATTCGAACCACAAAGGCTCTGCGCATCGACTTTCTGGCACATATGATTCGACAGAATATCGCCTTTTTCGATAGCAGCGACGTCGGATCCGTCACATCCCAGGCCACGACCAACGGCAATAATGTCAACACTGGCATTTCGGAAAAACTCTCTCTAACTGTCCAGGGCATCTCCACCTTTGTCACTGCCTTTGTCGTTGCATTTGCCGTGCAATGGAAGCTTGCCCTCATCACCATTAGCATCGTACCTACTATCATTGTTGTAGTTGCAATATGCATAGGCATCGACACTAAGCAGGAGTCTGCAATCCTTGCTATACAGGGCAAAGCCGGACTGCTGGCCGAGGAAGTATTCGCAACCATGCGTACAGTGCATTCCTTCTGGCTCGGCCCGCTCCTTTCTCGTCGATATGACCACCATCTCGAAGAGGCTATGGGAGTTGGAATGAAGAAGTCACCCAACTACGCCGTCCTGTTTTCGACCGAGTTCTTCTGTGTCTATGCCGGCTATGGTCTTGCATTCTGGCAGGGCATCAGAATGTATACATCTGGAGAGATCACACAGTCGGGTCAGGTATTCACCGTGATTCTGGCTGTCATCGTCGCTGCCACCGCCATGACGTCCATAGCGCCTCAGATTCTGGCTGTGACCAAGGCCTCGTCTGCAGCAGAGGAACTCTTTCGAACTATCGACCGAGTGTCTGAGATTGACCCGCTTTCTACCGAGGGTCGCTCACCGAAAGAATGTACAGGGCGTATCGATATCCAGAACGTCCATTTCGCATACCCCGCACGATCAGAGGTCCCCGTCCTCAGAGGCCTTACGCTCACGGTACCTGCTAACAAAACAACTGCCCTAGTTGGCGCAAGCGGCTCTGGCAAGAGCACCATCGTTGGGTTACTGGAAAGGTGGTACGACCAAGACAGTGGAACCCTTCTGTTTGATGGTGTCGATATACGCGAGCTAAATTTAAGGTGGCTGCGCACAAACATTCGACTCGTGCAACAGGAACCGGTCCTTTTCAGCGGATCTGTGTACGAAAATGTGGCATTTGGGCTATACGGAACCGACAAAGCCACCCTACCGCCAGCTGAGCACCGCATCCTAGTAGAGCAGGCCTGCAAGGCTGCATATGCAGATGAATTTATCGAGCGTCTGCCTAAGGTCAGTCCGTGACAACGTAGAGCATGCAAAGCTGCATCTGATGATGATTCGTACTTCTAGGGCTATGATACGCAAGTCGGTGAACGCGCCATGATGCTCAGTGGCGGTCAGAAACAGCGTTTGGCCATTGCTCGTTGTATTGTTTCCAGTCCGCAGGTCCTCCTGTTTGACGAAGCCACGAGCGCCTTGGATCCGCGGGCTGAGAAGGTTGTACAGCAAGCCCTTGACAGCGTTTCAAAGAATCGCACTACTATTGTCGTTGCTCACAAGTTATCTACCGTACGAAACGCGGACAACATCGTCGTGATCTCCGATGGTGCAGTCGTAGAGCAGGGCACGCACAGCCAGCTCTTAGATGCAGGTGGAGCATATGCGCGACTCGTAAGAGCACAAGACCTCGGCCAGGCAGAAGAAGGTGATCATGGCGAAGATGATGAATTTGAGAAGCCACTACTCACCCGTACAAACACACGACCTACACCGTCGTTTTTCGGAGATACCCAGGAGGGACATGTAAAAGACGATGTGAGATACAACCTGGTGAGGTGTATATGGATCATTCTACGAGAGCAAGGAAATCTATGGCCATGGCTTCTGGCACTGTCCGTTGCTGCGATCGCAGGAGGTACGTTGGGTTGATGCACTGCGCGTGCGGTCTTGGAAACTTCACTGACTACGTCGAGGCCTTACAAATCCGGCGCAGGCAATTCTTTTTGCCAGAATCGTCCGGGCATTTGAGCTCCCGCCAGACATGGCTCGATCACAAGGCAACTTCTACTCGTTGATGTTCTTCGTAGTGGCACTTGGGAATCTACTAGTCTTCGCAGTCATTGGTTTCGTCAGTAACATCGTCGCACAAGTAAGCCATATCGCATGCACAACATGTCAGGTCTGACACAACTCCAGCACGTGTCGCGAAGGTACCGGCTTGAGATCTTTAATCTGATTCTCAAACAAGACATGAGTTTTTTCGATAAGGCAGAGCATGCTAGCGGCTCCCTCGCTTCCAATCTATCGTCCTACCCTAACAATCTTCTCGAGCTCCTTGGGTTCAATCTGATGCTTATCATGATCAACATTGTCAACGTTGTCTCGAGTTCCATCCTGGCCCTCATTGTCGGATGGAAGCTCGGCCTCGTCGTCGTCTTTGGAGCCCTGCCCCCTGTCATATTTTCTGGCTACCTTCGAATCCGTCTGGAGTTCAAGTTAGAAGAGGACACTGGCAAACGATTTTCTAGCAGCGCCGCTCTTGCAGCGGAGGCTGTGTCATCCATACGTACAGTCTCCTCGCTAGCGTTGGAGAACCACATCCTGGATCGATACCACGAGCGTCTGCGAGGCGTTGCCCGGCGGTCAATTAAAGCACTGGTATGGACAATGTTCTGGTATGCATTGTCCCAATCAATATCGTTTCTTGCGATGGCACTAGGCTTTTGGTGAGTGTCTTGGCACCATGGGTCACAGCCGACATCGACTGATTTGGTCAGGTATGGAGGTCGTCTCATCTCCTTCGGTGTAAGTCGAGGCCTTTCTAAAATGAAACCTGCTGCTGAACTCTCATGTATCAACGAGAACCTTCGGTACTGTTTCATGAGAGCTGAGTCAAACAGACGGCAATGTCTTTGAACCCTTATCTTGTGATATTTAGCTGATCTTGTGGCTTCACTTTAGGAATACTCGACTACCCAATTCTTCACGGTTTTCATCGCCGTCATATTCTCTGGGGAAGCCGCTGCATCGTTTTTCTCGTACACAACAAGCATGACAAAAGCCTCTACTGCAGCCAATTACATATTCTGGCTCCGACGACAGAAACCTGCTATTCGCGAAGAATACTTACCAACTCCACCACAAGATGACGACACCGATGACAAGCAACCGGCTCAAATCGAGTGCAACCAGCTTACGTTTGCGTACGAGACTCGTCCCGACGCCAAAGTTCTTGACGACATCACCGTCGGCGTCACACCTGGCGAATACGTCGCGTTTGTGGGTGCGTCTGGTTGCGGGAAGTCAACTATGATCGCACTTTTGGAGCGGTTCTACGACCCCATGACTGGCTCCATTGCTTGCGACGGGCGTGCTTTGACTGAGCTGTGTCCACGCAAATACAGAAGTCACATTGCACTGGTACAACAAGAACCGGTGTTATATCAGGGATCTATACGGGACAATATCGGAATGGGAGCAACCTCAGACGTAACGAACGAAGAGATTGAGGATGCAGCAAGGCAGGCGAACATGTATGAGTTCATCAGCTCACTGCCGGAAGGCTTTGATACTTTATGCGGGAGCAGGGGTACGCAGTTGTCGGGGGGTCAAAAGCAGCGCGTCGCTATCGCTCGAGCATTGATCCGCAAGCCTCGGCTACTGCTTCTCGATGAAGCCACATCCGCTCTTGACACGGAGTCTGAACGGATCGTGCAGACAGCGCTGGAGAAGGCAAAGTCTGGGCGTACAACCATTGCCGTCGCGCATCGATTGAGCACCATCAAAGACGCCGACCTGATCGTCGTCTTCGCAAGGGGAAGAATAGTTGAAAGGGGAACACACATGCAGCTTCTAGCAAGGAGAGGGACGTACTATGAGATGTGCTTGGGGCAGAGCTTAGATCGTAACATTCCCAGTTAGCTTGTAAAGAGACCTTGCCAGTGTATATACTACATAGACACGATAAAAGCGTGGTCAGACCCCGCGAGATACAAAGGGTAACAGACCCCCAATTGCACGTTAGGCGTCGTGGAAGTCGGGCACACGACACTGCGAGAGCAGGACGCCAAGGGCTATTCCTTTTCAAATGTTTTCTTGGTGTGCGGATTTCCGAAACAGAACAAGGGTGCGACCAGGCACGTGATCCTCTAGCACTGTTAAGCGCCCGGCCAGCCGCGGTTTCGTCCCACCTACCCACCCGCAACAACCAGTCCACCACTCGTTGAGATAGATGAAGGACATGTCTGCCAGAGCCACGCGCCCTCCACGGCCCGAATGAACACCTTCCACCCAGTCTGATCGCGAAAACATGGGTGAAGCCGTTGGAGCGGACAGCCTCAGCGCATGCGTCAGCCCTCCACTCCCTCCGGCGCCCGCTGTCCGCCCAGGCTTTGCCAATGCGCGAAAAGGCTTATGCGCTCCTATCGTGCTCATGCAATGACGGCATCCGTGGTGCATCTGAGGCAGGTCGTCCTCCGCCAGTCGTGTCCATCAAACGCCAAGCGTCTCGGACGCGCCCACCCGCCACTCACCTCGTCCTTCCCCAACGTCCTCTGTCTTGGCTGCTGTTCAGCCTCATCTCCCTCCGTGCAGATCTCGGCTCGAAGGCGTTACCTTTGTTTGACGGTCAAGCTTCAGGAAGACGGCCGTACCGATGAACGTCCCCTGGGGTGCCCCGCCTGGCTGGACATCAGACACCGGGTGAAGGAGTAGACGAGCCCCCAGCGGCAAAGAGGCAGCCGCTGCATGCGCTTCTAAAGTGTTGGCCGTCCCATCTTCAGAGACCTTTTCCTCTTCTCACCTTTTGCTTGGGAGCCTTGGATCTTTGTTTGACTGGTCCTCGTCCCATTCAGTTTCTTTTCTATTCACCCAACCTCCGTTGAACGGATTTCTTCGCTTCGTCCAGTGTATTCAAATATCATTATTCCCTATCTAATGAGCGCTTCCGAGTACGCTTGACAAGTCTATGAAGATGGGGCTGTACCAACGTCGCCGTCCGACGCCAATCCAAATTGTGCCCAGACAGGAACCTACACTCACTGGAGAGCCTGAGAGTCCCGATTCTCCAGACGCTTCGCCGTCTCCAAGTGGTGTCCCGGATACCCCAGGTTCTCCAGATTCGCCAAGGGAATCCCAGACCACCATATCCAGCTCGGCGTCATCTCTCGAGGCAGCATCGTCAACAGCGCCACCTGAGATAACTTCTACCGCCACAACATCCTCAGACTCTACGGAGGCCCCTGCGGCCCCCTCAGAAACTTCAACCCCCCCCTCCAAGTCTTCCTCATCTTCAGGCAATGTCAATGGCCCCACATCTACCAGTCAACAGTCGAGCAACCCAGTTCAGCGTCCCACTCAATCAACTGGTGGGACGACAGCAACTGAGAGAGCTACAAGTATCGCAACAGTGCCCAGCTCGGACTTTTCAAGCCAAAATGCAGCACCGGTACTACCGTCATCGACATCTTCAGCATCGGCTCCCGCAGAGTCGGAATTCAGAGGAGGGAGTGGTACTAACCTAGGCCAAGAAGAACCGCAGACAACGGCCAAACCTACAACATCGGGAGGGATAAGCATTGGTGCCAAAGCAGCTCTGATCACGATGGGCGTTCTTGGTACGTCTTCACCTCGACCACATGGTTATCCACACTAAACTTCAACAGGCGCAATAGCCCTCCTTGTCGGCGTTGTCATCTTCATGAAGCGCCGCCGCCGCCGCCAGAGAGCCTCCCTTCGCCACGCCGAAGATGCCTTCGACCCTTCCAACACGGGCTCCCTCAACCACCCGGAAACCGTGCACACTGCCGCACACATGACCAAATCTACAACCTATTCTCTCTTTGGCGCAGACCCGACCCACCGCCCTGAAACTGTTTCTACGAACGACTCCCCGCCCCAATCCCGCATCAGCCCTCCCGAACCGACACCGAATCCTTTTGCCGACCCGCCCCTAAACAAGGCTTACGATGTCCTGCGCGGACGGCCAAGATCAACGACTCTGACGGACAGGGGATCATGGACGCAAAATCCCTTCCACGATCCAGCCAGCGATCGCTTCGACCCATTTGGCGAGCTGCAAGAGAAAGCTCGCCGGGAGCGCGTGCGATACATGGATGAATTGCGGCGCGAGGAGGATCAACTCCGCACGGAGCAACAATACCAGGAGAAAGAGAGGATGGGACTGGGCATTCCAGATGTGGCGAGGAAGGGCGGTGGGGTCACTGTAGACAGGAGCGGCAGTAATGGATTCCCGCGATGAAGCACGTGCAGATGGTTGGGTGCGGAGAAATCTCGGCACTGGAAGTCAGATCCGTCTGTCATGGGATGTTTGGCGCAAACGGGCCCTCGGAGATCTTGATACCAAAATCGATTTAAACAGCAGGACACAGTCTTTGAATGGAAAGGGGATGTGGGTACTAGTTCCGCGACCCGCAACTTAGTAATCGATATTCTAGGCGCCTGCTCTTTGGAGAAAATGTAGCACGAGAGTGACGTGGGATTGAATAATAGACACAACATGCAGCCGAAGAGGAGAGACGTATCTGCATTAAGCGTAGTCCGGGAGGGGGGATGGGTCCAGTGCTGCCGTGTCCAGAGATTCGCATGCATCTCAAAGCTGATATACCGCATTCCGACGCCTCAAGACGGGATGCACAGGGCGGGCACCAAGTTCCACCACGTCGGGCCTAGACGGTTCTGTATGCACGCCACGGCGGGGCGGCACAAGATCCATTTTCGCCCTGCCGATGCCATGTCCTTATAAGCCAGCAGCTGCAGGGAATGCTTCTTCGAAATGAATAGGCGCGGCGACAGGACTTGCTTGGTGTACTGCTGTGTGAGCAGCAACGCTTAAACCTCCCAAATAAAGGAGCGTGCTCGGACTAAGAGATGCTTGATTACATGTGAATGGCTCCCGCTAATCTCAGTCTTTGTGTGCGCCACCCACCAGCGTCTCGAAGCTGATGGACCCTGCGTGCCTGCATAAGCGCAAGCCGACGCCCTGCCGTGTATCGAACGGAGGCCGGGACGTGCCGATGGTCGCATCGAGCTCAGAATTGTTCGCCAGTCACGCTTGACGAGACTCTCCCATGCGGTCACGTCTCCGGCGTTGAGTTGTATCTAGGTTACGCCTGCGTCGAATCCCGACGTCTCTCTGAAGCAGCGCATTTGCTACCCTTGTAGCCCTCTGGCATCGAGTACGAGTAATGCAGAGGATGCAGGACGGCGTCGTGTCCGCGACCTTGTGTACTTGGTGGCACTGGTCTGTGTCTCCTGCAGGCGCGGCTTCACCGCACCGCACGACTATCCTCTCCTTGGTCTCTGGGCTTGCGGGGATTGGGCCATTTCTGATCGCCAGGCCGATGGCGTCCGATCATCTCCATCTGTGTCCGTCCGAATGCAGCATCACTGCTTCGAGCTTCGTGGACTTGTGACAGCCTTCCAGGCGCTTTAACCTCCAGATGCCCATCTGCTCTCAGACTCACTCATATCTCGTCAACAGGTTAGAGTGCAGGTCTGCATCGCGCGACTGGTCGTATATGATATCGATTCGAACTCCTTCACCACATGGATAGCGCTCATGGGAGACCATCGTTGACTTGAGTCCAAGGACAAGGCACACACCCGTATGCTCGTCGTCATCCCAGCCAATCTGTCATGCTTAGCCCCCAGTCATGAGGGTTCCTGCCGTTACCAGCTTCGAGGTCGACGAAGAGACTAAGAAGCTCTTTGGCTCCCCCTTCGATGAAAGCACTTTACCGCCCCCGAGCGTGAGCTATCTTCCTACCTCATCATCAATTGCACCGCCTGTATTCCACAACCACATGGACGACTGCTCTGGCTTTCCTATGGCCTCCGCTTTTCAACCCAGCCCTCTTTCCGACCATACGGCCCATTCCATGTACTCGACCATGTCGGATACCCAATACCACTACCACAGCCCGGCCACCCATTCTCATTCTAGTCTTTTTACGGACAGTGATCACCAATCGGCAGTTTCGCCAGCATCGTCACTCATCTCGGGCGCTTCATACGGGGGAATAGTGCCCAGCCGAAAACACTCGTACGCCGACGACACCGATGACTCGAGTGTTATCGAGCAAGGACCAAATCGAAAACGAAAGTGTGAGGCGATCGATTCCAACGCGACGCGCGAAGAATACCGGGAGAAGAACCGACGTGCCGCAAGCAGATGCCGCAGTAAACAGAAGAGGGAGCAGGAGCGGCTGGTGGAGACGGCCAGGGATGTCGAGCGGCGGAATAAGATGCTGAAGTCAGAGGTGGCCATGCTGCAGGGGGATATGGGTAGCTTGATGCAGATGGCCGGCACACACAATCGATGCGCGGGTCGCCGACTGAGCACATACATGCAGAGAGAGGCAGACAGCCTCACCAGAGAGGCGCCACCCCAAAGATGTTGAATGTTTGGAGGGCTTTTCCGGATACATGTTAGGTGGTATAGGAGCGGTCTGCAATGCGCCATTCCTGCCTCTGCAGATACGTGTACATTGCGCCTTTGTCCCTTGATTTCCTCTTATCCGGAATCATCTCCTCGATCAATGGTAGGGCAATCGGAACCAGGTAATAGCCGCAGTGGCTTCGAGGTAGTCGGAGCTTGACGCTCCTTGCTCGACCGTCTCAAAGTCGCTAAATTCATCAATCATCTCATCAGCTGGTTGCTTCGATAGCATCGTCTTGCTACTATCTCAAATTCAACTGACCTTGCTCGCGCCCAAGCTCGAATCTCTCCTCGTCTTCCCTGGGACGGTGCTCGTTTCGTCGCCTAGGCATCAGCATTCAATCAAGCGAGCTGCAGCATATATTGCAGAACGGTCCAGCTACACATCACTCAGCAAATTTCACTTATTGACGGGAAGTGGCACTCGCCATGGTTTGGGTTGACCGTCCTCAAAAATAGTCCAGTCGCCGGGCAAGGCACCGTGTCAGTTGTACTTCGCCTTGGATGTTCCACTCTGAGATTAGCTTACATGGCAGATAACATGGCAGATACTGCAGCGACTGGCAAAATCTCCCATGTATTATAGCGATCGATACCTCCAACCCATGGAAATGAGCTGCTGACGGCTGAAGCCGGCGCTAAACACACAGCCCGACACGCGCTCACGTTCATGGTCGAACTTTGTTGGGAAACGAGGCCACTGCTGTCTATCGAAAGTGAATTAGTGATCAACAGCACTGCTCGTTTTACGCGAACTAAGAGTGTGCGGCAGCCAGAACACATTTTTAGGAGCGCGTCATCTTCCGAGCTCGCTCATTTCATGAAGAGATATGGTTGAGCTGTGTTGAACGACTGCGGCCTTCGATAGGGTGTTGAGAGAGGGCCAACAACTCCCGAAGTTGCACGCTAAATACCAGATTCTCTGAGCCCGAACGGGGTTGGAAACAAAGGCGAGCTCTTGCATAAACGGCTCGGGAGAACATATCACCTACTTCCTGTCAGCCAGCGGTTTTTACACGACCAGCCGCTTCGCCTTCCATAGCTTTCAGCTCCCCGTCATCAAGTTTTTGGAGTCAAATACAATACGAGGTAGAGTCAGCTTACTTGCATCCATAACGACAGTCCGCAATCTGGTGAAGACGGCATTTTCCTACTTGCGCATTAGTAACGATTCTGTATTGCTTCATTGCTTACCAGAGGGACTGGTAGTCAATTGCAGGGGACAGACGACCATATTTAGCAATTTCGATAGTTTTCGGACACTCCGGAGGCGGACAGTGCTTCTATCAACTGCTCTTTTCGCCTCGAGCAGTGAGAACGGTGACCGCTTCTCTGGCCCATCACCAAAAATAGGAAGACGATACGGAGTTCTCGTTTCAGCTGCCATGGCCCTTTGAGCCATACGGCAAAGACGCGTAAGTATATAAAGAGGTCATGAAGGCCTAAGAACAGTCGTCGCCTCACAAGTTCATTTGATCAAGCAATACAAGAAGGTCTTCAACTCACCAATTCAGCCACATCGATCCCATCAAGATGCAGTTCCAGCTCCTCTCCCTCCTCGCTCTTACGGGAATCACGATCGCTGCCCCTGCAGCAGTGCCCGAGGAGCCTCAAGCAGAATGGACCATGATCAAGGAGTCATCCCACGCCATTCAGAAGCGCACCGTAGGCGGGGTGAGCATATCTTCGCCCAAGCTGCCACGTCTACTTGTTCGCTAACCCACGCAGATGTATCTCTGCACCGACTGGCACTTCCTCGGGACGTGCGGCTACGCGGTGCAGCCTTTGAACCAGTGCATCCACCTCGACAGCCCATGGTGGCACTCGGTGTCGTCCATGGGCCCAGATAGTGGCACCGTGTGCAACATCTACTCGGACTACTCGTGCAACACTCTCATCTATCGAGACCTGAGGAACCCGGGAAGCTCGGATCTCGGGGAGAAGGGGATCAACGATCAGATGGGAAGCTTCCAGTGCCGCGCGGGTTAGATGGACGGGAAGAGCGACGAGGAAAGAGGTGGGATGGGGTGGGGAGGTTGATGGATTCAGAACAGCGCAGGCTGATGGGCTAGTGAGGAATTCCTGAATGAATGTCTCGACAGTCTCTTGCATACGATGGTGCGCGTGAATACGTGAATGTTATGTTGCATTTGGGTATGCTGATCATATCCACGGGTTTGATGCCCTGTGGCTGCCATGTCCGGCAGTCATCACGTGAGCATTTCGCACCGATGTTGGTCTGACTGGAAAGGGAAAATTTACGTTAGAGAAATGAACGAGGCGCAATTCCAACGCCCAGACCCCGTCGCCCCTGTGTATCAGAAGCGTAAAACGAAGGGGACGCATTAGTTGTAGGCTCTCATGGAGGCCATCTCATCGGCGTCCCTCCAGCCCTTGTTCTCCTTGCTCATCTGCTCGAGTGCCGTTGGCTTCTTGGTGGTACCCGTCGCCGTGGTCGCAGCACTCTTTGGGGCCGTCCTGGTCTTGGCTGCCAGGCGCTGTTCGACGGCGGCTGCTCGGCGTGCGCGCTCCTGTTGTCGTCAGTTCTGGCCACGGGCTTTTGCCAATAAGATGCTACCTCTGCCTGGATTCGCGCGCGCTCGGCGGGATCGATATGCGGCTCTGGGGTTGCCGCTTGCTGTTGCTGTTGGTCGGGTTGTGACTGGTTTTGGCCCATGATGAAGTTCTGGATGGGTGGGTTCAAAGAGAACGATAGTAGAAGAGCAGAGAAGATTGCGGCTAGTTATTGCCTGCCTGAGTGCTGCCTTGTGTATTAACTGTGGTACGAGAGTGTCTAGGCGACCCAGGCGGCCTACCACCGGATGCTGCGCCCCCCGGCACAGACCACCCCCACTGACGACTCGCTCCTTCCTGTCCCCGCCCCACCCGTGACCTGCTTTCTACGGTACGAAGCAGCGCTGCCTACCCAGTGTCTGGTTGTTGACCTTCTAAACCTCGGTTTTGCTCATTGATTGTAGAGGTTTTTTGGCCCTGTCTCTGTTCCCTTGGTGCACTTTTCAAGTCATTCATACTTTCCTCCTTCATTAGATCTTCGCCCTCCAGTCCCTCCCTACCAGAGCGAAGCGCGTCAAGATGAGTAGTGCGCCGCCTACGAAAAAGGACGTTCCAGCCCAGATGTTGGCATACGTATAGCTACCCCCGCTACGCTGGATCAGAGCGCCCGCCATCGGCGGTCCCGTGAAGCTCGCGAAGCTCACAACAGTAAACGCCATTCCCATCCTCACCCCGGCCTTCTTCAGATCCGGCGTCCGACTACATGAGCCAATTATGGCGGGCCATAGGGCCTGGATGACGGCGCTGCTCGAGCCATAGACGACGGCGAAGACATACAGCGCCCCCACCGAGTGAATGCCAATCCAGCCAAACATGGCGATGCCGCAGATGAATGCAAACGGTATCAGTACGTTGAGGGCCCCTATCTTGTCTGCGATATAGCTCGGTAGCAGCCTGAAGACGAAACCCATGGAAACTTGCACCATGAGCAAGTTGATCGACTGCTTGTAGCTTGCCCCTAGCACGTTGCGGCCGTAGGATCCAATGTAGAAAAAGGCAAAGTACAGGCCCCAGAAGGAGAAGAACATAGCCACGCAGTACAGCGAAAAGGGGGTATCGCGGAACGACTCCCAATCCACTATGGGCCCGCTCCTACGTGGAGGCAGGCGCGTGCGATACAAGGCAATGGTGATGGCGTTCAGCACCAGCATGATGAAACCAATGATTCGAATCGTCCAAGGGAAGCCAATGCGCGGCAGGCATTGCTGGGCGATGATGGGAAAGAGTATCCCACCCGTACACGACCCCAGGGCTGTGATGCCCATCGCAAGGGCGCGCTTCTTGACAAAATAAGTCGACACCAATGCCATGGATGGGCAGAACTGAAGTCCATTCGCGATGCCTAGGCATACGCCATGCGAGAGGAAAAGCTGCCATAGCTGAGTAGACTCAGCCATGGTGAAAATGCCGACCATCTGAAACACGGCCCCGGCAATGTATACGGGTCGGAAGAGGCCAGCATCTGTAGCTCTGCCACTCAGGGTGCCGATTCCGAAGAGGAGAAAGACGGCAATGGACCCGATCCAGGAGATGGTCGACGGCGATATACCAAGCGACGTCTCGTAATACGTTTGATATACCCCAAACGACGTAAAGAAGCCAAAGGTAGTGTTGACGGTGAGAAATGTGCAAAAGACTTGGATCCACGCCGTTTTACCGCCGTCTGGTGCGGGTCCTGGGTCCTTCCATGACGATGCCGCAGATCTCCTCAACCGTACCTTTGCGAGAGCGCTCGGCCGAGCATTCTGTGGGTTATTTTCTTGTTGCCCCACCCCCTCTGCCGCCTCTTGTATTTCGTCGTCGCGAGTACTCGGCCACGCCCTCAGACCCCGTTCTCCACCATCTGCGGCTGCGGGCTTTTCTGGGTCAATATCATTCCTGCCTCTTGTGTCCATCATCATGGCTGCCGCAGAGTCTTGGGTCACCAGTTGTCGGGGCTGTCGTGCGCGTGCACTTTAGTGTTGGATGTTGAGAGGGCGTGTGAGTGTGTTTGTAAGCAGTCGCAGCGAGGGATTTTGCAGTCCACCTGTATTTTCCCAGATCGGTGTCAATCTCCCCGAGTGGGAAGGCTCGCGCTTCTCCCCGGCCCGTTGTAGTCTGCGGGGTTCGATGGCGAAAGTCGACTCGTTCATGAGATGAGTCATGACTCATCCACCCTTCAACGGGAGTTACAAGGGTAGCATCAGTGGTAATGGTAATAACGGCAACCTCAGTAGTCGGTCCTGGTTGCCGCCCCGCTCCTTCTGGCAGCTCCTCCTCCGAATGCATGCAATCACCTGACCTCCGTCAGCTTCGTCCGCAGCCAGCTGCGCGCCATGTCAATGGGTTTCGCTCCGCTCTTGGATACGCACCAGATCAATGGCGGCATGCAGAAACGCGCAGTGCCCTACCCTTGTACCTACATTTGGACTTGAATCGACGCCATGTGTGGCAATAACGTTCTTAACTTCACCAACCCTAGACCGTTGATCAGACACTACCCTTGTAGGAAGGCGCCAGCCCCCGGACCTGCCATCTTGGCATGGCGAAACAGCATGGAAAAGACTAAGCAGCAGATTTTTCTCGTCCCAGTCGCCCCTAGAGGGCTCTCCTTGACATCCTCTACCAATGTTAGGGCTCTATGACGATTCCACACGCCTACACTAGGGGCTCTTTTGCTAGTTTAATTGCCGCGTTCATATTTACATACCAGTCCAGCGCGCCCTGGGAAGGAGTCTAATATCTTGTGCATCTGAGTCCCGAGCTACATCGAAATACTCGAAGACACACTGCGCTAACATAGACTCTGGCGAGAGCAGGCAGTGCAATGGACTGACTGGACGTTGACCCACGTACCGAGACCGACACAAAGGGATTCTCATCACAAGCATTGGCAGGCCAATATTTCTTGGCAGATACGCCGGGTACCCTACTCCGTCCTTTACCCCACGGGGTCAATCTCATAAGAATGGCGGGAGAGTTCGAATCATCGAGTCAGCTGCAATCTTTCTCCATCGCTAGTGTGTAAATCACCTCGCAGAAGCTCAGCACTTTGAGCACTTCATCATCTACTGCCAAGTTCACTGCGGGAATAGTAGTAGGCTGTATGCTTCCTACTTTCAACAACAAGTGCCGATGTCATCTTACCCAAGGAGCGCTTGTCTCATCTTAGCTCGTGACTGGGTATTATAAAGTAGCCATCGCCAGCAAGAGGTTCCAACTCTACTCTGTCCATGGTGCTACTTTCCTGAGGGTTTTGAAGTATTCGTCGACCTGCAACATGGCTCCTGGCACGCCGATAGAGATGACGTGTACCAAGTCCCCGGTGCTCAATGACCCATTAAAGACTGAAACGGCAACGATGGTTGAGAAATCCGAAGACGTCGAGAAGGGAGGGAAAACGGCTCTCTATGGCCGGTATCTCGGCGCTGGCTTGATGGAGGATGATGCTTGGTTCCTTTGTCGCTTCTCCAAGGCCGAGGATAGAGCCATATATCGAAAAGTAGATTGCCGGTTTGCTCGCCCACTTGTTAATTCGTGTTATTGACTGACGCCTCGGCAGCGTCGTGCCTATGTTGGCCATGCTCTATCTCATCTCACACCTAGACCGCGCTAACCTTGGTACGAAATCTCAAGCGTTTCCGAGTTTGCTCGTACTGATCATCTAGGCAACGCTAAAATCGAAGGACTGGAAAAAGACCTGGGAATGGACGGGAACATGTACAACATTGTCGTCTCTGTCTTCTTCGTTCGTGAGCCTCTCACATTACACTCTGCAGTCCCGTTGGCGCTAAGTCTGGGTTACAGCTTATATCCTCCTGGAGATACCTAGCAATATGCTACTGGCCAAGTTCAAGAGGCCCAGCATATACATTGGCACACTCGTTACCTGTTGGGGTCTCGTTGTAACTTTTTCCGGATTAACGCAGAGCTTCGCAGGGCTTTGCGTGTCACGCTTCCTTGTGGGTGTGTTCGAAGCCGGCTTCTTCCCGGCCGCTGTCTGGTTAATCTCGATGTGGTACCCCCCCAATAGAACGGGGGGTCGTACCAGCATCTTCTACGTCTCCAGCGCCGCATCTGGTGCCTTTTCCGGCCTTCTTGCAGCCGGAATTGCTCAACTGCACGGTTCTGCTGGTCAAGAGGGGTGGCGATGGATCTTCATCATCGAGGGCATCGTCTCTGTACTCTTTGGCATCAGCACGTTTTTCTTCTTGCCGGATACGCCGAGTCTTACAAGCCGTTGGTTGAATGAGGACGAGCGACGCTATCTCGTCCTCATGAATCAAGCCACGCGGGGTAGCAACGCTGCGAGGACAGCAGGAAATGATGTCGAGGAAGCGAAAAGGTTCGATTGGAAAGCCATCAGAGCAATGCTCACCGACCATCACATCTACCTCCAGGCCATTGTCTTCTCCAGTAATGCCATCCCCAATAATGGCATGAAGTACACAATGCCACAGATTGTGAGGAACATGGGATACGAGAGCACCACGGCCCAGCTCATGTCGGCACCGCCTTATGTTTGTGGCGCCATTGCCACGGTTCTATCTGGCATCTACGCCGACAAGCGTGGGAATCGCATGAAACCCATAGTCTTCTTCCAGGTCTGCGTTCTCGTCTCGATGGCGGTACTCTTCCGATACGCGCCCAATATCGAAGACAACATTGCCCTCTGCTACACAATGGTCATCATAGTGTGCATCGGCGTATATCCAAGTAGGTTCCCCGGGACGGATTGTTCTCATGGGTCTAACCGTCGCTGCAGTTGTTCCTGCCTGCAATACCTGGTGCTTGAACAATTTGGCTGGTGCGGAGAAGAGGGTCAGTGGTGTGGCTTTTCTAGTAACCATGGGCAATACGGGCGGATTCATAGGGTCTTGGGTTTTTCTCAACACCGAAAGCCCTTCGTACCCTACCGGATTTGGAACGTCACTGTCCATTGCAGGTGCAGGGATCATGTGTGCGTTCCTCTTGGAGTGGCTCTATTCCCGTCACAATAAGCGCTGGGAGGGATACACACGAGAAGAAGTCGAGGAGCAGTACACGCCACAGCAGTTGCACGACATGGGAGATCGCAGTCCTCTCTTCAAGTATGGGCTGTAGAGCGAGCCAGGACGTGGAATGAGAATCAAGGAGTGACAAGCAGGACTTGTAGATTTGATGTGTGCGATGTCTATATTATCGGCCACATTCATGGCGTGTACCAGGTCGAATGGCGGCATCTCCGGACGATTGAATGTTATCGTAACTTGACGTCTGCTGCTGGTGGGTAGTGCGTCTTCCAGCGGTTACGTATGTCCCGCCAGCTGGAGTAGACAGCTTCACCCCAATGTCTCCGTCGCCCCTCTCCGTCGCCCGTCTCTCGTCACCAGTCACAACAATCGCAGGGCTGCAGCCAGTGGGAGTCTGTCAGCAGGGGGGCAGGCGGGAGCGATCCTACGCTAGCGCCGAGTGCTGAGGCTGACAGCAGCTTCGGACACGATGCATGCTCGATGGCGGCATGCAGTAGGCGAAGACGGCTACGACACGACGGTGGTGCTGAGGGTATGAGGGTATGGGGCGTGGGAATCGGACAGGCGGATAAAACCGGCGAGGGGTCGGCGGCCGCTAACTTAAGCAGGCGCAGACACGAAGACGAATTGCGGCGGCAACGCGACACAACACAACGCCCACGCCCACGCCCTCGCCAACGCCCATGGCTCCTCCCGGCGCCGCCATCTCCACATCCCCTCTTCGCCAGATTGCCGGATCCAGCCATGGCGTATCCCAGGAAGCCGTCGACAAGCTGTGAAGAGTGCCGGAAGCGGAGGACCAAGGTATGTCACCTCGCCCCCTTCATTACATGCCATGCATGACCAACGCCGTCGTAGTGTGACAAGTCGCGCCCCTCGTGCAGGACGTGCATTAGGAAGAAACGCCCATGTGGATATCGGGAGCTCGAGGATTTCATGTTCTTCGACGAGAGCGAGCGCATCATAGCCAAGAGCAAGTCGTCCGTCATCGTGTCTCAACGCCCTCCCCCAACCCCCGTGACCGCCACCGTCTTGTCTCAGGACCTCAACGAACTGGCGCTCAATTTCTTCGTCTCCAACTATGTCGGCAGCGATTCCACCACGTCGCAGTTCGACTTCCTCCCGAGCCTGTACTCGCGCGAAGGCTTCGCCTCGTCCGGGCTGCAGGAGAGCATCAAGGCCGTGGGCTTGGCAGGATACGCAAAATCCACCCATCGCGACGATCTGATAGTGACGGCGACCAAGAGCTACGTCTCTGCCATCCGCAAGATCAGCGACGCCCTGGCCAACCCGCACCTTGCCCATCGAGACTCGACTCTGAGCTCCATCTTGCTGATGGGCACATATGAAGTCATGCTGCTGCCCAACACGTCTGGACTTTCGAACCTCAAAAAGCACCTCGATGGTGCCATATCCCTTGCCAACATGCGCCTTGGCCGGCAGAAGAGGTCAGAAACCGAAATGAAAATGACGAGGAGCCTCGTCCAAAGTGTCATTATGAACTCTTGGATCCAGAATATCCCCTTACCACCGGGATTCCATGCTCTTCAGCGACAAACCATGACGCAAGCGAGTCCGCCAACTACACACGGCAAATTCCTGGAACATCTCGTAGACCTCATTGATTTCCGGCATGCCATGAATGACCAAACATACACGACGCCCAATGCCGTCATTTATGAAGCTGTGCGCATCGACAAACGCCTAGCAACCTTCTTAGACGACATGCCGTTAGACAGTTGCTATCAAAACGTCCACGCGCCAGGAGAAGACCGAGAATTGACGTACAACGAATCCTACCATGGTACCGCCTCCAATGATTTTCTCTCGGGTCCCTTGTAACTAACAGAAGCACAGTATACCCTAGTAACATAGCAGCACATATCTGGAACAGCATACGTGCTTCTCGCTTGCGCCTCCATCGAATCATCATCATGAAGTCTCTTGAATTGCTGGCCTCGTCTTCGCAATCTGAACTAGCCTCTCTGGCAGAGCAAAAGGCAAATTCCGAGTCGCTGGTACGCCACATGGCGCGAGACATCTGCGCCTCGGTGCCGCAGTTGGCGGGTTACCTGGAAAAGCTCAAATCGTACACTAAATACAATATAGTCCGACCCAATCCGGAGTCATTGGAGCCGACTCCACACTTTCTATACGACCGCGGCCAGCTCAAACAGGCCCCCGCTTTTCTGCTCTCACCCGTCCAAGAGAAGCTCTATTTTGCTTCCTCTCATACTTCCGCCGCTGTTTCGGGTCCACGACGAGCCAGCCTGTACAACATTCTCTACATGCTCTACGCACTCCGTCCTGTTTCTATTCTGCCTACTGATATGCTGCGTTGGGTAGAGCAGCGTGTTCAGTGGATTGAAGGCAAAGTTGACGCCGACGATCTCGCGCTGCTCAAGGCCATGCTACAAAACAAACCTCAGCATGGCCCGGCATGGGTGGCTGCAAATCTTCAACCCGTTGTTAGAGAGAGTCAGGGTACAACCTAAATATAACAACTATGATATCACGCACGGGACTTCCTAAGGCTAATTTAAGTTAGGATGGTTTTGCTTAACAGTAAGCTTATATTAAGCTTTAGTAATCGAAATAAAGTAAAATAGAATTAAAAGCTTAAATCCATAAACGACGTTGAATTGCTGGGCAGATGAAATCGTGTGGACCACTTTTACAAAAGGCCTTCTTGAAAGTCTACGGCGCATGAAGCTGCCATACATGCAAGAAAAGTAATTGCTAGGTAATCATGCGTTTTTAAGATAGTCCAGTCAACATGGGATTTGGGCAAGAAAGACCTTCAATTATGCCTTAGTCGGCATTCATCAAACCTTGATTATAATATGCATCCCACCCTTTTGAATCCTCGCAGCGACGAGAAAGCCAGACCCTACGGTGAGACACAGTCCGGAAAAGAGCCACGCATACTTGAAACTGCTAGATCGCAGAATGGCACCTGATATTGGATTTCCAATCAACAGTCCGATCGCCACCGCGGCAAAGCCCATACCCAACCACGTTCCAATCTTTCGCCGCTCGGGTGTTGCGTGTACAACCAGCATGGGGGACAAAGACGCAATCGCTCCAGAGAAGAAGCCGTAGAAGATGGCAATAGCAATCGCACCGGCCGAATTGTGTACAGCGATGAGGCAGAAACTGATGGTTGCTGTGATGAGCCCGCAGATGATGGCGGTGTTGAGGGCGCCAACAAAGTCGGCTACGTAATTCGGGATGACACGGCCAAATACGCTGCCAACATTGAGAATGGGGAGGAGGTAGAAGCCAAGCCGCTCATCGACGCTATTGGATACATGTCAGCCAGATGTCCGAGATGATTGCCCGAGAAGGCGCATTACAAATTACTCTGGATGGCATAAAGCTCCAACTGATCAATCGTGTGTCAGTTATTTACTCGTTCATCGGATCTTCATCAACATACATAGAACAATGGTATGTAGAGCCCAGTGAAGAGGAAAAAGGTTCCAAGGTTTGTCAGATTGAAGAGCACGTTTCTAAGTGCCCCTAGGTCGAAGAATTGCCTCGCTGCAGGAGGCAGTGATTTCGCCTTCATCACGGACACGGAAAAAGTGAGTGTTGCAAGCGCAATAAACCCAATTACTCGCGTTGCCCAGCCGAAGCCGATGCGAGGTTCGAGACGATAGAAAACTATCGGGTAGATGACACCTGAGATGCGCGTCAGTATCTTTGGAAGGAAAAGTCGGATAATGCGAAGACTTTACCACCAAGCCCGCTGCCGGCTGCAGAAATCCCACTCGCCGTGACAAGGCGTGTAGTAAACCACGTACTGAGGATGGCGACGGCTGGCAGGACTGAACTTCATTATCAGCCTATGCAGTGGGCGACACGGATCACCGTGAACATGAGCACGTACATAGAAGTCCGCAACCGATGCCTTGTACCAAGCCTTGGGCTAGAATCACCTGCCAATACTGATCGCAAAGGCTGTTGTAATCATTAGCCCTGGACTGTTTCTCCGACGTAGGTATTTTCACGATTCTCAACCAACCTTAGCATCATCTGCCCAAACACCAGAAAGAACGATCCCACGGCCAATAAAGCGCGAGCATAACCTCTGTCATAGATGGGACCTATTAGGAATCCTCCGAACTACAAGATTGAAGCGTGAGATGATTGATTCTGAAGAAGCCGAGCTGGGCAGGAGGGGGAACGCACCATGAGCAAAAAGACCTGCAACGACCCTATCCATGAGATTGCCGACGGCGTGGATGATGAGAGCAAGTCGATCTGATAGTAGGTTTGATAGACGCCAAATGCATTAACTAGCCCCCACGTGTTGAACCACAGGAAGAAGGATCCGATGACTTGGAGCCAAGCCAGGCTGTCGCCATGGCTTGGCGTTGGAGCGGAAACCGAAGGACTGTTTGTCGACGTCTTGAAAGGCTGGGCTTCGGCTTTCTGAAGTTTTTCGTTGGTCTGGTCTTTGGCACCGACGGATAAAGTGTCACCTTTGCCATTGGCTGGCAGTGATTCGTCCATGCTTGGAGATGTTTTGAAAGGCATTGGAACAACAAGTCGTTTGTGTAAAGGCGTGAACGTCAGCAAGAAGTGTCGAGCCGTGCCCCGTGGATGTCGCAGTAGTGAGAGTGGTGCCAAGGGCATGTTAGGTGCCGAGGCGCTGACAAAAAGAGGGCACAGTTACCTGCCAATCTCGGTTACGAATGCAGGTGCGGCCCTTAGTGGCGGAGCCGGACTAATACTCAAATAAATATTGGAATGACATGCATATTGCCTCTCTTCTTCTCCTCGGCAATTCTGTGTGCACCATGGCTCTTGTTTACTCAACAACTTCGTTCGCAGTATCCGCCTTCGCCTCATGCCTCGCAGCTCTGATCGTTTCCTTGCTCGCTTTCAGCAGTCGAGAGCATCCACGATTCGAGCACGGTGTCTCTATCGACCTGTGCTCAACAAGCTCGCCCGAGCGGCGCAAGTTTGTGAAGATTTGTCGACAAGCGATCCCCCCCTGCAAACTGAATCCGTTTCTACTGAGTAGTGGCCATCTCCACACACTCTGGAATCTGGCCACGGCCCGCAGAGCCCCACCTTGCCGTTTCAATAGGATTCTTATCGAGCAGAAGGATCCACGCTATGCCGGCAGTTTTGCCATGGACTTCTTCCATGGCGTTCAGGATGGTCAGATCGCTCCGTCTGCATTCGGAGCGAGCAATGCGCAGCCACGCACTTCTACCATAAATCAAGAACAGAAACAGAAGCTCGCAAAAAATGATGTTCGGCCAATGCTCATCATTCTTCCAGGCCTGGGTGGAGGGTCCGAAGAGGAATACATACAAGAAACGTGTCAGAGCGTGACCGAAAAGGGTGATTGGGAGGTTGTTGTTGTCATTTCCAGAGCCTGTTCCCGCACAATCTTGACGAGCAAGCTCTTTTACCACGCAGGATCGACGTGGGACCTTGCTCAAGCCGTCACATGGCTCACCGAAATGTTTCCGAACCGACCCTTGTATGCCTTGGGTTTCTCGCTAGGTGCCAACATCCTTGCTAATGTATGTGCTTACTGCATGAGACAGTTGATTGCGCTGACTCAGTGCCCAGTATGTGGCCGATGAAGCTGGAAAATGTCTCCTGCAAGCAGCAATGACCGTATCCAACCCCTGGGATTTGGAGAAATCGCTGGACGCCTTACAATCGTCCTGGTTTGGCAAAGAAACATACCTACGTGCACTTGGCACCACACTCAAAAGAAAGGCCCTAGCAAACGCCGAGCAGATCAGCGCAAACAGCGGCATCGATTTGGATGCGGTAAGAAGAGCAAAGTATCTGCCTGATTTTGACTTGGCAGTGCAGGTTCCTATGTGGAAATTTAAATCGGTTCGACATTACTATCAAGCGACCTCTTCGGCGCATCGAGTTGCATCGGTCGCCATACCATTTCTGGTGGTGAATGCTCTCGACGACCCAATATCGGCTGGAGCTGCCATTCCCTCGAATGCCTTAGCCACGTCTGCTCATGCAGTCCTGTGCACAACTAAGCATGGTGGGCACGTTGGTTGGCATTGTATACGCGGTAGAAGGTGGATCGCTGGTGCAGCAAGCAGCTTCTTCGACGAGATGCGCAATTGGCGATTGAAGGAAGACGTCAACGTCGACTTCTGATGGCCATTGGTTGAAATTTCCGGTCCCGACGTCGCCGTTTCACAACACTCTCGACATGTACACCTCAGGATTAACCGCAAGTGAAGACATCAGTGGCGAGAGTAGCGAAGATGACGATGACATAGCTCATATCTTGAAAATCTCTGCAACCGCTTCCGAATCTCTCCAACTCCCACCTCATTCTTGGCAGTATCGGAGGTATGGCTGACATTTGCTTTACAAGGGCAAGACCATATCGGTAGTTACGTCAGCAGCTGGTATGGTATGGCCTGTGTCACAGACCCCCACACCATACCAAACTATTCCAATCACTAGACTATGGTATCTCCCTACGCTTAAACTGAAGATAAGGGCCCTCGGTAGAAGCGCCAAAGGTGTCATACAACTGAAATTCCTTTACTCTTTGTCTTCCAGGCCCAAGAAGCTGCGAACCGGCGCCAATACCGGCCAAAGCCAGATCATCTGCAATTTTAAAGTCGCCGTACCACAGGATGGTAGCCATTGCAATCAAGACTTCATTCATGGCAAGCGTCATGCCAACACAGTTCCGGTCGCCGACAGAGAATGGCGCCCAGGCCGCCTTTGTCGCCCGAATATCCTCTTTATTCTGCAGCCACCGTTCGGGATCAAATTTGAACGAGTCTGGGTGGTGAGACTCGTTGTGGTGCAGGGCATAAATGGTGGTGGCGACTTCATAACCTTCGGGGACATGAATACCGCAAACGACCGCCCCTCCTGGGCCGGCTTCACGGTAGAGTGGCGTAGTGGGAGCCGGAGAAACTCTCATGGCCTCTTGCATGCATGCTTTCAGATAGCTGCATGTGCTCAATTTGCTATTCATGCCAATGCTCTGAGGTGTCTTGAATATGCTCCGGACTTCTTGGACGGCCTTTTGATACGAGTCCGGCCATCGAGAAAGATACCACAAAAGACTTGTCATGCCAGTGGTGATAGTCCCGCTTCCAGCGATTAAGAGAGTAGTCATCTCGGCCGTGAGATCACCATCGCTAAGTCCTTGACCAGTGTCTGGGTCTCTGTATCGAGCGATTGCCACGATCATGTCTTCCTCGGTTGCGGTTTTCTCTTCTGACTTGAGTTCGTCCAAGCGAGCTGCGATCCACGAGCTCAGAAGATAATGCCACTGCTTACCCAGTTCAGCGATCTTGGGAAAAAGAAGCTCGCCTAGTTTGAGATTCTTGAAAAATCCGCTGAGAAACGCCTCGGGCCATTGTATCGCAAGTCCCATGCGAGCAAAGTTCGCCTTGCGTGCAGGATTGTAGACTCGATTCTCTGGACTTGTCAACATGGCGGTGGACCTTCCAACAGTGAGATCGGCGATAAGATCAATGGCGAAAAAGGCGCTCCACTGTGTTGTTTCTCGTGCTTTACTCCAGCCCTGATCTTCTACTGGTCCGAAAAGAACATTGCAATAGTTGGCGACATGTTTAAGTATCTTGGGCTCCGATGCTCTCATGGCCTGTTCGGAAAAGCCCTGTGAGATGATCTTTCTCCGCTTAGAGTGGAGTTCGTTGCTCGCTGCATTGAAAACACTGGGAAGTGGTTGTACCTAGCTCAACTATCAGTGTTGTTTGCCATAGTGGAGCAGGAATGCATCACCCTCATAGCATCGTAAGCTCTGCCCTTGAACAAGTTGTTCCGGTTACCGTAAATCTCTGAGATTGGCGGTGAGTTGATGGAAATATATCTTAACTGATCGTTTCACTATACCTGCCAACGAATCTGCACTGTTGAATAGAATTCTATCTGGTCCATACCGCACCACAGGGCCTTGCACCAGTTAAAATTGCTGTCCTGTTCAATCCTCAGCGTAAGAGTCCTCGTACCGTATTTTTCGTGAAGACGTTGAATTACAACGTGTGTATCTCGTTTTGCAGCATGGTAGGCGCTGTAGGCGTTGGTGAGTTTGGCTAAAAGAGGACCAGGAATGTGCGCAAAGGCATGAAAGTAAACGCGGTAAAGGCAGATGTAGCAAACAAGCACAGCGAGTCCCACGAATGCGCAACTCAGAGTGATTAGAGACGGTTGCATAGCTTTGTTGTATGTAAATTCCTCTGGGAAACAGGCCGTCGAGCTGAGGTTGATTACATATGTAGACGGCGCGGTAGGGTACCGGTATATGCGCCAGCGACCGCCGACCGCCGACACTTGACCGAGAACAGCACGGAAACTCGAAATGAACAAGCCCGCGACCCGCACCCTTGTATAACCCACGCAGGTGTATGCAAGTCTGACACTGTGGGGCAAATAGACATGTGGAAGATCCCGAGGTCGCATCCAGCTGCATGTGTGCATGAATCGGTACGTTAGCGCCTCGGCGGAAAATCGAAAGAGTGACACTACGCCGAAGTCCAATCAGCTTCTACACGATCAAACATAGCAAAATGACAGCTTTATTGCGCGCAGCGACTCAGCACCACCAGACTGCGATCTCTACGGTACTTGCCATTGTCACGGCTGTAAGATAGAAGTGCTAAGAAGCAGCATACGAAACTGATGGCATTCATAGATCACAATTGTGGTTGTACATAGGCTTTTCCTCCACCCTCTAGCAGCCCTTCGAGGACCGTTTTTCGCTCGCATATCTTCCTGGCCAAACTGGTACCACGCTGCGAAAGGTGACCGCCACATCTGGCTTTTACGACTTCATTCGAAACATGGATCGACTGTCCGCTTCGGCCCAAGCTCGGTATCTTTTAACACGCCGTCGGCCTTCGAGTCCATCTACGCATCGCGAGATGCCAGCCTGCGCAAAGGAGACTGGTATCAGTGCGTCAAGGATACGGCAGGAGGGTTTGAAAGCACCTTCACCGCCCGAGATAGGAGTCGTCATGCGCTCAAACGACGCATCCTAGCCCACGCTTTCTCCGAACGGGCTCTTCGGGAGTACGAACCTCGAATCAGAGCCATGTCAACTCGTTGGGTGAACAGTCTCGCAGCAGAGGCGAGTGATGGCGATGGTGGCAGCGTTGATTTTGCAGCATGGGCCAACTATATTATCTTCGATATCCTAGGCGACCTCTGCTATGGGAAAGACTTTGGCCTGGTACATTCGACCAAGAATCGATACGTGACGAAACTGCTTCCGCGCACAACTCGCAGCTGGTATATGCTCGGATACCACCCATGGAGTCATCTGCTTCGATACCTGCTCTTCAAGACATCCCTAAAAACCAGTTTGGGCCGGATCTTTGTCCGTACTAATTCGACATTCCGCGAGTTCTGCGTTGCATCCTTGATGGAGCGTATCAAGGTAGAGAAAACTCCAGAGAAAGGAACACCAGTCTCAAAAGACATGTTTCATCACCTCCTCAGGGCACGAGACCCAGAAACAGGCGAGGGCTTCTCAATGGGGGACCTCGGTGCTGAGAGCGTTTTGCTTATGATTGCTGGAACGCATACTACCTCGGTCGCAATTGCTGCAATCGTTTTCTACCTGGCGAGTAATGCAGAAAAACTGAACAAGCTTGCAGCAGAGATCCGAACGGAATTTTCCTCCACCGAAGACATGACCTACCAAAGGCTTGTAGGTTTGCCGTTTCTACGATCATGTATCAATGAGTCTCTACGTCTCTGTCCACCCACAGCAGGCCACCTACAACGGGAGGCTTTAGGCGCCGGGGTTGACATTGGCGGATTCCTCTATCCGGCAGGCACCAATGTGGGCATCTCGGCATACGCATTTCAGCGCAACCCGCTTCTTTGGCCCCAACCGGATGACTTTCTACCCGAAAGATGGCTTCAAAATGACAGCGCTGATATGCAAAAGAGTCAGCCGGGCCTAATAGCCTTCAGCTCTGGCCCTCTTGGATGCCCCGGGAAACAGCTCGCGTATATGGAGATGTCGATAATCGTTGCCATGCTCGTTCATCGATATGACGTTACCTTGGACAAGTCGGAGTCGAGCGATAAAGACTACACCATCAAAGATTGTTATGTGGGCCAAGCCTCAGGACCCCGTATCTTCCTCCGGTCAAAGTAGATGCAAAGAGCGCGGTTGTGTGGCATGTGACTAACCTCATTTAGTAAGGTCTACTATCTAGTATAAAAAATATGGCCTTTTCCAGACATCGTGCTTCTTCACGAACCACGTTCATTAGATACCCTTTGAATTGAGCCTAATTGCTCTACGCCTTTCTACCGGAATCGCCAATAGTCCTCTTCAACTGTCGGTCTTCCGATAGCTACAGGCCTCCATGGCACAGCCCACAGCGATATCCCGACCGGATTGTGAACGCACCACTACGTCAGCCACTATCATTAAGCTGACCTGCAGTTTCAACGACACGTATGAAGCAATTATCCAGCGATTCCGCCTTCAAGTCCCACAGCTCGATATCCTTCGCATTCGCACCGCAACCAGCGACGAAGACGTAAAACAAGCGGTCGAAGCTGCCAGGTCTCCCTCTGGATTTGTTCTTTTCGCAGAGTACAATCATGCGGGTTGGATGAGACACTTTATGACGCAGGGAGGATCTCTTCGGCGTGCCCACCGCTTCACCTTCGGCAACCCGCTGTATGCCTTATCGGTGCTGCAACACAATATCCAGGCCGCCTTGCGCATTCCTTTGGATTGCTGCTTCATCGAAGAGCTAGAAGATAAGAGGACACAGATGATTGTCGATCTGCCCATCAATCTGCTCGCCGAGGATAATGATAATGGTGCCAGGCAAGCAGGAGCGGAGTTGGAAGCAAAGCTGCTATCATTGGTGGAATCTCTTACCCCGCATCCTAATCAGAGTGCAAAGGATTCTCAGCCCCAGTAGCTTGTCAGCACTTCGGACAGTACTGCTGAGTATGGCAAGTCAGAGAGCAAAGGATTCGTGGCTGCAGGAGCTGATATGCACTTCGGACACCATGACAAATGTAACTCGAATGCATTTTATTCGGCAACGGGCAGCATATTGACCAACCCTGTTCGTCTTACCGTACATAGTTCCCATCCAGTATCTATCTGTCCAATTAAATTTATCGTTTCAATCATCAAGAAGGCTACCAAGAAGATCGACTGGAGCTGAGTGAAGCTTCTAGATAATTTACGAGCAGAAGTTTGCCGTCGACTAATACATCTCTTCGATGAGGACAATCCTAGTGGAGCTTGCTTGGTCCTCGTGTACGTGGCATTTACCGCATATCTCTCCACGCAGGTGATAAATTAATTCGCGCATGGAAGTGCCCAAATCTCTCCGAACCTATGACTCAGTCTTCCTTAACGCGGAAAATCCGATGCATCCGCACTCCGCATTACAGGCTTTGAGACGGAGGGGATGGATTTGGTGGATTTGACGGATTTAGGGCTATTCTTGTATAATTTAGTATGGCAGAGGTCTCACGTAACTAGTTATGGCAGCTTAACGGTAGTCGGCACTCAACAATACTACTTATGAATCCACGGTCCAGCTAAAACTACGGTCGGCTAGTACTAAATTGGCTAGATTGAAATCCACGAAACCCCGGGGGATATCCAAATTCCTGGGGTATATACCCCTAGGGGGCGGATTTCCCTCCGTCTCAACGCCTAACGCGGCTAAAGTGAAATATGTAGGTGAACTATACTAGGCGCCTTAGACCTCACTCGCATGCATGCAGTGTTCGAAACGGGAGGAGCTCCTTCCATTTCGACGCCTGCATGCATGTGCATGGAGGAACGTCGTATTTCATAAAGTTTGACCGGTGGTCTGTGCATCCCTCATCTACATCGGCAAGACTGCAAGATACGTTGTATATTGAGCGTACGGAATTCGGCGTTCGAACCAAATTTCTTTGTACAGCCCACAGCACGATACAGTGGTACTGATTGAACTAAATCGAATCAAATTCTGAGTATGGAGACCAAACGTACGGGGTTCAATACCCATGTTGAGCCGCATCCAACAGAGTTGTGCGAGGCTGGCGTAAGTATCGCGTGATCCCTGCCCTCATCTGACACTTGACTAAGTGCATATTGTAGACGCTCAACAGCAACGACCTGAGCATCAAGGAACTACGAGCCGCTATTCCAAGCTACTGCTTTGAACCGTCGCTTTTTTGGTCCTTCTTCTATCTCTTCCGCGATCTGACCTACTCCGCCATCCTTCTTTTTACGCTCCGATACTGTCTCAGCTTGCAACAGGTTGAGCAATCCAGTTTCCTCTATTATGGACTCGTCTGCAGCTACGGTCTGGCCCAAGGCGTCGTCTGGACCGGCCTGTGGGTGATTGCTCATGACGCTGGCCACAGTGGCTTTTCGAAGTCTCCAATCCTGAATGACACTGTTGGTTTTACTCTACACTCCTTCTTGCTTGCGCCTTATTTTAGCTGGAAGTCAAGTCACCGCCGTCACCATATCTACGCCAACAATATTGAGAAGGATCTGAATTATGTACCCCCACAGCGTCATGAGTACGCTCGCAAAATTGGTGTCGCCTTGGAAAAACTTGACGAGGTTGGAGAAGACGCTCCTGCGGTCTTGTTTGTGAGGATCATCCTCCAACAATTCATCGGGTGGAATTGGTACATTTTATCCAACATTACCACGCCTGACACGGCTGTCGTCAAGAAAGGTCTCTCCGTCTGGCGTTACTCCCACTTCGACCCGTGGGGAGGAATGTTTCGCGACAGCGAAGTCTCGGCCATTCTACTCAGTGACATCGGCTGTTTGGCGACTATCGCTGGCCTCTATTCCCTATACCGGTATCTGGACAGCTTCGCGCTGGTGTTTTGGATCTACATTGTTCCGTGGTGCATCGTCAACCACTTTATTGTTATGATCACCTTTCTGCACCACACACATCCGGATGTTCCAAAGTACACCGCCGAAAACTGGACGTTCCTTCGAGGAGCGACTGCAACAATCGATCGCGACTTTGGCATCATAGGCACGCACTTTTTCCATCACATTTCTAGTGACCACGTCACTCATCATCTCTTCTCTTCAATCCCGCACTACTACAGTCGCACCGCTTCCAAGGCAATCGTGCCGCTCCTAGGTTCTCACTACCATGGTCGAGGGACATTCACATACAATGACCTTAAAACATCGTTTAGAGACTGCCAGTGGGTCGAAGAAGATGCAGACAAGGACGCGAGACTTGGAATCGGAGACGGCAACGAAAGAAAGAAGCAGGCTCTGTGGTATAGGAAAGGAATTAGCCCACCTCCGGAGTATCATCAACGCAAAAGTCCGCTTTTGTGAGATTCGGGGAGATAACAATGTGCAATTTACCTTGTGTAAGGTCGAAGAAGATTTGAATATAGGTATTTTCGTCGGAAAGTATGCTCTAGGGATTGAATAGGCGACATGATATTATAAGTAACGTTATATATAGATAGATTGAGTAAGATTAGCAATCTACTTTCTATAAAAGCTATCTCTGGTATCTCTACACGATTTAGCTGGTTAGTATCTAAAGCTGCTGATTTTGATTTGAAATATCGCTTGCTCTTTAGGCGAGGTGGAACGAATGAGCACTGTGTCAAATGGCTATGCCCATAAAGTCGCCCAACTAAGTGTGAGAATCAGTGCGGTCCAATATTAAATAGGCTATCTTAGGACATTTCTATTAAATAAAGCTGACCAGCCTATTCTTTCAGCCTTGCACCTGCTGGCAGTGGTTCGGTATATCATATATGCACGACGTACGTCCTTAGTGCTCATCTTTTTCTCTGTGACTAATCTGGGACTATTCTAGGACTCCAGAGGACAGTATATGCAGAAAACAATCTCAAGGCATGTACTGAGCGATGACACTTCTTCTTACATTTCTAGTCCTACTAATTTGGATGGGTTGGACGTGGGCGAGTACAACAAGCATCGATAGAGCCAATGTAACGAATTTGAAACGTGGTTAAAGCTTAGACGACCACGGTATTGGCCAAAAATATTAAAGGCGAGTAAGAGACTCCCTGAGGTACCTGTTGAGAGCTTTAAAACCCCCAGACTTTCTCAATCATGCAGCATTTGGGATTCCGTCAAACGGACATATCGCATAGAACCACGGTTTTTAGAGATGCTCACGAGACGGACATAACAAATCCTTTAGCAATAAATTCTGGCTGTTTCTGGCGCGAGCATAGCAGGGGTCTGACAGCTCAACGATATTATCGGCTCACCGATCAATGCGAGGATCTACATTAGGCAAAGATGCAACCAATCAGCGATTTTCTACGTTACCTACTCCTACACTACGGCATCAATAGTAGAGTCGATACACGAATTAAGTAAAGTTATTCTCTTGAAAGGGTCAAAAGATGGTTAAGAAATTATGCAGTTTCGGCTGAGATGTACTTGCATTTCTCGTCGCACTGGCGGTGCCGCTGCTTGCGCGGGACAATTCTTTGGTATCTTTTAGTGGCCCCGAGTATTGTTGTTAGCCAATATGCATAGCACTCCCAACATGGATAATCTCGTAGGGCACGCGGCAGTTGCACCCCTGGGTCGACCCAGAAACGGTCCCCTTAAATGCTTGAAAAGGTGCGGGCTTGGCCTGCCTCGGATCTATGAGCGCTTTCAATCTCAACTCTTCGGGTCCTACAACGTTACAAAAGTGGTTTGCTGTCCGAAACTATTTAATCCAAGCCACGGTCGTTCTGCGAGACAAAGAAGTCATGTCACATCCAGTGATGCATTCAGAGAAGGGTAGCAGGTCAATCCAAGCAGAATACCTCTCAAAAACCCGCGATGATGAGGCCCTCGCGATCGGTGTTTCACATGAGAATCATGAGCTTCACATCTCGACACAAAAGCTTCTCTGGAAACTCGACACCAGGTGCGTGACTACGTAATGTGTCCGGCATTTCGACTTAGCTCATCGTGTCAGCAGGATCTTACCACTTTTCATCCTCCTCGTCCTGTGCTCATTCTTGGACCGTACTAATGTCGGAAACGCAAAGCTATATCATCTGGAAGCTGATCTGGGCATGACCAATGCCCAATACAATCAGGGTCTCACGGCGTTTTATCCTCTCTACATTGCAGGGTAAGTTACATCCACATGCATGTTCAACATGCTTCGCGATAGATTCAACTAACTGCGCAAAGGGAGATTCCAAGTAATTTGGTCCTGAAAAAGGTCACTCCAAGAATCTGGATTGGATCCATGGCCTTCTTGTGGGGGCTGATATGCATGTGTATCGGTTTTATTCACAACTTCGCCCAATTTGCCAGTCTCCGTGCAATTCTTGGGCTGGCTGAGGGTGGGCTATTTCCTGGCATGGTGAGATCAAGCCTTCCTCATTAGCGACATGTACTACCATGTCAAGTATCGCTGACTTTGCTATGCCGGTGAAAGGTCCTGTACCTTTCTACCATATATGCCCGATCCGAACTTGCTCTGAGAATTGGAGTTCTGTATACCGCCACCTCCCTCTCTAGTGCTTTTGGAGGTAAGCTGTTAGATGATCTCAGAACGTTCGGTGCTGATCAGGAACAGGGCTTCTTGCTCGCGCAATGGCCGCCATTGGCGACCGTGGAGGTCTGTCTGCTTGGCGCTGGATCTTTGTCATTGAGGGTCTCTTTGTAAGTGGACATCGTATGTCTATCACCGAATGTCGTACTTAACTCAAATAAGACTATGTCAGTTGGAGTTGCTGTGTTCCTTGTTCTGCCCAACAATATTGCCACGGCAACATTCTTGCGGGAGGATGAGCGTGCTGTCGCTCTCCAGCGATTAAAAGGAGTAGAGCACAGCACTGGTGGCCAAGAAACGTAGGATCCACCCCCTAATCTGCAGGTACCTGGTTCAATCACTGATGAGTTTCATCCAATCAGGGAGGAGAAGTTCGCATGGTCCGAAGTCCGCAGGGCTGTATTAAACCCTCAGACATGGCTCTCAGCGAGCGCATACTTTGGCCTCCTCACGGGTATTTATTCATTCGGCCTCTTCGTAAGTTTTATGCCACTTCCAAGCTCGAGACTGTGCACTGACCTGGCTGATCTAGCTTCCTACGATTCTCGCTGGCATTGGATATACAGCGAACGCCGCACAGCTGTGGTCCGCGATCCCTTACAGCGTTGCGGCTTGTACCACCCGTACGTTTCTCTGATTATAGAAACTGTAACATATCTCATTCTCATTATAGTTGGTGTCGCCTTCTTGTCTGATCGCCTGAAGCTTCGTGGCTGCATGATGCTGTGCACCATGCCCATCGCCATAATCGGCTATGCTGTAATCGCGAACATCGGCGACGGTCATTCCAAAATCAAGTATGGTATGACATTCATGATGGCTACGGGAATCTACAGCAGTGTTCCCCCCGTTCTAACTTGGCTTGCAAATAACTCTGCGGGCCACTATAAGAGGGCAACAGCCGCGGCTCTTCAGCTGGCCATCGCCAATTGTGGGGGTATTCTTGCTAGCTTCATTTATCCCAATCGAGAGGGCCCGGAGTATCAAAAAGGCCACACTATTGTTCTGGCCCTATTGACCGCGGGTTGGTTTTCGTAAGTTTCGATGAAGAAAAGGAAGAAGTGATTCAGCTGATTTGGGGATAGCATCTTGGCCAACGTGCTCTATTGCGCGCATATCAACAGAGACAAAGTAATGGGGAAGTTTGATAAGTATGCAGGCTGCGGCGACGATCGAGAGCCCGCCTTCAAGATGATTCTATAGGTTGATAACGGAATATCATGAAAGGGTCACACGCACGCTGGTTCGATCAGCTAGCAAGGCCGTGTTTGGATGAGTGGTCTTGAGGCCGCTCCGAATTTCCACTCATCCATTGGAATTACCGAATTTGAATAAAAGTTCATGAGAGTCTGGTACTTATTATTAATCATAATACTTAGACAGCTAATAGAGAGGTCTAGACGCACAATATATAATCGCATCCTATCTTTTCCCGACACTTTTCCTTTCGGAGTAACCGTGGATCAGAAAGAGGACTGAGTTGATTATGTAACTATGGAGGTTGACGAGTATATATACACTGAGCAGTCCAGGCAGCCGTAAGCTCCAGTAAGAAGCAGCAGGCAGCAGCAGGGTACAGTAGGCAGCAGTGAGTCAGTGACGCTAACACTTCCACACTCCTCCGTTATCTAATGCATTCACCCCTCCTTTCTTCACTAGAGTTATAAAAGTTTTATTCTTCCTTAGATCCTATGCTGTCACTCCCGCTACCTTCTCAAATATTGGTGCTAGGTCATGCGCAGCGCAGACACGTTAGTCGTTTGTTCCCTTCATCCGCGCTTTGAGCCGTTTAGGTAGCGTCCCATTGAAAAAAGACAATAGAGATGATTCAAGCGTGGAATCTCGGCCTATTCGTGCCTTTAAGAGGGATTAGCGCTCTTCCGCCGTGAAATAAGGCGCGCCGAGGTATAATGGGTCGGTAACACTTTTAAGACGGAGTTGTGAGTTGGCGTTTGATTGATACTGTCGCAAATCATAAATAAAGACATGTAGCTTGAATCATAAGGTATTGTTCTGGCGTAGGTCATGCAGATTGGCGGTGTCAGTGGGTTTTGCGGTTGCGGCGGTTGCGACAAAACTTGGAGCTGCCATAGTGGGAGGCTGCTCCCAAAGTTGATGTAAATGCCGCCGGTGAGGAGGTGTTGAAGATTTGCATTATATTTGGGGGCGTGGAGTGCGACAGAGGTCGGAGATGGGAAATTGGAAGTGCAGTTGAAGGGTATTTGTGGGGAAAGCGCAACAAGTCATCGGGAGGAGAGCGACTTATAGTTACACCTTTTCACAAATGAAGAGCGGGACCACAATAATTTGCATATGATCATCAGAAGCGACCCTGCGGATTATCGCCGCTTGAACCATGGATAAGGGCCCGTAGAAGTACATCATCTTGGCTTCATCACGACACGGCGCCCCATGATATTGTAGAAGCATTAGCATTGAAAATGAGCAAATAATATGTAAGACTCCTGGGTGGTATATAGTCACGTGGCTAGCAGGGGTGCTCCAGGGTACAAAACACCTTCGGCTCCCTGCTGCCCTCAATCAATCAATCCTCTTTCTCAGACCTCTAGTCTTACATAATACATTCGACACTTCTCTATCGATTTCCTAAGAAGATACAGGGTTCCGCATGCGAAGATTCGACTGAACATCCCGAAAGACAAAGTAGGCGATCAAATTGGCCGGTCTTTTTGCTGGTTTTGTAATACTATGTTGTTTTGATATTCTCCTTCTCAAGACTGTTGGCGGCACTCAGTACCAAAAGTTAATTCGTTGGGGCTCTCTTGTTTGGTACATTTGCAGAGCCTTCAAGCTCACCCATGGTTTTGGCGCTTCCCATTATTCTCATCGACCCGACTGCGCTCCTTTAAAAAATCGGAAGCTTTCTCCAACAAACCCTCGGAAACATGTTGGCGCGACTCTATTTGTCATTCACAAACATCCCTGCTGCAAGTCATCGCTCTGCAACGGCTCTATATCCCAGAGCGAGGCCGGTATCCTTGTCGTCGAACCTTTACGGCTGCGCTGCCGCCTTGGCTTGCTCAGGCTCGCCTGACAGCCGAAGCACTCAAGCTGCCACACAAAGCGACCAAAATGTCAAGAAAGTACGCCGGAAAAATACGAGACACTGGACGCCAAATTATTCGATAGTTTTCTACGACCATTGCTTCCATGAGTAGGTGGCCGTAACATAGCAGCGTCATTTCCGTCGGCCGGGGCCGCGGTGGGTCGACGCTAGGTGTCCCAGCCACATCGAGCATCATCCCCGCCTAGAAATCATCCGTTGCATGAGCATACAAGGCCAACAGGACGGACGCGTACCTGCTTTTGATATTACGCCGCAGTGACAAGAAGGAAACGTATCTGTATGCATGTCATAGACCAACGTGGGCGACCGCGAAACTTGACAAATACGGGATGCGAGTGTGGGATCATCACACGCTGTATAGAATATGTGCCTGGGATGCGGTTATTCACCGGTGCATAGGAGACAATATATTGGGGACATGCGATGGATGAGAAGGGTATAAGAAGCGCAGCATACCTCGTCACAACTTTCGTTCCTCACGACCCTAGTACTTCTCTGCCAAATATTGAGATACGATACTATTACACCATGAAGACCTTCTTCGTCGCTCTTTTCGCCCTGCCCGCCGCGCTCGCGGCTCCTACCGCTAGGTAAGGAGAAATCCTCATAGTCCAACCCGGTCCATCACGGCACATGTTGCTAATAAAACACCAACAGCGCATTCCCGATTCAAAGCGTCGAGTGCGCCTGCATGAATGCTGCTGGAGAGACCAGAGTTTCAGGGACTTGCCAGTACCAAAATGGGACACCCACAACTTCCGGGCCCGAATACGTATGTTTCTGTTTCCCCTCCCACATACCTCGCCCTCTATCCTGCCTTCGCCCTTCTCTTTTCCGTGCACATGTCTCATGATGCGCTAACGACTCGTGCGACCCAGTGCTACCGTGCAGTGTCTTGGGCCCGCGAAATGAATACAGTCTTCAACAACGAGCTGTGCCCTCAGTGGTATGGAGAGGAATGGACAAAGGGTGTTTGCAGGCCCGTCAAGCTTTGTCAACGGCCGGGGCTGTCGTCGGAGTATTATGCTCGTTGCTAAACATGGGAATAAGATTGATCCTTTGTGCGATGACATGGATGCTACGGGAATCCTGTTACTGATTGGTATTATGGAATAGCTACACGAGGGACGCGAGTGGTTACAAGGCTTGTTGGAGGGGAAAGAGAGCTACTCAGCCTTTCGTCGAATAGGACGACCCTTCATTGTCTATCTATCAAGTGTCTATAGCAATAGATTCTGGGTAGCGCCTCCCAACAACCTCAAACTTCTTTAGGATAGTACCGATTTCATTCAGCTCTTCTGCCGTCAACTGATGCAGCTGCGCATTCTCGCGCACGCGAGCCTCAGTGGTGGCTCCAGGTATCGGCACGAAAAGCGGCATTCCAGGTCTGCTAGATAGGCTCATGACCCACGCGATTGCAAGCTGAGCTGGGGTGCATTGCTTCTTGTTTGCGAGGGACTTTAACGCGTCAACGAGCTGGAGGTTGATGGGGAATGTGTCGTGCTGGAATTTGGGGTAGAAGCGTCTACCATCATGTGGGTCCAAGTCGTCTAGCGAGCGGATTTGACCAGTCAAGATGCCAGAGCCGACAGGTGAATATCTAGTGATAAAGTGCGGTTAGAGAAATGACCTGCAAGCTGGTCTGCAGAATTGCTGACTCACGCAATGATCGGGATACCGAGCTCGCCGCAAGTGGCGGCAACGCCGTTCTCTAACACATGCGTGGCCCACAAGCTGACTTCAACCTCCACGGCGACAATCTTGGTAACCTTAGCGGCGCGCTGGATTGATTGAGCGCTGACCTCGCTCAAAGCGATGCCTTTGATGAGCCCTTTCTTGACATACTCCTCGTCAAGAAACTGCATGGACTCTTCGACGGGAACATTCGGATCGACGCGGGCGCATTCGAAAATGTCAATGCTCTTGCGTCCGCCGAGCAGCGCGAAACAATTGTCGAGACTGCGCTTGATGCCCGCCGGAGTGGCGTCCGCTAAGAACGTGGAGATGTCGAAACAACCCTTGACGCTGAGGACAATCTTGTCTGCATCTCCTGGGTGCTTGTCGAAGTAAGCAGCAAGAATGTGCATGGAGTTGTAGTCTGGCGGGCCGTAGAACTCGCCAGCATTCCAAAAGTTGCAGCCAGCGTCGAGTGCAGCTTTCATGGTTGCGATAGACTGCTCGAGAGGAACTTTGGGAACTCGGGTTGAGAGACCCATCATCCCGAAGCCGAGCGGGCCAGTTTCTTTACCAACAAGGTCAGGCATGTTTCGATATTTGAGCTGGATCTTCACTGGCACTCCAAGTGATGGTGAAGATGGGGATGAAGGAGAATCCTCAGTAGCCGGACGAGGAGCCACGCTTTTATATCAAGACTCTTACAGAATGTCGGATGGTAGGATTCCGAACTCTTTTCGAGTGCATTCCGAATCAGGAAATCAATCTTTGATTGGCGACGGGTACCGCTCGATCCCTGAAGCATCCGTAAAGGTGGGTCCCGAATGTTGTGAAGCAGTGCCCGTGGTCGGAGTTGATCATCTGAGCGGGAGTATTCTGATCAAATTCGAGCTATACTGTATTCGGATATCACTCTTCCATTGGCCAAAGGGCACGGGCCGATGCGCAGGCCCTCCTCGACCACTCAGATCCTATTCATAAGTGGAACCCTTGACAGCATTTCAATTTTTGGTCCAAGTAGCGTCGGATTTATCGGAAGCCTGAGGTGATCAAGTCTTGGATTGAATTCATGACATATTCCGTTCCAAACGTGCTCTGATGGGGTCCAAGATTTTCGTCCGCTGTGCCGACATGCTTAATGTTGTACATATGAGACACGAGCCACGAAATGACAGGTGTGTACCGATTCGTCAAATAGCGTCGCTGATTTCATCCCATAGAGTGCGTGCAGCGGCGTCGTGGAGGCATTTGATCCAGGGGAATAGGGAGAGCTGGTTGCATAATTCCTCCCAATCCGTTACACCCAGCGCACGGCAGTTCTCGATGATCTTTGCATGCAGCCACACGTGGTCTTGGCTAGCAAGAACAGAAGTGCCACCCAGCAAACACAGCCATAGTATGACGTCCTCGTCTTCTGCATCTACACCGTCTTCGATAACTCCGATCAGGTATCTTCTAACGAGGCTGTAGGGCAGAAATCTTCGATTCCCGTGTTGTGTGAAAAGTTTGATAAGAAAGAGCGTAAGTCCCGCATGTAGTGCAGAGCTAAGACGATCCGAAAGGCTAGGTTCAGACATTGGATGGTAGTGGGTCAGGCGGCATCCGAGAGATGTGATGATCTCCTGTAGCTGATACGGATGTAAGTCCTTGCGCCGTGTATCCGCATTAGCAAAGGTGGAAAACCACATGAAATCTGCGAGCAGCTTTTGCAGCTGCTCGTCTAACCTGTCAAGTTTCCGTTCGTGTCTCGTCCAATTTTGTCCTAGGCATACTCCATGCGACTCGATAACTTGGACGACTTCGCTTAAACGATCGCGGTAGAAGAATGTTGCGGAGCCTACATGCAACGAGTTGTCTAAATCTGTTCTCCGAAATATTAACCCCAGTAGACTCAGTGCATCTGCGACGTTTGATCTTACCTGCATGTCTTGAGTAAAAGCCCAGGGGTCTTTTCAAACTGAGCTAGCCCGCCTCGGAGCTGAATCAACGCTATGAGACCTTCGAAGTGCATTTTCGTCTCATAAGTCGTGTCTTGAAGCATCATGCCACGTACCACCATGAGATTGATAACCGAAATGGTGGTGTTTGACACCGTCTCAGGAGAGTTCAACCGATCATTGATGATTCGAATCACTTGATTGAGGTGGTGGATGGCTGTTGGTGTGTCTGGTCTTCTGTCGAAGAAACAATCGCTCATAGCCGCTATGGTCGCGACGCAACAATGAAATGCTGGTTGGTGGTGAGCAAATAAGGGGCCATCTTACTCGTACATGGTAACTTACATGCGCTATCTTCAAGGAGACTTTCAAGGAACCAAGTTCTCGCAGGGTTTCGTGTATTGCATAGCTGAGACGGGTACATTGCGTCCAGTACATGGTAGAAGACTACAGTACGTACCTCTGTAAGCTTGGGACCGTGTCCAGGAAAGGACACTTACAATCGCCAATGAGCCGGAAATCTGTCTGTGAAGGTTCGACGGGGAATGAAATAGGGGCCAGCGTTCGTGCTGGTGGTTGGCGAAAAGGATCTGAATTCATAGACGAAATCTTGGCTTTCCAGGCTTGAAATAACCCTGACCCGGATGGACACGTCAAAGAATCTTTAGCAATGGCATGACCTATTGCAAGCCTTGATCGCCTGTTGTGCTTTTTGCCGGCATTCTTACCTCGCATAGCATGGCTACGAATCGCCCTCTTTGTGGCCCGGTCACTCCGTGTCGCGTCGATGAATTGGTACTTTTGTTGGTTTCCCTCTCCGTCGGTCATGACTGAACGTGGCCAAAGTCACGAGAAGCTGGATTAGTCTTACAAAGGGCTCTGGGTGTTGATTCAATGCAGTTGGCACAGCATGTCTCCCAAGACCGAAGCTGTGGGTGATGGGAGTTGAGAGCTCACAAGCTGAGGTGCGGAGATCGGACTTACAGCTTAAATCCGACCGGCAAGGCTAGCGGCCCTCACGGATATAGCTGCACTGGCGTCGAGCCAGGACAAGTTACTTTAATAGAACCTTCCCCGAATTACATCCAGATATCGGAGCAAGACGATCAAGGCGACGCGCGGAACTGACGGAAAGTTGGTCGGCGACGTGCTAAAAGTCTTGGAAGGAGCTCAACCGGAACTGAGGCGTAGCGCCCTCGCCCGCACCTTCGCACCATCGGAATGGATCACCAAAGACACTCTCTGAACCCAATGGCTTTCGAGTGTCGAAGACGGCGAAAAAGGTCGATGTCTGTGGATCCAAAGCCCAGAGGGCAGGGGAAAGACTGGCGCGACTATGGCGCCCTGCAAAAGATTGAGGCACAGAAAGAGCTCGCCAAAACAACGAAGAGCACTCAGAATCCTGTGCTATTGGCCTAATTTTCCTGTGACGCCAACGAACACTACGCTACCGCCGAAAATTTACTTAAATCACTCATTAGGCAGCTCATCATTGAAGAACAGAAACTGGCACCATACGCAAAGGTGTTCTTGTGCAAAACCAAAGACAGAGAAAAAGATGAGAACGGGTCGAGGGCAAGCAGCAAGGCTCAAGGCCGATTGATTGTAGAGAACTTGTGGCGAGCTCTCCAGGACATGCTCCGATGAAGCTCTTAGCAGCCGATGCTAATTTCATTGTCAGCGTAGGAGAAAGAGGAACGATGCTTTATCGGCTTCAGCGGTGTCGGCGGTAACGTACTATAAGCGACGCATCGAGTACTACTACGTCTACGGTATTCCGGCATTCCTGACGCCGCCCTTGACGGTACTTGTCATAGTCGCTACGGGTAAATGCTCTCATGCCGCTTGGCCCAGGAAGACCAGCATCAATGTATCTTTACTTAAACCACACTTCCGCGGGCAGGATTTTGGCTGGAGGGAGCGAAGTGAGGTCGACGAGGGAGTGGGTCAAAACCAACGGGAAGCTCAAGTTCAGAATGGATATAGAGAGTTGGACGTGCAACACGAAAGGAGAAGATGCCTAGGGGGTTGGTCATGGAAAACCAGAGAGTAGGGAGTTAATCAAACTGGATCCAGGCACATCTCCGGTGGAATTTAGCAACGGCGGCTTCCGTTGAGCGTGCGCGAAGCAAGGACGTGACGTTACATTGGGCGCTCAGATCACTTAGAAGATTGCAGCTGTTCGCTTACAAGCATTAGAAGATTAAACGCAGACTCCTCGGTGCAACTATTGAAGGTACTCTTCCTAAGTCTTGTTATAATTAGAGCCGCTGCTGCTAAGGCCAGGGTTCGCAATGGACGGATACCTGTCCAGTCCAACGCCTGGATACCTGTCCGTCCAACGCCTGGATACCTGCCTGGATACTACGGATACTAACCTTACCTAATTGGGTTAGATCTTGCGATGGATTATAGCCCCCGATTGGCTGATTTTATGGTGTTTTAGACTGGTGGGTCCTGCGGGGCTGCCAAGTATCACAGGTCAATGTCGCCCTCAACATCGCCGTCACCTCAATTATCAACAATATGATACAACACCACAACCATGTCGTCACAACGCGAGCTTAGGGCGCGGAAACGTAAATCGAACACGTAGGATCAATCTCCAAAAAAAATGGCAGCGCAATACTAATTTAGTAGCAAGTTACATAATCCTTGGCAATTATCCGGGCACGCCTGGATAGCCTGGATACTAGTATCCAGGCAGGATAATCCGTCCATTGCGAACCCTGGCTAAGGCTGCGCACCTGATAACCTTGGGAGACAGCAATGCAATGCAAGGCTTTGCATGCCTCTAATCCTGGAAATCTTGTTCTGGAAGTTTTCCCAGAACGAAGAGAATGAGTAATTACATGTTAAGATTCATGTAGACTGCGCGTGTGGTTAGCGTTCAGCTGGTCCTTCGGCTGTTCTAAGCAATCAATAGTTCGTCTTACACATCATAGCGCTTACTCCCATATGCCTAGTCTAATGCCGTATTTTCAACACTCACGAGGCCGCGTTCATAGAACAACGGCGTCTGGACTTCTGTGTACGGGTGCAAGTCGCTAGAACTAACTAACGGCTCTGGCGAAGTATTGAGCGCAGCGAGCTCGAAGAGAGGCCAGCGCCCGTCGTCAAATCAATTAGCAAACGGTATATATACAATGAGAAAATGGCGGCTATAGCCCAGCTGATAACCATGTTAAGTAAACATGAAGATGTGGGTGGTTCCTGACTAAGAGACGCGGAGAGCTGAAAAGATTACCATGTGCCACATAATCTCGTTTTGTAGGTCCCGTTCTAACTCGTTTTGGAGTGTGGTCCTTGGCCCTTTTAAGGCATAAGCGGGCTTATAAATGGGGCTTTTTGGAGGCTCTTAATGGGGCTAAAGACGAGACCCATTATATAGAGTTTTCACAGCCTTTTAATTGGCCCATACCTCCACTGGACCACCTTCCAAAAACAAGTTAGAAAGGCTCGCCAAGCGGCATGATGGCGTCAGCGAGGTATGAGCCTGTGCACCAATGTCCGACAAACATTTCCAGCACAAAGAGTATATAAATCTATCATCAGAGAGCCAACAATATTTACTTCCTCACTCAAACTTCGCAACGAAATCGCCTTGAATTCATCTACCTCTACCTTAAAAATGCGCTTCTCTACTCTCACCACTATCCTTGCTGTAGTCCTTGGCGCCTCGGCAACTCCTGCATCTGATGTTGTCGAGCGTGGAGGACCAATTGCAACAGCCACCAGTACGTTTTATTTGAGTACTTACTGCGTTGCGTTCTGTTGGTTTCACAACCAGCTTGATTTCAGTAGCACAAACATACATAAACCACAAGCAACGATCGAATCCCTGCCGTCTTAGAAGCATGCTAATTGTACTCTCAACTTCAGTGTGCACCGATAAAAATCGTGGGGGTGCTTGCTTGGAAGATCATATTGAGGCAGTCAACCATTGCTGTATGTATCCACCCAGCTCTCCGCACGGATGAAAGGCAAGCCGCAAGCGCGCCAGCAACTCCAAGCTACGGCTTTCCCAAGAATCGCTAATGAGTCGATAGTTCAGATCAGTGACGGATTTGCCGGGAAAATTAGCTCCGTCTTTACCGATGATACTGGGGTGATCATCACACTCTTCTCGTGCGTTCATACCTTTCTTCTGACCACTACAACAATTCAGCATGCTAATACTGGGTAGAAACAGCGATTGCAATGGTGGTTTGCAATTGGATGTTGTTGCGCCTGGGATTAATAATTTGGAGGACTTCGGCTTTAATGATCAGGCGCGGGGCATCAAGGCTAACTTCCGATAAGTATAAGTCGGCACACGACGTCGTATCTAGCAAGGGTCGGCACTGGAGAAGGCGAAATAAGAGGGGTATGAAGAGTTGCTGTGGAGAAATTAGACTTTACTTTTTGCACGTTCTATAATTTCTATCTGGAGGAGAAGATTCCAACTTTTGTCGCTCTTTAGTTATCATAAACAATCAGAAAAGGCCATAACAGCATCAATCTTGTTCATCTGTCTCTTTTAGATTCCTCAATGATCAGCATAGAGTTTTCCTCGTCGCAGGGATGATCTCCTATACAGGGTTCGCAACGGGCGGTCCAGCCCATCAGCCCTCCCGGGACGGGAGGCCCGCCCGTTGCGACCCCTGCTCCTATACATCCTCGCGAAGAAAACGCACGTAGGACGTGGACAAGAAGTTCTGCAATGTTTTACTCGATACATGTATCAAGCGCCCGTAGTTGTTAAACGCTGCATAGATGGACTGATGTGCAGAACCAAGTCGCTATTCGTTCATTCTGTAGACTATGTAGGTTGCGATAATGTACTAGGCTAGGAAATCCACCAGGCTAAGGGAGAGAGTTAGGTGTACTGGGTTGATGCCATCATGCCAATGTGCTAATAATTGTCCTAGGCGCATCGGTAGTCTCTAGAGGATTGAAAGTGCCAGATTCCGAGGATGAGAGCTTCAACGAGGCTCTGCTGCCATGAAGCCTATTAGTACCGACTGAGTAGGGTACCAACATTGATCGGCATTCTCTGACTCTGGTCAGTTGCATGCCGTAATGTCTCTTGCACTCACAATTGCTGCCGATACCCGTTCCCATGAGCAAGATCAAAAGACAGGCTCCCTTTACTCCTTGCCCAGTCTTCCAATCAATTCTAGGACCCTCTGATAGACCATGGAAATGGCGGTTGAACAATTCGGCGCAAATGCTCCAATCTTGACCGAAGAAAGCAATTACCCGGCAGATCTGGTCCACTCGCCCGAGGACATCCTTCCTTAATCATTATGTCGCGTTCTTTTGGTAACCCCACTGTCTTCACTGGAAATTTCTATCGGGTTGTAAGATAGATCTCTTGCAGCCTACACCACTCTCGCATGTGCTCGCGACCAAATACCTGCAGGTTTCGCAATGGGCGGAACGGGCCGGAATGGAACAAGTTCCAAATGGCCCGGAACTGGCCCGGAATAACGCCAAGTTTGTGTAACTCGCTAGTAAATTTAGCAGGCGCTGCCATTGGGTGTAGCTTTTGTGGGGCTCTCAACGTCAAATATCAGAATCGGCAGGTCATGGAGGGGAAAAGTCATAAGTTCAAATCCGGCCAGTAACTACACTACATAATGTTTTCAATATCCTCGAAATCACTCTCAAACGAACCTGGCTCAGTAAGCTTTACAGGCGCGCCAGTAAACGTATCCTGAGGCCGTACAACCCGAGTATTGCCGTCGCCAATGCGTAGCCCTCCTCTACTCAATTGAGGTCGGAACCGAGGCCGGGATGGAGGCTGAGGCCGGGATGGAGGCTGAGGCCGGGATAGAGAGCGGGGAGATCCGTACGGAGCTCCGTACGGGGATTGATGCTGGGTATCTCCGTACAGAGGCTGCAATTGACGCTGGGATTGAGGGCGGGATGGGTGTACGCTGGAGCTCACGCCAGAGCCAAAGCTGGAGTTCACGCTGGAGCTTACGATTGAGCTGTTATTGTCGTCAACGCTGCCAATACTGACGAAGCCCTCCCTCAGCCAATTGCTTATACAAAGAGTTGCCTCTGACGTATCCTCCTTTATACGATTTCTAAGATCCGTAAGGAGGAGCTTTGCTGCACTGAACGTCCTCTCAGGCTCAGCGCTCATGGCAGGGATTGCGTAGATATCGATTGCCATCCGAGTGAGTCTTGGATACCTTTTTTGTGTGGCGGGTCTTCGCCAGAAATCGTTGGGTGATCTGCCGCAGCTCTCACAGGGATCCTGTAGGTATCGATTGAGCTCGTTGACCGAAGATGAGGATTGAGGCTGTTGATTGTTGTATTTGAATTGTTTCTTCCGCATATGCGAGAGCTCCTGTTCGAAGGCGTTACTATAGACTGCTTGTGATGGCTCATATAAACTGTCGTCAACTGTTTCTGACTGTGCTGGATACTGTGTATCAAAATAGACGCGCACATGGCTCATCGCAGTGTCAATCCAGGACTGTTTCCACTGCTCTGGTTGTATCAATCCTGACTTCTTCAATCGAGGATCAAGTATTATTGCAGCAGCGTAGATTGGCGTCTCGTCAAGGAGTTCGTAATACTTTTGAGCCTTCTGCCAGGACTGTTCAATTGAGGTCCACAGTGGACCATGTTGATTTGGATAGCGGGCAATGTGGCTATCCTTCGCATGCTCCAGCTTTTCCAACGTCATACAAACTGCAGGCAGTACGTCGTAGATTGCAGGGCTTTTTTGATCGTCCGGCCGTCTCTCCAGGTGTTTTGTCATATCCTTCATAGGGTGGAGAATCCTGTAGATTTCCTTGAGTGTCTGCAGATCTTGGTCTGAAACGCAATTTAGGAGTACTTCACGCGTGTATGAGTCTGTGGAGCGTTTCTGTAGATTAGAGATACCCGGGGACGCAATCTCATCATCTAGATACTCTTCAATAGGCCTTTGTAGGGTTATATATTGCCCAATCATGTCTACCTTGCTGTTCCATCTGTAGTAAAGTCAGTAAGAGGTCTCTGCCGGCACGCGGGCGCCAGTCCGTTGCCCGGCATTGCCCCACCCTCAACAAACACCAATGCTACGTCGTCGTGATCAATAATAAAATTAATTGCAATAGATTCTAGGCTTGCAAAACAGCTCCAAGTTTTAAAATAAAAAAATATTGAGTGGTTGTGGAGAAACAAATTAGTGATGTAGTGTTGCGCAGAACCCCAACATTCTAGGGCTGACAAATAGAGTCATTGACGTACCTGGTCTCGTTATCACGTAGGAGCTTCAGTATCCTAGGTCCCACTGTTGCTTGAGGGTTCTCTGCCCTCCAAACTCGATCTTGAACCCCCAGAAACTTCTGGTGTCGTACAGATGACTTATGGATCCAGTTGACGGCGTTGTGGACCATGCTAACAGGTCCCTTTTTCCGCCACGTTGCGGCCTCTTCCTTCCAGTCACGGGTCGTTGAGAGCTCGCGCTCAAAAACCTCAAAATCTTCGCCTATAAGGAGAGCTTAGGCAATCAGATTAAGCATGTGGCCGGCGCAGCGCAGGTGCTCGTATACTGGATTGAAATTGGGGATGATCTTTCCCAGGGCATCCATAGCGGCGTCATTGGACAACACGTTGTCGGATATAAAAGCTCCTACACGATTAAGTATATTGTACTCTTTGAGGATAATAACCATGAGATTGGCAATATTTAATCCAGTATGAGCACCGTCAATCTCACGTAGAGCCAATCAAGCTGTCATGCAACTTTTGGTGGGGTCACTATCGACCCAGTGGCCGATTACGCCCAAAATTCCCGTGTTATGCGTACTTGTCCAGACGTCAAAGGATATGTGTATACGACTGTACGCCCGGCGCAACAATCCTTGTATTATAATCCTGTGGCAATCGTACTCATTGTGGATCCAGTTCTTTACAGTATTGGCCGAAGGGATCCAGCTTGATTGAGGATCAATTTGATATGGCGCCCACATGGCGCGGAAGGCTGGACTCTCAACAACAGAAAATGGCATGTTATCAACAAGAATCTAGTGTAGTAATTGCCGCCAAGATCCATTTGGATCAGCTGCAGAGACCATGCGATTGTACAAGTGTTGTTGATCAGGATTGTAAGAATCCATCTCACTGAGTACTATTCCAATTGCCTCACGAGGCTGAGGTTCCTGTGATTTACCGTATTGATCGTGTAGCTCAGGATGGCGCCGTTTTAAGTGCTTGGTAACACCTGAGGAGCCATTGTTTAGGGCAAAAACGCCCTCGAATCGAGTTCTGGTAGGTTTACTGTGGCAGATCTCACAAATATAACTCTTGATCAATAATGCTCCATGCTTGTATTGAACAGGGGCGCCAAATCGCCACCACCAAGCCCCCTTGGGTCCTTGGGACCTGTCCATGGTATACCCAGGGAGACGCTCCCAGTCGACAAAGCTCCAATCAAAGCTAACGCTCAGTGAGGACGGCACTGAAATCTCGCTTAGATCCTGGATAGGTTCAACCTCAGTGTCCGAGAGCACCATGGGCAACATAGGTATTGTGACATCCTGGATGGATTGTTCCTCTGTGTCTAGGAGTACTGGGGGCGGCGACGCGGCGTAGGTACGGAGGATGGGCCAGGTACGGAGGACGGGCCGGGTACGGAGGACGGGCCGGGTACGGAGGACGGACTGGATACGGAGGACGGATTGTATACAGGGGGCGGCGTAGGTATCCTAACGCCACTGGGGAGTGAATCATCAACTGGAGGGTCTGGCAACAACAGGAGGGATCCACTTGACACCGTGTCCTGGGCCTTTGATCGCCTAGATTTTTTGGGAGCTGGATCCTCCCGTTCCGCTGCCCGTTTTCTGGCGTTGGCCCGGCGTGGGCGATCCATGGTTGTGGTGTTGTATTGTAGTGTTGATAAATTTGATGACGGCAACGTCGAGGCGACGTTGACTTGCAATACTTGGCACGCGCCCACGTTGCCTACGGGATCCACTGACGCGCAGGTGTCAAACTCAGCCAGTCAGAGCCCTCAATCAACACCAAAAATTGCCCAATCGGAGGAGGATCCGAGTTCCAAATGGCCCGGAACGGTTGGAACAGGCCCGCCCATTGCGAACCCTGAATACCTGGAAGTTCATGCGAAGGCGAGGGCCCAAGCTCCTGCAATGGCCTCTCTGCGAAATACGGCTGCTCATTTATCGAGCCCGTCGCCTCCTCGCACATCTGTGGCTCACCAGAAATAGGTGTCTTCGGCTCAAAAGCTAGAGGACGGGGGCGCCAGAAGAGATAGCTAAGTATACCCACCGCAAGGATGCGTAGGGGTACACCGACACTGACGCCAACAGGAACGCTGCAGTCGTGGTCTTTAGAGGGAGGGCTAGGATTTGTCGCCAAAGATGAAGTCGGCTCGTTTGTCGAGTGGCTCGCCTGTGTCGTGCTTAAAGTCCCGGTGGACGCCGAGGAAAACGACGACGTTATCGCATCTATCCCAATAACAGTAAGCGTCGACACCGCATCTTGTACAATGCGTCAGTCATTCTATTTCCAAACAGCCTACTACCAAAAAAAGGTTACCAATGGTCAAACTGTATCAGCAACAACTCATTACCGCAAATACTCACACACTCCAACCCTATCGTCCCTTTTTCCCCCAAGCAACATACCTGGCAGAAAGCAAGCTGGCTTGATAGCTGGCTGGCTGGCTTGAAGCTTGATAGATTCAAGCCAGCCAGCCAAATTGTTAGCTAATTGTGAAGCCAGCCAGCCGAGCTTGAGTCAAAAGCTTGATAGCTTGATTGGCTTGATTGGCTTGATGGCCAAGGATAGATGGGACACGAGGTAGTTAGTTTTGCAGCAGAAGCGTTCTGGCAATACTTTTTTGGTTGTACATAGATTAGTAATCACCCACTACTGGTAACGTTAACGTTATGCACCTTGACGCGTCGTCCCATGTACACCTACCTTTCTTAGTACTAATTTCTCCATCTACAATTAAGATTTTGGTGCTATTATTTCTGCCTTATCGTCGTTGTGATCATGCCACCTAAAGCTACCCACAAAGCCACAAAAAAACGCGCTTCTGCAGGTCCCTCTGGCTCAAATAAGCACGCCAAAGGCACAGCCAGCCTGCCCATCCCCATCGACTCTCAGCCACCTGATTCTCCACCATCTGTGCCACCTCCCACTGCCTTTCAAGCCCTGGTGAGCGCGTCCCAGGCTTCAACGTTCGAAGCGCGCATGCGCGAGTCCCGCGCAGAAGACTCTATTACTACGCCCACCGAGGGCAGCGTACACGCGACAGTTGTGCCTTCAGAGGCTAAGGCTATAGAGGATGATAAAGATGATGAGCTGGAGGCGTTTGACGCCCACCTCATGGATACATATGATGGTGTTGATTGGGGTCGTTTAAAGCGGTACATGAAGCCTCTTGCCACCTATAAGCACCGGAAAAGCTGGGTCTATCGCTATGGCTATCGAGTTGCCTTGCGCAAGGATCCCACCCAAATATTTTGGGTGTGCCACTGGTGTTTTGCCCATCGCGCTACTGATATAGGCCGTGGGATCTATCGTACAACAAAAGCTATCACAGCTGCCACGCGTCACCTAGAGGAGGAGAAAGTTGGCCACAATATCCTCCGCCCAGGCAAGACTCCAAGGGCAAAAGTTGAAGCCAGTGTGTATGGCAGGCTCATGGCCAATAGGCAGCCCATCTCACAGGCTGTTGCCAACGAGCTCAGCGGCTTCAATACTCAACGCTTTAGGCTTGCAGCTGTAGAATGGCTTATTGAGAACAACCACCCCATCTCTGAGTTTGAATCGCCAGCGTTTTGACGCTTGATCAAGCTCGCAAATCCACTCGCCGAGGACGCGCTTTGGAGGTCTCATAACAGCGTCTCACACTACGTTTTACACCTATACGACTACCTAAAGCCACTGGTTGTCCAGGAACTATCACAATTACTTAGCAAGATACACCTAAGCTTTGATGGCTGGACGACAAAGGGCGGCAAGCGTGGATACCTAGGTATTGTCGCCCATTACGTCACGGCCGGTGGCAAGCTTCAAGACTTGCCCATTGCACTGCCGCAGCTTTCAGGCGCTCACACAGGCGAGCGCATGGCTGAGGTTGTGATTATGATCTTGCAGCAGTTCAATATTGACGCGCACAAAGTTGGTTATTTTGTACTCGACAACACAAGCAATAACGACACCACAATTGACACGCTCGCCCGCGAGCTTAAGTTTGACAAGGTCCATCGCCGCCTCTGCTGCGGCCCTCACACGCTCAATCTCATTGGCCAGGTGCTCCTTTGGGGCAAACAAGCTGAAGCTTTCAACAACAACCACGCCATATCTAATATCACTGAGGAGACGCAGCTCATGAAGGACTGGCGACGCGATGGGCCACTTGGTGTGCTCCTTGGTGTTATTTCGTACATTAAAACACCGCAGCAGCATGCACTTTTCGAGAAGTTTCAACGCCTTGCGCACTATGAGCTGCCTATCGAACAGCGCAAAGTACTTGAGCCTGTCAAACCTATCGTCACCCGCTGGAACTTGTATTTCTCATGCTTTGAGCGCGCTGTTGAACTGCAGTCAGCTGTCAACGCTTACGCCAATCACCACATTGAGCGCGTTCAAAATGAGACTACGTATGCTATCAGCCGATGTGACGGGCTGATGCCCTGTGTAGTCTGGTCCTCAGTGAGACCTCGGTTAGGTAATAACGCCTTGGCAGGCCCGCCAACTTTTCACTGTCGGAGCCTCCTTCAGAGGCTCTCCATCAATTACAACTCTGTTACCAGATACCTGCATCTTTGCGCAACCCCTTACATTTTGTAATTGATCATCAATCAGAGCTAGTCAAGCGTGACCAGCCCTCTGCTGTTCGGATAACATAACCAGGTGGTTACTGCTTTATCCGAGTAACCTGTGGATCTAGCTGCAATAGCTATATCACCACACGGAAGCCCTTCTCAGTCTCCAGCGGGAG